>CM051015.1:24209141-24216641 GCA_027704905.1 Muraenolepis orangiensis
CTTTTAATTCGAACAGCAGATATAGCAACGGGAACATACAGAGAGAGAGAAAGAGAGAGAGCGAGAGAGAGAGAGAGAGAGAGAGAGAGAGAGAGAGATTATTTGCCCTATTAACAGAATAAGGACTGCCGGACGTCTCTGAAGTACAGTTGGGTTATTTCAGGGACTGGGGGAGACGGGGCAGTAGAGGCCAGGGCCCGAGCAGCTGCTACCCTGAGGTTTTGCAAGGACTGCTGGGTAAACTCGTCCTAAATTACTGACAGTAGACTGATGGATGTACAACCATGCCGCTGCTATTACTGGCCACAAGGTGACTTCTACCGCTCCTCCCCTCCCCCGGTCCTCCTCCCTCCCCCAGTCCTCCTCCCCTCCCCGGTCCTCCTCCCCCCCCCGGTCCTCCTCCCCTCCCCCCGGTCATCCTCCCCTCCCCCCGGTCATCCTCCCTCCCCCGGTCCTCCTCCCCTCCCTGGTCCTCCTCCCCCCCCCAGTCCTCCTCCCCCCCCCGGTCCTCCTCCCCTCCCCCGGTCCTCCTCCCCTCCCCCCGGTCATCCTCCCCTCCCCCGGTCCTCCTCCCCTCCCCCAGTCCTCCTCCCCTCCCCCCCGGTCATCCTCCCTCCCCCGGTCCTCCTCCCCCCCCCCCCCGGTCCTCCTCCCCTCCCTGGTCCTCCTCCCCCCCCCGGTCCTCCTCCTCCCCCCCCCGGTCCTCCTCCCCTCCCTGGTCCTCCTCCCCTCCCCCGTCCTCCTCCTGGTGTTATTTGGGTGAGAGTATTCTCAGATCTGGTGCATCCGAACAAACCGATAGGACCTCTGAGAGGTGTCCGTGTGGACGGCCCGCATGAAACAGGATCGCTCAAACCAGACAGAACCAAGAGGACAGAAACAGACATGGAATGAGAGGGAGAACTGTGTCTTTCCACAACTCAACACCTAAATATATCTAGAACTCAACACCTTAATATATCTACAACTCAACACCTAAATATATCTACAACTCAACACCTTAATATAGCTACAACTCAACACCTCAATATATCTACAACTCAACACCTTAATATATCTACAACTCAACACCTTAATATATCTACTGTAGGTGTTGTGCCCCCGCGCTCTAATTGATCCCAATGAACACCTGGGATCTTCCCTACTTAAGGCTGTCGAAGACCGACGTCGGGGCTTGACCATTGCGCCCCTTACTGAGAACCTTATGGCTCCTCCCTGCCCCGCTCCAAGGACCCTCTCCGCGTTCCACCCTCTGGACCGTCTCCCCACATCGACCACACCACCTAACCTATCCTACCCTGTTGTGTTTTTGTTTTGTTTGTGGAGATTTTTCAGTAAAGACATTTTCCGTTGTTTTGGTTGTCCGTGTCTCTTCTTCTGGGTTCTCTGGCACAATTGGCTGGCGGTCTCGTTGGGGCCTAACAGAATGGGCCTAGAAGCAGAGAGCGGGACACCACCCCAGTTACGCTAGCTCTGTCTCCAGTTCCTAGCTCCCAGGCTAGCTCCCTGTCTCCAGATCCTAGCTCCCAGGCTAGCTCCCTGTCTCCAGCTCCTAGCTTCCAGGCTAGCTCCTTGTGTCTCTAGCTGCCTAGTTCCCAGGCTAGCTCCGTGGCTACGCCAGCACCTCGTGGTTCCGAGCCCATCGTTTCCCGGGCCGGTTCCACATCTGCTCCGTGGCTACACCTGCCCCCGAGGACCCCTCCTCCCGCTCCCCGAGGAGGACCCCCACCTGCTCTCCAGGGCCCCTTCCTGTCTCGCAGACCCCTCGAAGACCGACGTCGGGGGCGATATCCTGAGAACCCGGGGCTCTCGGGCGGTCGTCCGGTGCCTCCCCTCAGGGGGGGATACTGTTGTGCCCCCGCGCTCTAATTGATCCCAGGTGTTTCCCATCATCATCAGGCCGGCTGAGGCCAATGAACACCTGGGATCTTCCCTACTTAAGGCTGTTGAAGACCGACGTCGGTGCTAGACCATTGCGCACCTTACTGAGAACCTTATGGCTCCAACCCCTCCTGCTCCAAAGACATTATCCGTTGTTTTGGGTGTCCTGTCTCTTCTTCTGGGTTCTCTGGCACATTTGGCTCGCCGGTCTCGTTGGGTCCTAACAGTAGGAGTATATAGTGGAGGTTAAGTAGAACTCGACACCTTAATATATCTACACGGTGTAGCAGTGTATATATAGTGAAGGTTAAGTAAAACTGATATCTGTTAGATTCCAACTCAACACAAACAACACACGTAAAAATACATTGACAGGATCACAACATACACTGAGTTCAGTATTTGGCTTTCTCAACGTTTCAAACGTTTCTATTTATGGAGTTTGTTTAATTTATCCTTAAACAGCCAAGAAATACCAGGTTCGATTCCTAATGTCTACAAACTACCTCGCGGCATCCTGCTCCCAATGACCTCAATGGCTAAATGACCACATTCATGGCATTGATCAATATTAGAAGTACATTATATTATAGAAGTATTATATTATTAGTTATACCTATATCTATATAAAATTGATCTGTTAGCTATTAGCTCTCATATTAGAAGATACACAACACTAGTATGAAGCAGTACTGTTATATTAATACACAACACTGGTATGAAGCAGTACTCTCTTATATTAATACACAACACTGGTATGAAGCAGTACTCTCTTATATTAATACACAACACTGGTATGAAGCAGTACTCATATTAATACTCAACACTGGTATGACGCAGTACTCTCATATATTAATACTCAACACTGGTATGAAGCAGTACTCTCTTATATTAATACACAACACTGGTATGAAGCAGTACTCTCTTATATTAATACTCAATACTGGTATGAAGCAGTACTCTCTTATATTAATACTCAATACTGGTATGAAGCAGTACTCTTATTGATACTCAACACTGGTATGAAGCAGTACTCTCTTATATTAATACTCAATACTGGTATGAAGCAGTACTCTGTTATATTAATACTCAATACTGGTATGAAGCAGTACTCATATTAATACTCAACACTGGTATGAAGCAGTACTCTCATATATTAATACTCAACACTGGTATGAAGCAGTACTCTCTTATATTAATACTCAATACTGGTATGAAGCAGTACTCTTATTGATACTCAACACTGGTATGAAGCAGTACTCTCATATATTAATACTCAACACTGGTATGAAGCAGTACTCTGTTATAATCAACACAACACACACATGAAGCAGTACTCTCTTATATTAATACTCACCACACACATGAAGCAGTACTCTGTTATATTAATACTCAACACTGGTATGAAGCAGTACTCTGTTATATTAATACTCACCACACACATGAAGCAGTTGAAACCTCCTTGGGATAACATATTAATTAATTTGGGAACAGTTGTTTGTGTTCCAACACCACCACTCCAGATGAACGGGTCAGTTCATTGGTTTTAATTCCTCTCCCCACCCATGAAGACCCCACCAGTACACAGATTACCTGGAGCGATCGCTCCAGCATTTCAAGGCGATTGTGTTTGTTCTAATCCCGGATGGAACAGAGGGCGGGGGTGAGCGAGAATAGGGCCTTTATTTAATTTACTGCCGGTCGATGGGGCTTCTCCAATTGCCTCTCCGGGATTAATAAGCAACCCGCAGGCACTGTCCATCACTGTCCATCTCCCATTAGGCCTCTGAGATGGGGAGCCCATATTGCCTCGGCAAGGTAGAGTCTGATGGAACACTCTCTCTCTCTCCCTCTCTCTCTCTCTCTCTCTCTCTCTCTCTCTCTCTCTCTCTCTCTCTCTCTCTCTCTCTCTCTCTCTCTCTCTCTCTCTCTCTCTCTCTCTCTCCCTCTCTTTTTCCGTGGCCATCAATTCCCCTCACCGGGGCCGTTGCAATATTTTTTCTATTTTTTTGTCCTAGTCTGGCTCAGTTTCATATCAGGTTTCATTGTGAAGATCTCCTGGAGGGGAAAGCGGAGGGGAGGACTGAGGGCTCCTCCCCTGGTGCAGCGAGGAGCAGAACCGCTCACATGTGCGTCACGGCTTTTTAAACGTCAGTTAGGGACATTTAGTAAACCACTGAGCCACCGCCCTCACCTGCTGGACACATCACATTATAACTCACCATCACAGGCGCTCAAACCCCTCGCTGTACGAGGGATATCTGTTCCACTTAGTGTAAGTTAAACCCTTAATACAGACATCCACAATGGGCCTGTCTGCTACGTGAAACCTCAACAAAAAGAAAAGCAGCTTTCTGAACGTTTGTCGATGGATGCCAGGGAATTAGAGCAAATCCTGAATGTACAGCGAGGGAAGCAGAGCGCCAGGAGAGGTTCAGGGTTTCTCTCGCTCTGTTTGGGGCTGGCCGGGGATTCTTTAAAACCTTTCTCATTGCTTTCTAAATTACCGGGAGAATATGGGCTCATGCCGGTATATTGTTAATATAATATTGTTTGTGTTAATAGTTGTTAATTGTTATTTTGATTTAAAAGACTAATTACATAATTTCCCCTAATGGAAGTGCAATCAATTATTTGTGGCATACATTATATAGACAACTGCCTTACGTCATATTTTTTAATGGTTAAGTAATCTTAAATGATTTGAAAAACACAATATATTGCAGCAAAATATTTTCTGTGCGAGGTTATGGTTTGGAGAGTGTTGGGATTCATCAAGTTCACTCGTTCTGTTGCTGTTGGGTTGTTCGTGTTGGTGGATGACGACAGGATGTAGACCGAGGTAGACTGACATAGACTGAAGTAGACTGACGTAGACTGACACAGAGGCCGTAGACTGACGTAGACGACAAGGACTGACGTAGACTGACGTAGACTACTGTAGACTTCCGAAGACTGACGCAGAGGACGTAGACCGACGTAGACCGACATAGACTGAAGTAGACTGACGCAGACTGATGCAGACTGATGCAGACTGATACAGACTGATACAGACTGACGTAGACTGACGTAGACTGACGCAGAATGATGCAGACTGACGCAGACTGACCTAGACTGACGTAGACTGACGTAGACTGACCTAGACTGACGTAGACGGACGTAGACTGACCTAGACTGAATAGACTGACGTAGACTGACGTAGACTGAAGTAGACTGAAGTAGACTGAAGTAGAGTGAAGTAGACTGACGTAGACTGAAGTAGACTGACGTAGACTGACGTAGACTGACGTAGCAGGTTATGGCCTCAGGGCACACACTGCTTGTTATCCTGATGTGTGTTGACGGATATTAAAAGTCACTCCTGTTGGTCCTGTGAGTTTTTATTCATTAAACATTCGATTTGTTCTTTCTAATTGTTTACTATCTGAGATTCTTCCAGCTTATTGACAATTAATCTCAATCAGCCAAAAGTAACTTGGTTTAGTAGTAACTTGGCTCGGAATTCATGAAGTGCAAACACAATGTTATTTTTGTTCCTCCTTTTGCCATATTTCAAGTTATGGACCAATGAGGAAACCTAGTTTGGTGTGTGTGTGTGTGTGTGTGTGTGTGTGTGTGTGTGTGTGTGTGTGTAATGACTAGCAGGGGGTCTAATTACTGACCCCCCCCCCCCCCCTGCCTGAAAGCAGCCAGTTGTGAGTTGCAGGAGGATGGATGTGGCTGAACCACTTATTAAAGAGGCTCCGTTGCAGCTTTTACTAATGACTTTTTGGACGGTGGTCATCCCCAGGATTTCGGTAGGCTTTTGGAAATCTATGCACCATTACCAACAGAACACACTGTACCCGTCTCCCAAACATTCAGCTCTATGGAGTGTGTGTGTGTGTGTGTGCATGTGTGGATGTGTGTGAATGGGAGTATGTGTGTGTTTGTGTGTGTGTGTGTGTGTGTGTGTGGGGGGGGGGGGGTATTCATTGGTGGGGAGATTAATTCAACCCAATGAATTGACTATTCAGTACAGTATAACAGACCTATTCTATCATTATGGTGTAGGATGGCTACAGGTAGATTGGAGACCGGGGGATCTGCTGTCAAAGGGTTAAATGCATCATGGATTCCTATTGGCTGTGAGAGACCTTTTTATTGTTGAGTGATTGGGATAAACATGTTTGCTGTGCTTTTGTCCAATTTTCTTTGCGGTGTATTTAGCTGTAGATCAACGTTTCACCTCGTGAGAAAACCCCCACGTAATCTACCAAGTCATTCACTGGCTCCTGTCCACCATCTGCAACAATAGCCATTGTTACTGCCCTCCGTCTGTCTGTAGTCCAACACCCATCCTGTCCCCTTCTAGAGAGACGTTGTCCTCAGTCTGTCTGTAGTCCAACACCCAACCTGTCCCCTTCTAGAGAGACGTTGTCCTCAGTCTGTCTGTAGTCCAACACCCATCCTGTCCCCTTCTAGAGAGACGTTGTCCTCAGTCTGTCTGTAGTCCAACACCCATCCTGTCCCCTTCTAGAGAGACGTTGTCCTCATCAGAAACTGCTTCTTATCGTTGAGACGCTCTAGTTCATTGAGTCTTGGGACGTTGAGGCACTAGAGCCCAGAGGTGTACAGAGGTGCACCCTGTACAGACCAACCCCTGTTGGGGGGGCTGACCTGCAGCTGGTTGAGGCCGTTACTCGCAGTACTCTGAAACCACTTCTCACCGGCTTCAGGAGAGGAAAGCATGGTATTCAAAGTGGTGCACGATGGACAGGAATAAGCATTGGTACATACAGTGCTAAAGATCAAGGACGAGTCTTGCGAGTCTGGAGCGTGGAACTCAGTGTCTAATCTGTCCACACATTCACATGTACAGGTCCAGTACAAGCATCCAACTCACACAGCACACACACTGCAGAACCAGGCCTGGGTGAATCTATACTACTAAATGACTTCATTTGATATCACACAACGTAGAGGATATCAAGTGGCAGATATTGCCGTCTCAGAGACAAAATACCTTCTACTCACAAGGTATGGTGTCATGTTTCCAGATGTATAATATTATTTTACCTCCCCAGCTCACCTCTGCCACACTGGAATTCCCCGGTTACAGCTGAGTGAAAATGACTAGCGGGCCACAATGGTTGGTTTATGAGAGAGAGAGACGCTCTGTGTGTGAGCAAAAGGGACCTGAAGTCTCTGGGCCGTGTACAACAACACCCTAGAAGAGGTGTTTTTATAGACACCCAGACGGTCTCCGAGGAGAAGGTGAGAGGGGTGAGGTGGTTTGGGGGAGGAAGAAGAGAGGCAGAGTGGGGGGGTTTCTCAGGTTTGGTGGAAGGCATTTTTGGGTTTCTTATATATATATCTAACCAGACTCCAGGATAACAACAACATATAAAGTATAAAGTCAAACAAAGTATGAATCACAGTTGGAAAAGCACCGGGCTGTGAAGTGAACTGCATTTCCAGGCGATGTGTATGATTTGTTATGTTTGGTTTGTTATTTTGGGGGTTGGATTGTCCAAAACAAATAAGTTACAGAAAATAAATGTCCCCTTTTTGTAGCTTTTGATCCAAGTGAGTTATATTAGATACTAAATAAATGTTTATTTCAATCGAATCACAAAT
>CM051015.1:24221641-24241641 GCA_027704905.1 Muraenolepis orangiensis
TCATCATTTGACATCTTTATCATGTCTATTTTTAATAAAAACTGTTTTCATTGCTCCATAGATTGCTAAACTTTCCTTGGGCACCACCAGGTTTTTCTTTTTTCCATTTGTGGAAATGGCTTTGAACTGGAGGACTGATATGACTGGATGGAACTGATAGGACTGGATGGAACTTCAGATTACACAGAAGCTATAAAAGAACGCTTGTCTTGCACTAATGAATCGGAAACTCCTTGAACCTTTACTAGACAAGTTATCATACAGCTGTCCAGATATCCTGTAACAGTAATAAATCATAATGAATAGCGTTAATACTGTTCACAAGGAAAGCACATTCAACTAATTAACCAAAACAGATCAGGTTTTACGTGACTTGCGTTGCATCTCTAAACGTTATTAAAATAATTATTGTAATGTAACTCCCTCCGTACCCTTTAGAACAACTGGCAGCTCATTCTGTTTGTACCAGAATCATCACCATGACAACTATAACATTAAATAAATACAAATTAATAAACTGTCCTGTCGATCCTCATTGGCTGCTTATACTGAAGGGAGAAAAAAGCACTCTAAATGAGGAGTATAACGACTCTAAATGAGGAGTCTAACGACTCTAAATGAGGAGTATAATGACTCTAAATGAGGAGTATAACGACTCTAAATGAGGAGTATAACGACTCTAAATGAGGAGTATAACGACTCTAAATGAGGAGTATAATGACTCTAAATGAGGAGTATAACGACTCTAAATGAGGAGTATAATGACTCTAAATGAGGAGTATAACGACTCTAAATGAGGAGTATAACGACTCTAAATGAGGAGTATAATGACTCTAAATGAGGAGTCTAACGACTCTAAATGAGGAGTATAATGACTCTAAATGAGGAGTATAACGACTCTAAATGAGGAGTATAACGACTCTAAATGAGGAGTATAACGACTCTAAATGAGGAGTATAATGACTCTAAATGACTACGAAGTAGGCGGGCAGCAGCTCAGGAGGTAGAGCGGGTTGTCTTACAACCGGAAGGTTGCTGGTTGGATTCTCCGGCTCCTCCTAACCAAGTGAATAATCGAATGGATAATCCTGTATGTCTTTGAGGCCTCTTTGATATAAAAGAGAGCAGGTCTCTAGCTTACAGACACCTCATTTCAGGCCCCGTAAATAGTGTGCTTGTTATCTTCTGATGACCTCCTAAAGCATCACTTCCTGTACAGCTGCAGCTAGAGAATGTATAATCTAGTCCTTGAGTCCTCTTTCATATTTCCTCTTTTCAGAGCACTAATTGCATCACTTCCTGTAGAGCTGGAGCCTCCCAGTAGATTCATATAAAAGAGACCAATGTCTCTCTCTGACTCCCGAGTCAGCTTGTGCCCCCATGAATGGTGTGAGATTAGAATGGACCTTTTTGGCAAAGCAATGGTGAACATCACTTCTGTGTCAGAGTGGAGGTAGAGCAGTCGTCTCACAACCTTCCGGTTGCTGGTTCGATCCCCCGGCTCCTCCTAGCAACACCTGTTGAGGTGTCCTTGAGCAAGACACCATAACCATAACTGCTCCTGACCTGCTGGCTGACTCCGCCATCGGTGGATGAATGTGTGTATGAATGAGTGAATGTGAGGCATGACTTTGGATAAAAGCGCAGTATAAAAGGCAGTACATTTAGCATTTAGCTGTCTCCCTCTCCCATAACTCCATAAAGGCAGGTAGGAAATACGAATGTTGACTATATTGAGATAATGTTACATTAGCCACAGATATTTATATTGATAGCTCAGGATTTTGCCTTATTACTGTTTTTCATATCACTGTAAAGTTCAGATAACAAGATTCATCTCTAGCTTATTAGCCAGGTTTATTATGAGTACAACTAGTGGAGCAGTAATCACAGGCGTGTTTAACACACACAGACAGTCACGGCCGGGTGTCGGTGGGACCCAAAAGCAGGGAGAACAGACGTTAGATGGAACAGACACTTTAATGTCGGATCAAAGGCAGAGGTACAGACAGGGCACATCCAACACGTGGTCAGGGCAAGCAGAGGTCGGTAACAAGTAGTCCAGGGTTGAGGCAGAGGTACAAAAACGCAAGGCAAAAACAAGGTTGTTCTCCAGGCGAGGGTCAAACACGGAGGATCAATAGGCAGAACAACAATGAACTGAGCTTGATGCGAACGTGAGGCTTTCTGAAAATCGGGGTGATGATCCAGCAACGAGTGAGACAACAGACACGGCTTGATTACAGCTTGGTAATGAGGTATGATGGACAACAGGTGAGTTGAGTAGGAAACGGCTGACAGGGAAAACACGGAGTGGCATCTTGGAACGGAGTAGTGACATCGCGGATCCAGGAAGCCAGCGGAGATCCAGGACTAGGAGCGTGAAGAGCTGGGTTGGATCGTGACACAGACACAAACACACACACACACACACACACACACACACAATTCATTAGTTGAATAAAATCCATCTCAACAGTACTCTACAGTACACCTGTATAGCAGTCCGGTAGGACCACAGGACGAGAGGCAGGTGCCGATCCCAGTCCCGCTGGTGGTGACTGGTGAGGATGGCTAGCTGGGTCGCCAGAGTGTGGTTAAAACATTCCACCAACCCATCACTCTGGGGGTGCAACGGGACAGCACCTAGCCCCACATTGCTGGCGTCCGTGTCCACAACGAACGGCTGCTGGACCTCTTGATAGGCTAGAACGGGGGCCGCAATTAGGGCGCCACGGAGTTGGGTGAATGCTGCGTCACACACACTATCCCAGGCAAATTTGCGACCCTTTTCGGTGAGGCGGTGCAGGGGGCTTGCAATGGTGGCAAAATCCCGCACAAAACGGCGGTAATAGGAGGCCAGCCCAGGGAAACTCTGCAGTTCCCCGATGGATGGTGTTGGCCACTCTCTGACTGCAGCCACCTTCGCTGGATCAGTGGCAACCCCCTGCGCACTGACCACATGCCCCAAGAACAAAGTCTGTGAAAACCTCCCGCAGGTCAGCCATCGCCCCCTCGAAGCTGCTGGCGTGCACCAACAAGTCGTCCAAGTATACCACCCACCGGTCTCGCGGAATGGCTGCCAACACCCAGCATCAGTCTCCTCAATGTGGCAGGCGCGTTACAGAGTCTAAATGGCATGACTCTGAACTGCCACAACCTCTGTCCGATCGTGAACGCAGTCTTCTGCCGGGCCTCTGGTGCCACTCCGACCTGCCAGTAGCCGCTGCGCATGTCCAACGAACTGAACCAACCGGAGCCGGTTATATAGTCCAAGGCGTGGTCAATGCGGGGCAGGGGGTAGGAGCCCTTAGTGGTGACCGCATTGAGTCGGTGGTAGTCCACGCATAACTTCCAGCTGTCGTCCTTCTTCCTGACCAGGACAGCCGGCGCTGCCCACGGACTGTCGGATGGCTCGATGACCCCCGCAGCTGCCATCTCTCGGATCTTCTCCTCCGCCACCTGACGCTTAGCCAGGGCTAACCGGTGAGGCCGCAGGTGGATGGGTGGTGACGATCCGCTATTGATGGACTGCTGGACCAACCTCGTCCGCGTGCAGTCCTTATCACTGGCAGCATAAAGGGCAACGTTGTCATCCAGGAACTTTTTCAGCTCATGGCACTGGTATCGTGGACCCCCCAGACGACTCCCCGGCGGCTGGTCTCGTGGACTCCCCGCGGCTGACGTCTCGAACCCCCTAGCGGCTGACATCGACGACCCCCCTGGCGGCTGGCATTGACGGCTCCCTGGCGGCTGGTCTCGTGGACTCCATCCTTGGCAGCCAACGCTGCCCTCCCGCCGACAACAGTTCCTCAGCTTCTCCAGGCTTTCGTCGGTGGATTGGTGCTGACCAAACCGTCGCACAAATGCTGCGGCCCGGTCACCTGGGGGAAGGTCCAACAGCACCTGCACCGCTTCCTCTCCTGTCTCCCAGTATGATATAACGTACCAAGATGGTTTCCCCTTTAGGTAAAAAGCTGAATATAAGGCGAGCTCATTCACTGACTTCTTCATGAAATGTTAATACATTAATACGTACAAACCATGACACAAACATGGCATAACCTACATGTTATGTCATCTGACCTTCTTTCATCATCAAGCCTCACTGAATAATTGACACAAAACATTTCTACACAAATATACAACACACTACACGCCTATATTATGCACATGGCTCACTATTATGCAGTAGTGTTGTGGAGCGGTGTAGAGTCTCTTCCAGGACCTGATGATGGCTGTGATTCCAGGGTAGCAATAGCTCCCCCCCCCCCATGGAGATGTAGGCATCAAACGTGTGGGCGTTTAGGGGTTAAATTGCCACCCCCCCCTGCAGTTTGACCCCTTATTACCCTCTCAGCGGGGGTCGTCTCACAGGATGCTGGGGGCGCAGATATGGCAAACGGCAGGGGATCCAGCCACTGTGTGTGTGTGGGGATCATTGACCACACACACACACACACAAACACACACCCCCCCACACACACACACTTACACACACACACACACACAAAAACACACCCCCACACACACACACACACACACACACACACACACACACAAGCACACACACATTCACACACACACACACACACACACACACACACACACACACACACACACACACACACACACACACACACACACACACACACACACACACACACATACATACATACACACCCACACTCAGGGTTCATAACTCACAGGGCCCAGAAGCCCCGTGGCTCATAATGAACAATGGGCGACCAAGCTATGGACCAGTTTGGTATTCCCTTTACCCGGCAGCCATGGAAACCAAGGGCAGGGCGTGGGGGGGGGGGACTGACTGAGGGCCCCCCCCAGACACTACGCTCAGAGAAGGGGCTGAAGATGGCGTGAGATAGACACACGGTTCACCTGGAGCTCATGTTCTGCCCTCCTCCGGACGCGGATGTCTGATTCCTTCGCCCTTCAGGCGTGAGGAGACTGGGGAGCGCCGGTCGTCTCCAGCTTCCCTTCGGCTCTCCTTTAAATGGTGTTCATGCAAATAGCGTTGGACAGAGGGGGCCGGGGGCGTGAGCTGACTGTGGAGGGAGGTGTTCAGTATCCCCCCGCCTTCTGGAGGACGTTAAGCACTCCTAAAGACAACTAGTCGGGGAAACAACGCATGCAAGCATTTCAACATCAAGGTTATATTCAATTGGAGTGTTTTGTTCCTCATCAGTGACGGGACGTCGTCTCCGATGGATACAACCGTTTACTGGTTACCCATCGAGAGGCTGCGTAGGTGAGGGTTCTCTCTACACTGGAGATAACAATGCTTGATTAGGCATTCATCTATTGGAGGTCTAGGAGTGTTCCCCTGCTGATAACAGCTCTGCACCGGCTGAGCTCACAATACAATACTGTGGAGTGTGTGGAGGTATAAACATATGGATTTTTCAGTGGGAGCTAAATCAACCCAATAGGATGTAGACCAGAGGTGGTTCCTGCTGCTCCTGATTATGAACGGTGAACCATGCTGTCTTCTGGAGTCTCTTCAGCTCTTTAGCTCAAATTAAAACCAGCTCAGTCATTCAAGGTCTGACATGTTGGATTCCCTTGGGTCTTCTCCCCATGACCATCATGGTTGGACCACACCTGCGTTCAACCGTGGTATCGGAACGGCCTGTGTGTCGTGCAGAGTTTAGAGAATTCACTGGTTTAAACAAATCAAAGATTGATCAAAGATCAATTATTGAAGGCTTAATGCCTATAGAATTCAATAACTACAACAAAATAATTAATTTATTCCAAATAATAATATATCTAAGTACAGCAAAACTCAAAGCACAAGAGAGGGAGAGAATGACAGTGACAGAGACAGAGGGTTGGGAAAGAGAGAGAGAGAGAGAGAGAGAGAGAGAGAGAGAGAGAGAGAGAGAGAGAGAGAGGGAGAGAGAGAGAGAGAGAGAGAGAGAGAGAGAGAGAGAGAGAGAGAGAGAGGGAGGGAGAGAGAGAGAGAGAGAGAGAGAGAGAGAGAGAGAGAGACTTGTGTTTATCAATGATAGGTAACATAAGGCCTTCCCCCCCACTGGTCTATGGTCATTATTTCCCGCCGTCTTCCAGGAGCGATCAATGAAAGGTTGGATGGAAGCTAATTAGCCGGGTTTATTACAGTACAACTAGTGGAGCAGTAATCACAGGGTGTTTAACACACACACACACACACACACACACACACACACACACAAACACACACACACACACACAACACACACACACACACACACACAGACAAACAAAAACACACACACACACACACACACACACACACACACAGACAAACAAAAACACACATACACACACACGCACGCACGCACACACACACACACACACACACAGACAAACAAAAACACACACACGCACGCACGCACACACACACACACACACACACACACACAGACAAACAACAACACACACACACACACGCACGCACACACACACACACACACGCACGCACACACACACACACACACACACACACACACACACACACATGCACGCGTGTGCGTGTGTGCGTGGAGACATCTTACCTCGTAATAGGGCCTCGTATTGGTCTAGTAGTAGATGGTTTCTCTAGTCTAATAGTACCTGGTTATTGGCCTAATAGTACATGGTTTCTCTGGTCTAATAGTACCTGGTAATGGTCTAGTAGTAGATGGTTTCTCTGGTCTAAAAGTACCTGGAAATGGTCTAATAGTACCTGGTTCCTCTGGTATCATGGTTCCTCTGGTCTCATGGTTCCTCTGGTCTCATGGTTCCTCTGGTCTCATGATTCCTCTGGTCTCATGGTTCCTCTGGTCTCATGGGTCCTCTGGTCTGATAGTGCCTGGTTCCTCTGGTCTAATAGTGCCTGTAGCCATCTGGTTCCCCTGGTCTGATAGTACCTGGTTCCTCTGGTCCGATGGTTCCTCTGGTCCGATGGTTCCTCTGGTCTCATGGTTCCTCTGGTCTCAAGGTTCCTCTGGTCTCATGGTTCCTCTGGTCTCATGGTTCCACTGGTCCGATGGTTCCTCTGGTCTCATGGTTCCTCTGGTCTCATGGTTCCTCTGGTCCGATGGTTCCTCTGGTCTCATGGTTCCTCTGGTCTCATGGTTCCACTGGTCTCATGGTTCCTCTGGTCTCATGGTTCCTCTGGTCTCATGGTTCCTCTGGTCTCATGGTTCCACTGGTCCGATGGTTCCTCTGGTCTCATGGTTCCTCTGGTCTCATGGTTCCTCTGGTCTCATGGTTCCTCTGGTCCCATGGTTCCTCTGGTCTCATGGTTCCTCTGGTCTCATGGTTCCTCTGGTCTCATGGTTCCTCTGGTCCCATGGTTTCTCTGGTCTCATGGTTCCTCTGGTCTCATGGTTCCTCTGGTCTCATGGTTCCTCTGGTCTCATGGTTCCTCTGGTCTCATGGTTCCTCTGGTCCCATGGTTTCTCTGGTCTCATGGTTCCTCTGGTCTCATGGTTCCTCTGGTCTCATGGTTCCTCTGGTCTCATGGTTCCTCTGGTCTCATGGTTCCTCTGGTCTCCTCTGCTGCTCCTGCCGTTTGGGAACGATAAGCAGCAACCAATGAGATTCATCAATAAGGGAACCAAACTCCTACCTCAATATTACCTCTTAACCTCCTGGTCATTTGCCTCCCCTCATACCTCACCTCAATATTACCTCTTAACCTCCTGGGGTGGGTTTCCCGTAGCCTTCTTAACGCTACGTCGTTCGTAAGTTCCACCTTAAGCTGTACCTTAACGTCTCGCCGTGTTTCCCGAAACGTTCTTAGCTAAGTATACCTTCCGTAAGTGACACTTTCGTAGGGCAGGTCTGGACCTCTCTTAACTCTACCTTAGCGATGTTGTCAGCTCACTCCGCTAGTGGCCACCACTGTTCCGACCGCAAGCCTCTGAAATCAGCTGTTGGCCTAGTTTAATTTCAATCTGTGAATCAATATGTAGTTCATAACGGTAATAATATACAACAAAAATACCACATTAATGGGAATGTTTTCATGCCGAAATTGTACATTACGGTGGATACATTTTGCACTTTATTGAACATGAAATCGCCTCTTAAACTCGAAAACAGTGCTTCACGATTCAGCGCCACCTCATCCAGCAGACCTCCATGTCCACATTGGTGACGCTGGCGGACCGCTTTTTGCGATGTTTTTGCCCTGACATCAGTGGCGTAGCGGAGGCCCCCGCAGACCCCGCGGTGCGGGGGAGCCCCGGAGTTTAGGAGGCCCCCACCCCCAGGGCCTCCCCCCTACCTGTTAAGTTGCTAGGCACCACGGTTTGACTGGCCATCTGGCATACCTGCCGGCCCGGACCACCACCCTACCATCGGACTTCACGATCGCGTCAACTCCCCCCCCCGTTGGACTTCACGATCGCGACCCCCCCCCCCGTTGGACTTCATGACCTGCGGGGGAGCCCCGAAATATTGAGCAACACCACTGCCTGACATATCTAATGTTACATATCTAATGTTCATTTCTTGTTGGTGCGCTTTTATTGAAATTGTCAGCCAATCAGAGAGAATTGTGAACTACACCAGTTATGTGATGGGGCTGCTGGTTAATCAACCCTAATTGCAAAGTTATTTAAGGCACCATGACAATGATATAAAAAAGATTTAAATCAACCTTTTCTTGCCAAATAAGGTGTACTGGTAGGTGGTGTAATGTGCTGAGGTGGTGTAGCGGGAAGAGGCTTGATATCACAATCTGAGGTGGTGTAGCGGGAAGAGGCTTGATATCACAATCTGAGGTGGTGTAGCGGGAAGAGGCTTGATATCACAATCTGAGGGGGTAGCGGAAGAGCTGATATCACAATCTGAGGTGGTGTAGCGGGAAGAGGCTTGATATCACAATCTGAGGTGGTGTAGCGGGAAGAGGCTTGATATCACAATCTGAGGTGGCGGGCTCGTGCCACCTGTCGGCAATCATTAGATTTACGGTTTGATAATTGAGTTTGTAAGTTTTAAATGATATGAATATGTTCTCAGTCATGATAAATGCAATATTCTTTAGTATTCCTGCAGTGTTTTATTGATAAAGAACACCACATCCTCTCATAACGCGGTGAAACAGTCGCTACCTGGAGTGAAAAGTCGATTCTCGAGTCATCGATTTCAGCACAACGTCGGACGTAAGAAGGTATACCTTAAGCAACCTCCTAAGGGATAGTTCAGGGAACACACGTAGAACAGTAAACAACTTTAGTAAGGTATACCTTTCAAGTCTTCGTAACACGCTAAGAGACAACGTTATCGGGAAACCCACCCCTGGTCATTTGCCTCCCACCTCAATATTACCTCTTAACCTCCTGGTCATTTGCCTCCCACCTCCACCTCAATATTACCTCTTAGCCTCCTGGTCATTTACCTCCCACCTCAATATTACCTCTTAACCTCCTGGTCATTTGCCTCCCACCTCAATATTACCTCTTAGCCTCCTGGTCATTAACCTCCCACCTCAATATTACCTCTTAGCCTCCTGGTCATTTACCTCCCACCTCAATATTACCTCTTAGCCTCCTGGTCATTAACCTCCTACACACATCACAATTACCCTCAATGTGAGTTTTACTGTAATGACGATGTAGTATGAGGTAGCATTACTGTCAGGGTAATTCCACCCCTTAACTACCTTAATATTACTAACTGTCAGTGGATTTAATCCATGAACTACCTCAATATTACTCATCTGTGTATTTTACCCATTCAATACCTCACCATTACTCATCAGTGGATTTTGCCTTGTAACTGAATACTGAATTACTCACTGTCAGTTTATTTGACCCATTAACTACCTCAATATTGTTAATTTGTGTATTTTTCCCATTAACTACCTGTATTTTACTCAGTACTAGTGTATTTTACTCAGTACTAGTGTATTTTACTCAGTACTAGTGTATTTTACTCATTCAATTCTTCATTATTAGTCACTAGTGTCAGTGTTGTTTACTGACACTAGTGTGAGTCCCTGCCTCTGAACCCAGCTAGCAGGAGGGGGGGGGGGGGGGGGTAATGTATGTCAATGTTTAAACAAGGCCAGAATATATCAAAGCTCCACCAGCTGATAATAAGTGCCGGTTATTTGGTAATATGCTCCAGTTAATCCATCACCCATAATGGGTTTTTGATTAGCGCTAGGTTCATTGAAACTTTGCACAATGTACAAACTATGTATTTATAAACTATGCATATATGTACTATGTATTTAGTGTTTATGGTCATTTGAAGTTCCCCCATGCGATGAAAGCCATGTGTTGAGTGGTTCCTGTTTCCTGTTAAGTGGTTCCTGTTTCCTGTTAAGTGGTTCCTGTTTCCATTGAGAATACTCACACCAGCGCCCCTCAAGGGCAGAATTTCTATGGGAATTTAGTTTTCATCACACAGGCTATATTCATGCCAGTGAAGCAATTAAAAAGTTTGTTAAACTTTGATTATCACGTCATATCAGTTAAATGTATACCCTGTCTGCCACGAACACCTTAAAGTAGGAATTGTTACAGCTGTCTACATCCCATGGGATGCTAACATGGATGCTAGCACAGTTCTCACCTAGCTACTCACTAGCATAAACAAACAGCAGCGTGTTCATCGTGATGGAGTGGACATCAGAGCCAGGGACTTTAATCAAGCATGCTTGATGACAGTGCTTCCTTAATTCATCCAATATGGCAAATGTTTCACTAGGGTGATAACTGGGGATAGAGCCCAGTACAGCAGGGGTACAGTACATCAATAAACTTGACTTGACTTGACTTGACTTGACTTGAGGGGATAGAGCCCAGTGCAGCAGCGGATGGAGTCCAGTAAAGCAGGGGATAGAGCCCAGTAAAGCAGGGGATAGAGCCCAGTACAGCAGGGGATAGAGCCCAGTACAGCAGGGGATAGAGCCCAGTACAGCAGGGGATAGAGCCCAGTACAGCAGGGGATAGAGCCCAGTACAGCAGGGGATAGAGCCCAGTACAGCAGGGGATAGAGCCCAGTACAGCAGGGGATCGAGCCCAGTACAGCAGGGGATCGAGCCCAGTACAGCAGGGGATAGAGCCCAGGACAGCAGGGGATAGAGCCCAGGACAGCAGGGGATAAAGACGACCTGAGAAGAGGCATCAAAGTTGCCAAGGTGGCCGATAAGAGAAAAGTCAAGGAACATTTAAATGAGCAGCAAGTGCAGCACTTCTTCACTAAAATGTTTACTCTTTCCCGTGTGCCATCGTCCCACCATGCCTACAGTCAGCCATCATTATCCCCAAAAAGCCTGCAATCGCCAGTCTTAAGGACTACACACCGATGGTACTCACACACTCATCAGTAGTCATGAAGGGTTTTGAGAGACTGGTCTCACAGCACATCAAACCCTTTATGTCTTTATTTCCCTCGGGACAAATAAAGTAATCTTGATCTTGAAAGCCTCCCTCCCACCCTAGACCCGCATCAGTTGGCCTACACAGCAAATAGGTCCACAGAAGACGCCATCGAGAGTTCTTCACACATAAGCGTCTTTCACACATAGTTCCCGTTAAATTACTGGGATAACCTTTGGGGCACTGCTTGTGTTTTCACTAGTCACACATGCACCTTCTGGAACATTCCTGGCTCGCCCCCTTTCACACATGGCATATAATAGACTCATCATTAGTCCCGTTTCCAGCCATTGTTGAACAAAGCAACTTATTCCCAAACTAAATAAGCTGTGATATTGTTATTGGATCACGCCTGAAGATAAAGAGTTGCAAATTCAAACGCTTCATCAGTGCGACCTTGTGATTGGTTCGCTCGCTCCTGGTGAAAGCATCTTACGTCAGACGTAACAACGCAATGGACGGTGTCCGGTATCTCAGCGTGCTGCTCAGCAGGCTACACACTACACCGCCATCACATGTCGCACCAGACTTTAACAATAACTCCAGCAGGTTTCAACCTGGAAGTTTCCCCATCCTTTTTGCTCTAAGTGAGGAAAGTGGACGACATTTTTTGGAGTTTGGTCGAGAGCGTCAGCCATGAAACATGTGCACTGTAGCCCTGTGGGCCGATAGCCCCTGTGGACGTACGTCCTCTAACAGAGCTTGTTTTGAGCCGCTGACCGACTCAGATTGATATTATACATGTCTGACAACATTAGGGAAAGGTTCCCTGAGGAGAAATACAACTTTGTTCTCTAACCTTCACTTGATCCGGTCTGTTTGTTATTGTGTCTAACCGAGTGGGAGAATGTCTGCATTGAGGAGCGCGCCCTGGGTTAATGATTCAGCACCCTGCTCAACCACCACGCACATCTTAACAGTCTGTAGACATACTGTAGGGCTGTGGGTTTCTCTTCAGTGTATGATGTAGAATATATTATACAGTATAGTGTCAACCAAAGTCCAACACAAGCATTTTGTATTTAGGAAGGCCTATTTATGTTACAATTAGGGTTAGGGTTAGGGGGGTTATTGATAGTAATTTTATTTTCTGTTTTAACTTTTTAACTTAATTATTATTATTTTTTATTATTATATGTATTACTATTAGTAGTATAATTAGTATTATGACAAGCACAACACAAAGTGGGCGGCAGTATAGCTCAGGAGGTAGAGCGGTGGCCTCACAACCAGAAGGTTGCTGGTTAGATCCCCGCTGCCTCCTCCTAGCAAAAGCTGCCGCGGTGTCCTTGAGCAAGACACCCTAACCCTAACTGCTCCTGACGTGCTGGCCTTGATGGCTGACTCCTCCGTCGGTGGTTGAATGTGTGTATCAATGTGAGACATGACTTGTAAAGCGCTTTGTGTAACCACTGGTTAGAGAAGCGCTATAGAAATGTCCATTTTATTTAAAAGTCCAGTAACTACTTTTTGGTCGAAATTTTACTTGACATTTAAAAAGCGGGTTGTCTGGCCACCAGAAGGTTGCTGGTTCAATCCCCGGCTCGGCCTAGCTCAGTGAAAGGGTGTCCCTGAGCCAGACAGCCCACCCTATCAGTGCGTGTATGAATGTGTGTGAGTGGTTGAAAGGGAGGCAGTCATTGTAAATGGTATTGAAAGGGGCCACAGGTCTGTATATAAATGCAGCCCATTTAGCATTTAGCATTTAGCATGCATCAGGTTATCTCACCACAAAGAGGCCATGAGAGCCAACTCTCTCTCTCTGTCCATTTCGATGAGCAGCATGTTTATTCATATTATCCCAATACTTTAACTGACACTTCAATGCAGATGATGTAACATCCTGCCCTGCGTCATGTGACCAGATGATGTAACATCCTGCCCTGCGTCATGTGACCAGATGATGTAACATCCTGCCCTGCGTCATGTGACCAGATGTATTAGAGGGATCTGAGTGACTTGTAACGCCTGCCTGTGTGTCTGTGTGTGTTTTAATGAATTGTGTTGGATGATCAATACAAGGCAATGGAAATGAGTCATGTGATTGTAATCAACAGGTGACTGGGACAAGGGTGATGACAATTACCACCATGATGCAAAGTTAAATTGATTGATTATGATTATGGAGATCGGTAAATAAGGCAATATTAGGCTAAATTAAATTATATTAAGACTAAAATATGATATCACTTTATAATAAGAAGTCAAAAATGTCTCCAGACTTAATTAAACGTGCATAAAATACAATTATAACTAAATCAATGTCAAAGTGTAGTTTGTTAATTAAAAGAACTGAAGCTGAAATATAACAACAACCCTCTGCCTTTGCATTGCAATAACAACCATTGAAGGCAGAGAGCAGTCATACAGATGTGGGGTCAGAGGTCACATCAGCCTTCATGGTTTTTGGGCAGAAACATTTGTTCATGAATACATCTACAATCAGTGCAACATCCCTCATCTGACTCTGACCCTTTGGCTGGCCAGTTCTCTGGTTCACCCTTTGCGTGGTTACATTTACATTTACATTTAGGACATTTGGCAGACGCTTTTATCCAAAGCGACTTACAAGGAGTACATTAGTTGAAGCAGACAATAGCATAACACTGAGGTACGCAAACATAAAAATAGAGCAGTTCACAAGCATTCATATTAACAAGATGAATAACACTATTTGGTACTGCTAGGTCACCTGCTTAAGTAGCTGTGATATGAGCGTGTTATCAACATTAAGGATATACACTTGCGAGAATATACAACATGCTAAGAGCTATTAATGTCAGGATTTAAGCAAGTTAGGGGTTCACAAAGGAGAAGGAGGGTTCAAGGAGAGTCCAGGTGGACTCTGAACAGGTGGGTCTTGAGTCTTTTGCGGAAGCTGGCGAGGGACTCTGCCGTCCTGACATGAGACGGGAGTTCAGCCAGAGCCGTGAAGAGCTGGGTCTTGGAAGAGCGATGCTTGGTTGTTTTCAGTGAAGGTCGAACAAGTCGCCTGGCAGAAGTTGAGCGGAGCGCTCTGGCTGGGATGTAGGGCTTGACCAGGAGGTAGGTTGGGGCAGTTCCATTGACTGCCCTGAAGGTCAGTACCAAAGTGTTGAACATGATGCGAGCATTTACCAGAAGCCAGTGGAGATCACGGAAGAGAGGGGTCACGTGGGAGAATTTTGGTAGGTTGAATACCAGGCGTGCTGCTGCGTTCTGGATGCGTTGGAGGGGCTTGGTTGCAGAGGCGGGGAGTCCCAGTGGTTACTGCAGTTAGGCTTTGTAGGGCAGTATACGTTTAATCAATTGACCTGCTATTTTTACATAATTGCTGACAATGATTACTACATATTGAGATCAATAGAGCCAAACAGACAACTAGATAGACAGATAAACAAGATTCAAGATTCAGGTTTTTTAATTGCCATTTGCAACCAGTACAATGGAATGATTACTCTCCATTCTCTTCTACAGTATGAATAACTAAAACACACTGTTGTGCCCCCCCCACGCTCTAATGGATCCCAGGTGTGGGATCTACCCTTCTTTAGGCTACCGAGGACCGACGTCGGGCGCTTGGTTATTGAGAACCACTGTCACGAGAGACTGTGTGTTCCAGCTCCGACCTCGCCAAGTAACCAGTCCAACCCTGCCTAGTTTGTGTTTTTGATGTTGGAGATATTACAGTAAAGACATTTTTTCCATTGTTTTGAGTGTCCGTGTCTCTCTACTTCTGGGTTCTTTGGCACATTTGGCTCGTCGGTCTCGTTGGGGCTTAACACACACATGTAAATGACATGTTATGATAGTGTAATGTTAATGACAAGTTATGATAGTGTAATGTTAATGACATGTTATGATAGTGTAATGTTAATGACATGTTATGATAGTGTAATGTTAATGACATGTTATGATAGTGTAATGTTAATTACAATGTTATGATAGTGTAATGTTAATGACAATGTCATGATAATGTAATGTTAATGACATGTTATGGAGGAGGAGACGACAGCCTCCACGCGGCCTCCTCTGCAAGTAACGAGAGATGGTGAAAGACCAGCTCGTGAAACCAATGTCGCCACCCAATCATCGTCAAGCTGACAGACCAAGGCGTAAAAAGTCGGGGGGATGCAAGTCCACGCCAGGACGGGTATCCATCCCGCCGGTCGACCACCAAGGTCTGGCAGTGCTCCAGCTAAACGTAGAGGGCCTCACCAACGCCAAACTCGAGATCATAAGTCACCTCGCCGACTCCCACAAGGTTGCAGCTGTCCTCCTACAGGAAACCCACTGTATGGTTGAAGACACCCTCAAGCTGCCCGGGTTCCACCTAGCTGGTTCCATCCTCAGCAGACATCACGGTATTGCGACCTTTGTGAGGTCTGATCTGGGGTGGACAGCCACTGGCCAATCTCCACCAAGTGCCAGCGTTGAGTGGCTGTCCACCAAGATACAGGCAACATCTGTTGTAAATGTGTACAAGCCTCCACCATCTACACTGACCGTGTCGGCTCTCCCGCTTGCCCAGGCACCTGCCATCTATGCAGGGGACTTTAACTGCCAGCAAACTGACTGGGGATACTCCCACACTACACCAGACGGAGAGACGCTGTGTGAGTGGGCCTCCAACGCCAATGCTCAGCTCCTGTTCGACCCCAAAGAGCCACCAAGTTTCCACACTTCAAGATGGAACACCTTCACCAACCCAGACCTCGCATTTGCTGTATGCCACAACAGCCACCCAATTCCGGAGAGACAGGTCATTGATAGGTTCCCCCGGTCACACCACCGACCGTCTGTCATCAAAACCTGTCCGTAGGTGGAACTTCCGGAAGGCCAACTGGCAGGCATTCACCACGGAGACAGAGAGAACATCAGCCTGTCTCCCGGACCCAGACATTGCTGATGTGGACTCAGCATATGCAGCCTACTGCGAAGTGCTCCTAAGTGCAGCAAAGAAGACGATCCCTCACGGCTACAATGCGAGCTACATCTCGGGCTGGGACGAAGAGTGCAACCACCTCCTGCGTGAACATCAGCAGGCTGGCTCAAGGGAGGATGTGGAAGCGACTGCAATGGCACTACTCCACAAGCTGGACGCCACCCGAAGGGCCAGATGGACTGAAACCGTTGAGTCAATCGATTTCACCCATTCCAGCCGTAAGGCGTGGCAGACCATCAACCAGCTCACTGGCAGGAAAACAACACCCCCAAGTGCCCTGTGACAGCAGATGTCATTGCAGCCCAGCTCCTGAAGAACAGCCAATTTCAAGGTGCAGATAAGAACTTCGCCCGCTCTACACTGTGCGAGGTATCTTCCCTCTCTAGGGCACCCAGTGTCGATGTTGACATGTCCGGACAGTTTACAACAGCTGAGCTTAGGGCGGCCATCGGCAACCTTAGGCAAGGCAAGTCCCCGGGGCATGACAACATCCACCCAGAGTTCGTGACCCACCAGAGTGAGACAACATCTGCCTGGCTGTGCTCTTTTTTCTCATCCTGCTTCCAGAGCTCCAAACTGCTGAAGACCTGGCGCCGTGCTGCTGTTATCGCCCTGCTGAAACAGCTGGACTTCACCTGAAGCTGCTGAGGACTTCTCCATTATGAAGTTCATAATGGAGATGCTGTCCAACCGCAGCTTCATCCTCCGAACCAGCGATGGCCAGCGAAGCAGACTGAGGAGATTGAGAAACGGGGTGCCACAGGGGTCTGTCCTCTCACCACTGCTGTTTAATATTTACTTCCACGACCTCCCGGAGACAACATCCAGACAATATGGTTATGCGGATGATCTGGCCATCATGCTGCGTCGAACAACATGGTCAGCGGTGGAACAGGGTCTCAACCAGGACATGGGCATCTTTGCTGCCTACCTGCGCAAGTGCCGTCTGCAGCTCAGTACTGGGAAGACTGTGTCGGCCACATACCACCTGTGCAACAGAGAGGCCAAAAGGGAACTGTCGGTGTCCGTCGACAACAAGCGCCTGGAGCACCAACTAGCCCCCAAGTACCTCGGTGTTCGGCTGGACAGGACACTGTCCTACAAACAGCAACTTGAGGAAGTGAGAGCCAAAGTGACAGCAAGGGTCTTGCTTATCCGCCGCCTTGCTGGCACAACCTGGGGTGCCTCCGCCAGGACACTACGAATCTCCACACAAGCCCTGGTGTTCTCTGCTGCCGAATACTGCGCCCCAGTCTGGAGTAGAAGCCCACATGTGAAGAAGGTTGATCCTATCATCAACAATGCCCTTTGGATCATAACCGGTTGCCTGAAGCCCACCCCCGTGTCCTACCTGCCAGCCCTAGCGGGAATTGCCCCGGCCGGTCTCCGACGAAAGGCCGCTATCCTCGCACTTGCAAGGAAAGCCCAAGAACATGACTGGCATATCCTGCACGAAACAACAACAAAGGCAGCGCCCCCAAGCAGACTCAAGTCCCGTCACCCCTACAACAGGACAGCACAAGAGATGCTTGGTTCCATCCCTGAGGACCTGTCTACAAGGGCATGGCTAGCAACTTCCTGGAAGCAGGAATGGGAGTCGGCTGAGCCCACACGTCTGCACCATCACATCCAAGACCCGGGAGACGGAGTCGAAGGAGAACATCTACCACGCCGGCATTGGACCCTGCTGCCTCCGTACTGGGGTTGGTCGCTTCAAGCGTCCATGAAGGAGTGGGGCCTGGCAGACAGCGCAGTATGCGAGTGTGGCGAGCCTGAGCAGACTGCCGACCACATAATCACCACCTGTCCTCTGTACAGACCTCCTTCAGAGGCTGGCCTCTTCCAAGTGGGACCAGAGATGAGAGCGTGGCTTTGTGACACTGAGCTGGACATATGACGATGATACACGAAAGAAGAAGACAATGTTATGATAGTGTAATGTTAATGACAATGTTATGATAGTGTAATGTTAATGACATGTTATGATAGTGTAATGTTAATGACAATGTTATGATAGTGTAATGTTAATGACAATGTTATGATAGTGTAATGTTAATGACATGTTATGATAGTGTAATGTTAATGACAATGTTATGATAGTGTAATGTTAATGACATGTTATGATAGTGTAATGTTAATGACATGTTATGATAGTGTAATGTTAATGACATGTTATGATAGTAGCAGCACTCCTATCAGTTCAGTAGGTCACTGCCTGTGGATAAAGACTATCTGTGAACCTGCTAGTCCTTGAACGGAGGCTGCGGAACAGACATCAATTCTGCATATTCCACATATATCCCACCCATAGACACCATGAGAGACATAATGAAGCAGAAAAGGAGATGCATTGGTTGGCGGATGCCAAGTGTCCTTGTGGGCTTGTATTTATAGACAGTCTCCATGTGTGTGTGTGTGTGTGTGTGGGGGTGTGTGTGTGTGTGTGTGTGTGTGTGTGTGTGGGGGGGGGGGGTGTGTGTGTGTGTGTGTGTGTGTGTGTGTGTGTGTGTGTGTGTGTGTGTGTGTGTGTGTGTGTGTGTGTGGGGGTGTGTGTGTGTGTGTGTGTGTGTGTGTGTGGGTGTGTGGGTGTGTGGGTGTGTGTGTGTGTGTGTGTGTGTGTGTGTGTGTGTGTGTGTGTGTGTGTGTGTGTGTGTCTGTGTATGTCGTAGCTCCCGGCTTCTCCAGCGGCGCTAACCGGCTCCACGGTGTCCAATACAAACGGGTCTTGGGGATGAGCTCAAGATGTTTTAGAGCACAGATAATTGCAAAAATGTACCAGTGGCCTGGATGCATATGTGGACACACACACACACACACACACACACACACACACACACACACACACACACACACACACACACACACACACACACACACACACACACACATTTACACATACCATTACCATATATCACACCGCCAATGCAGGCCAAAGAAAGCAACCAGAGAAAGATCAGTGTGTGTGTGTGTGTGTGTGTGTGTGTGTGTGTGTGTGTGTGTGTGTGTGTGTGTGTGTGTGTGTGTGTGTGTGTGTGGTGTGTGTGTGTGTGTGTGTGTGTTCACACTGTGTACACGCTTCATTTCAAATTAGATTCCAGTGCACTTTTGTGCACTGATCCTGGTTGGTACAGCTGTTGGACGGCAGTAGCTCAGTCTGTTGGGACTTGGCTTTGGAACCAGAAGGTTGCCGGTTCAAGTTCCCTCCTGGACACTGTCGAGGTGTCCTTGAGCAAGGCACCAGACCCCTCCACTGCTCCCCTCTATATACAATAGCTGCCCACTGCTCCTCATACTAGGATGGGTTACATGAGAGGAACTCATTTCACTGTGTGTACATGAGACCAAGAAAGAGGATTCAATCCTCCAGGTTTAGATTGAGATTCAAATTCTCTAGATTTTGATTTAGAAGTGCCACCAAGGAGCTCCAGGTCTAACATCTCCCTGGCCAGATGAATATAACTACTGTTGGAGAGATGATTGGCTGAATGATGATTGGCTGAATGATCACCCTCTAACAGGGTGGGAGAGTGGACAGAATGAACCAGTAGTCTACCATGGGGTGTGATGCTATCATCCATCCTATTCTCACCTGCCTTGAATCCTCCCTCAACATCACAGGCACCGTCCTGATTCAAACCATACCTCTCAAGGCATCGCTTCATCAGAAAACCTGTCCATCTCCGAGGTGTCCCAGA
>CM051015.1:24246641-24259141 GCA_027704905.1 Muraenolepis orangiensis
ATGGCCTGACTGTGGAAGCTATCTCTGAGTCTGTTTGTACGGCACGTGATACTGAGGTATCGCCTGCCTGACGGTAACAGTGAGTACAGTTCGTGGCTGGGGTGGACAATGTCTTTATGATGCGTTTGGCCTTGGCCACGCACCGCTGGTTGTATACATCCAGGAGGGAGGGGAGCTCACCTCCAATGATATACTGGGCCGTCCGCACCACCCTTTGAAGCGCTCTGCGCTCGCCTGAGGAAATACAGGCGTTGTTGGGCCCGTTTCACCACGTGTGTGGTGTGCGTGGACCATGTGAGGTCCTCGGAGATGTGGACGCCGAGGAACTTGAAGCTGCTGACCCTCTCTACTGCAACACTGTCGATGGAGATAGGGGCGTGCTCTCCTCTCTGCTTCCTGTAGTCCACGATCAGCTCCTTGGTCTTCTTGACGTTGAGGCCGAGGCTGTTCTCCTGGCACCACTGCTCCAGCGATCCAACCTCCTCCCTGTAGGCTGTCTCATTGTCACCGGCGATCAGGCCCATCACTGTCTATAGTCGTTCAGGCATGTTACCTTGGGTTGTTTAGGGAAAGGCACTTTGGTGGACATCTTGAAGACCGCAGGAACAACAGCCTGGGACAGGGAGAAGTTGAAGATGTCTAAAAAGACTCCTGCCAACTGGTCTGCGCATGCTCTGAGGACGCGGCCCGGGATGTCATCGGGGCCTGCCACCTTACGGATGTTCAACCGCTTGAAGGTGCGGCGCACATCCACCTCCGAGATGTTCAGCAGGCTGGTCTCCTCAGGCGGCGCTGGCTTCGGCCGGCTTTTTTAGCTCTCCTGGGAGGGAGGTAGAGGAGTTCTCTACACAACTGGTTCTCCCTCTGAAGTTCGTTATCGTCTGTAACACAATTTACAGTATTATTACAGTAATACGTAGGTATATACAATACACAACAATGCGTATAGTGCAAATTGGCAGTAATAGAATAATATTGTAATAGAAAAAGTGACATGTGAAAAATGTGAAAAGTGAAATTGAATTTACAGTGCAAAAATTACAGTGAGAGGATTTACAGTGCGTTGACCAAAAAATAATAATAACAGTGCGCTGACCTCAGGTCACTGAGTCTCCACTGTCCCTCTCACGACCCGAGGTAGATGAATTATAGAGTCTGATGGCCACAGGAAGAAAGGACTTCCTGTGGCGTTCTGTAGTACACCTGGGTGGAATGAGTCTGTTGCTGAAGGTGCTTCTGTATGAGGTCAGCACCTGATGGAGAGGGTGAGAGTTGTTGTCAAGGATACTACGCAGCTTGCGCAGCATCCTTCTCTCAGACACCACCAACAAGGAGTCCAGCTGGACCCCCAGTACAGCGCCAGCCTTCCTGACGATCCTGCTGATCTTGTTGGCGTCTTATGACCTCAACCTGCTTCCCCAGCACACAACACCGGAGAAGATGGCACTGGCTACCACCGACTGGTAGAACATCTTCAGCATCGTGTTACAAACGTTGAAGGACTGGAGCCTCCGCAGGAAGTAGAGACGGCTCTGGCCCTTCTTGTACACGGCCTCAGAGTTCTTGGCCCAGACCAGTTTGTTTTCCAGGTGAACTCCCAGGTATTTATATTCCCGAACAACTTCTGTGGACACACACTTAATGGAAATGGGGTAGATTTCCTCCTGCGGAAGTCCACCACCATCTCCTTCGTCTTGTCTGTGTTGAGCTGCATGTGGTTCAGCTCACACCACTCAACAAAGGAGTCCACGACGCCCCTGTACTCCTCATCGTTTCCCTCGCTGACACAACCAACAACTGCAGAGTCATCCGAGAACTTCTGCAGGTGGCAGGACTCAGAGTTGAACTGGAAGTCTGAGGTGTATAGGGTGAACAGGAATGGGGAAAGAACCGTTCCCTGTGGAGCACCAGTGCTGCTGACCACAGTGTCAGACACACAGTCCTGCAGTCTGACAAACTGTGGACGACCCGTCAAATAGTCTGTAATCCAGGAAACCAGGGAAGAGTCCACCTTCATCGCCGTCAGCTTACTCCCCAGCAGGGCAGGCCGGATGGTGTTGAACGCACTGGAGAAGTCAAAAGAGATGATTCTCACAGTGCTCCCGGGTCTGTCCAAGTGGGCGTAGGCACGATGAAGCAGGAAGATGATGGCGTCCTCCACTGGTAGTCCAGCGATGATCTGACCAGGGGCCGAAGAAGCGACAGGACCAGCCTCTCAAAGGACCTCGACATGTGGGACGTCAGCGCCACCGGTCTGTAGTCGTTAGAGGTGCTGGGACGTGCCTTCTTCGGAACCGGCACCAGGCAGGATGTCTTCCACAGCACAGGGACCCTCTCCAGTCTCATGCTCAGGTTGAAGATGTACTGCAGGACTCCACTCAGCTGGGCAGCACAAGTTTTGAGGAGCCTCGGGCTGACGCCATCAGGAACTGCAGCCTTGCCTGGGTGGAGCCTGCACAGCACTTTCCTAACCTGCTCAGCTGTGAAGGTCTGTCTGCCGTGTGTGGGGGCAGGAAGAGTCTCTGTTGTGTTGATGGGGGAGGGGTGAGGTAGTGGTGGTGGTAGGGGAGAGAGAACAGGTATGTTGTCGCTGGAGAGGGACGGTGGGGGAGGGGGGACAGCAGGGCTGGGGGGCTGGAGGGGAATGGTTGTAGAGGAGCTGGGGGAGGGGGGGTAGACCGGAGCCCACTCATTGAATCTATTGAAAAACAAATTCAACTCGTTGGCCCGGTCAGGACCCCCCCTATTGTCTGGCTACCAGGTTGTTTGTAGCCAGTGATGCTCCTCATGCCACTCCACACATCCTTCAGGTTGTTCTGCTGAAGTTTGTGCTCCAGCTTCCTTCTGTAGTTGTCTTTGCCCTGCTGGATCCTCTCCTTCAGCTCCCTCTGAACCCGCCTCATCTGCTCCCTGTCCCCGTCTCTGAAGGCCCTCTTCTTCTCATTGAGCAGGACCTTGATGTCTCGGGTGACCCACGGCTTGTTGTTGGGGAAACAGCGTACAGTCTCTGTGGGAACAACACTGTCCACACAGAAGTTGATGTACCCTGTTATGCATTCTGTGAGATCATCAAGGTCCTCTCCATGCAAATCACAGAGGAAATCCCAGTCTGTTGACTCAAAGCAGCCCCGCAAATCCTCATCGGCCCCGCATCTCCTCACAGTCCTTATGGTCACAGGCAGCCGCTGGACTAGAGGCCTATACAGGGGCTGAAGGTGGATGAGGTTGTGGTCTGACCTTCCAAGAGGAGGAAGGGCGGTGGCGCTGTATGCCTCCTTAACATTGGCATACAGCAGGTCCAGTGTCTTGTTTTCCCTGGTGGGACGTCCGGGCTACACACACGTTCCTTCACAGTAACATGTCCAGGGTTACACCACTTGTTGTTAACGAGAATAGCAAGTCCCCCACCTTTCCTCTTGCCACTCTCCCGGTGCGTCCTGTCCGCCCGGATGGTCAGAAAGCCGTCCGCGGTAACATTGGAGTCCGGGGTGTCCTCGTGGAGCCACGTCTCCGTGAAACAAAGCACGCTGCTCTCCCGGTACACCCGCTGGGTCCTCACCAGGCCTGCTAGCTCGTCCATCTTGTTCGCTAGCGACCTCAAGTTCCCCATGGTGATGGAAGGGAGATATGGTTTATATCTCCGCTTCCTCTCCCGCTGTTTACGTCCAGCCTTGCGTCCCCTGTACGTCCTCCTCAGCTCCCTGGGGAGGTCGGGGATGTCGGGCCTCTCCCGTAGCAGCGAGGTCTGTTGTAGCGACAGCAGCTGACTCCGCGCGTAGACAATGGCTCCGCCGAATGTTGAGCCGCGACGGAGACACGGTTCAGTAACAGTGTCCCCAGAATGAGAAACACGGCAAAAAACTTCCCTGAACATAGTTGGCTGAGGGTTGCACAACTACTTAACGAAAAACTATACTAAAAACAACAATAATATAAGAATAAATAACTAAAAAGTAAGAGGGGAGGGGGAGCAACTGTTGCTGGCTGCCGCTCGTCGCAGCGCCGGTAGGAGGAAGGAGTAATCGTGTCCAAGATTATCGGAGATAATCCAGCTGTGACTTCGGGCGGGACGTCCGAGTCCAAAGAATGAAAAAACTCCGGTAGGCGGCGAGCGACTGTCGATCTGATCTCCAGAAGCGTGCAAAAGCCATAAGTGAACGTGCTGCTAACTTTCTGTACAAACATAGTCGTGATAAAAATAATAAATTACAAAAAACTGCGTCGTCGTGCGGGAGCTCACAACACGGCAGCCATCTCGTATGGCGCCATCTCCGGATATTGTGTGATATGGTGTGTGTGTGTGTGTGTGTGTGTGTGTGTGTGTGTGTGTGTGTGTGTGTGTGTGTGTGTGTGTGTGTGTGTGTGTGTATGTGTGTGCACGTGTGTGTGTGTGTGTGTGTGTGTGTGTGTGTGTGTGTGTGTGTGTGCGACGGAGCTTTTGCGGTGGCTGCTCCAACAGTCTGCCCAGACCCTGGACATGTTTAAGTCACGGCTGAAAACTCACTTGTTTTCATTGGCTTTTTGAGGCTTGTTAAGCCGTACATCCCTGGTCGTGTTGTGATTATTTTTTATTGTATTTATTGTATTGCATTGAATTGTGCATTTTATATAGTATTTTGTATTTTGTCTGTTTCTGTATACTGTAAAGCACTTTGGTGCAACTTCGGTTGATTTTAAAATGTGCTATATAAATAAAGGTGACCTTGTGTGTGTGTGTGTATGTGTGTGTGTGCACGTGTGCGTGTATGTATGTGTGTGTGTGTGTGTGTGCATGTGTGTGTGTGTGTGTGTGTGTGTGTGTGTGTGTGTGTATGTGTGTGTGTGCACGTGTGTGTGTGTGTGTGTATGTGTGTGTGTGTGTGTGTGTGTGTGTGTGTGTGTGTGTGTGCACGTGTGTGTGTGTGTGTGTGTGTGTGTGTGCACGTGTGTGTGTGTGTGTGTGTGTGTGTGTGTGTGTGTGTTGCTCATGTGTTACACTTAGCGTAAACTATTATGGCCGTTCTCACAACTCAGTTTGAGGAGGTAAGTCCCCCAGGATGCCTTACCTGGGGCCACAATACACCTGGACCACCTCACCTCCTGGACCACCTCACCTCCTGGACCACCTCCCCTCCTGGACCACCTCACCTCCTGGACCACCTCCTGGACCACCTCCCCTCCTGGACCACCTCCCCTCCTGGACCACCTCCTGGACCACCTCCCCTCCTGGACCACCTCCTGGACCACCTCCCCTCCTGGACCACCTCACCTCCTGGACCACCTCACCTCCTGGACCACCTCCCTCCTGACCACCTCCTGGACCACCTCACCTCCTGGACCACCTTCCCTCCTAGACCACCTCCTGGACCACCTCCCCTCCTGGACCACCTCCTGGACCACCTCCTGGACCACCTCACCTCCTGGACCACCTCCTGGACCACCTCACCTCCTGGACCACCTCCCCTCCTGGACCACCTCCTGGACCACCTCACCTCCTGGACCACCTCACCTCCTGGACCACCTCCCCTCCTGGACCACCTCCTGGACCACCTCACCTCCTGGACCACCTCACCTCCTGGACCACCTCCTGGACCACCCACCTCCTGGACCACCTCCTGGACCACTTCCTGGACCACCCACCTCCTGGACCACCTCCTGGACCACCCACCTCCTGGACCACCTCACCTCCTGGACCACCTCCTGGACCACCTCCCTCCTGGACCACCTCCCCTCCTGGACCACCTCCCCTCCTGGACCACCTCCCCTCCTGGACCACCTCCCTCCTGGACCACCTCCCTCCTGGACCACCTCCTGGACCACCTCCTCCTGGACCACCTCCCCTAGACCACCTCCTGGACCACCTCACCTCCTGGACCACCTCACCTCCTGGACCACCTCACCTCCTGGACCACCTCCCCTAGACCACCTCCTGGACCACCTCACCTCCTGGACCACCTCCCCTAGACCACCTCCTGGACCACCTCCCCTCCTGGACCACCTCCTGGACCACCTCCTGGACCACCTCACCTCCTGGACCACCTCCTGGACCACTTCCTGGACCACCTCACCTCCTGGACCACCTCCCCTGGACCACCTCCTGGACCACCTCACCTCCTGGACCACCTCACCTCCTGGACCACCTCCCTCCTGGACCACCTCCTGGACCACCTCACCTCCTGGACCACCTCCTGGACCACCTCCTGGACCACCCCACCTCCTGGACCACCTCCTGGACCACTTCCTGGACCACCCACCTCCTGGACCACCTCCTGGACCACCCACCTCCTGGACCACCTCACCCTGGAACCACCTCCTGGAACCACCTCCTGGACCACCTCACCTCGTGGACCACCTCCTGGACCACCTCTTGACCACCTCCTGGACCACCTCCTGGAACCACCTCCTGGACCACCCCACCTCCTGGACCACCCCACCTCCTGGACCACCTCCCCTCCTAGACCACCTCCTGGACCACCTCCCCTCCTGGACAACCTCCTGGACCACCTCACCTCCTGGACCACCTCCTGGAACCACTTCCTGGACCACCTCACCTCCTGGACCACCTCCCCTCTGGAACCACCTCCCTGGACCACTTCCTGGACCACTTCACCTCCTGGACCACCTCACCTCCTGGACCACCTCCCCTGGACCACCTCCTGGAACCACCTCCTGGACCACCTCCTGGACCACCTCTTGACCACCTCCTGGACCACCTCCTGGACCACCCCACCTCCTGGACCACCTCCTGGACCACTTCCTGGACCACCCCACCTCCTGGACCACCCCACCTCCTGGACCACCTCCTGGACCACCCCACCTCCTGGACCACCTCACCTCCTGGACTACCTCACCTCCTGGACCACCTCCTGGACCACCTCCTGGACCACCTCCTGGACCACCTCCTGGACCACCTCACCTCGTGGACCACCTCCTGGACCACCTCCTGGACCACCCCACCTCCTGGACCACCTCACCTCCTGAACCACCTCCAGGATCACCTCCAGGACCTCCCCTCCTGGACCACCTCCTGGACCACCTCCTGGACCACCTCTTGACCACCTCCTGGACCACCTCCTGGACCACCTCCTGGACCACCCCACCTCCTGGACCACCTCCTGGACCACTTCCTGGACCACCCCACCTCCTGGAACACCCCACCTCCTGGACCACCTCCTGGACCACCCCACCTCCTGGACCACCTCACCTCCTGGACCACCTCAGCTCCTGGACCACCTCCTGGACTACCTCCTGGACCACCTCCTGGACCACCTCACCTCCTGGACCACCTCCTGGACCACCTCCTGGACCACCCCACCTCCTGGACCACCTCACCTCCTGAACCACCTCCAGGATCACCTCCAGGACCACCTCACATGGACCACCTCCTGGACCACCTCCGGACCACTCCAGGACCACCTCCAGGACCACCTCCTGGACCACCTTCTGGACCACCGCAATTCCTGGACCACCTCCTGGACCACCACAATTCCTGGACCACCTCACATGGCCCACGGGGACGTGGGCCAGTAGCAAGCAGCCCGTCAGGGTGTTCTCTTGGTCCTTCCTGGTCCTTCCTGGTCTCAGGTCCCCAGAAGAAGAAGCATCGCTGCTCACATGCCTTTAGGTGATTTCATTCCTTGTTTTATTTGTTGGACCCAACGCCACGTTTCTATTAGTTTAAGAACAGGTAGAGTACACACATAGTAGTGGCTAACGTGTTCGCAGCCCAGGCAAGAAGGTCCTGGGTTCGATTCCCTACTTGTACGCATCCTTGAGTAGGATGTATCCAAATGAACTGGACGCTACGTGAGGAGTACAAGGAGTTCATATTGGGTCTAATTCTGAATAGTAATAATCATAATCAAATAAACATAAGGATGAATACATTGTGAGGAACTTGTTTGAGGCAACAATGGAATTCGTGCCCTGAACATGAAGACTTCATGAGAAACGGTAGCTTTCTTCCCCTGGACCACTGGTTCCACAGAGCCCTTTCTGACTTCCCGTCCGCTCCATCACAACACACTCAGCCTCCCGTCATACGACCCCCGGCCCCCGGAGCGAGGGACCGAGAGTTGGTCATCGAGAGGCCGAGAGACACGAGGACCAACCGCTCGTCAAACACACACTAGGGCTTTGGTCGGGGTGCACCTCATTTGCAGTCCACAACTCACACCTGACTTCCCTCATCACCTGTGTCTCTGAGTGTCTCTCATCCCTGCTCTCTCCCCCTGAACACACACACACACACACACACACACACACACACACACACACACACACACACACACACACACACACACACACACACACACACACACACACACTACTTCAAACACTCAGATGCAGAAATAGTTTGCATGACAAACATGCCCCAATGCTCAACCTTTCAAATTTTCTACCACTCTTACTCGCTTTCTCTCACACACACACACACACACACACACACACACACACACACACACACACACACACACACACACACACACACACACACACACACACACACACACACACAACACACAGCCACTGAACACGCACACACACCAAACACAACCACCTACACACCATTGAAAGCAGGCACACACACATGGCTGTTACTTTGAAAGTGTAGCTGAAGGGCTGTTCCACACTTGGTCCATCTCCCATGATGCTGGCATGTGGTCTCCCCTCTGGTCTCCATCCCACTGGCTTCAAACACTCTGGGTTCCTCATCTGCCAGCTCGGCTACACTTAGCAACAAGCTAATGAGGACCTCCACCATAGGGGACCAAGGAGACACTACAGGATATATAGACAACTGGCTGTATATATGTCTATATATATGAGTCTATATATGTAGACAACTGGCTGTATATATGTCTATATATATGAGTCTATATATGTAGACAACTGGCTGTATATATGTCTATATATATGAGTCTATATATATAGACAACTGGCTGTATATATGTCTATATATATGAGTCTATATATATATAGACAACTGGCAGTATATATGTCTATATATATGAGTCTATATATGTAGACAACTGGCTGTATATATTTCTATATATACATGTCTGTATGAAGTAAACTGTCTGTATATATGTAAATATATATGGTAGTATATTTATATGGTAGTATATATACATATTTATATATATAGTATATATATATATAGTGATCTTTCTGGAAATCTGTTAATATATGTCTATATCGTGAACTATCTGTATCACACATACACACACACACACACATGAACATAACCACACATACACACAGCTACACACGCACGCACACACACACACACACACACACAGTGTGTATGCGGTGTGTGTGTGTGTGTGTGTGTGTGTGTGTGTGAGAGTAGTAGAGCATTTGTAAGGATCTTAGTGCACAGCTGAGCGTCTCCATGTGTGTTAACCCTGTCCTCATGACTCACACACAGCTTGGTCCACTGAACAGCTTTTCAGTGTGTGGTTTGTCCCAGTGACCGCTCCACAAATTAACCAAACATCTTAACATTTTGCTTGGCAAACAACAAACAAACCTAATTAAATCCAATCAGGCTTCCGGTTCAGATTGTGGGCGGCGTGTGTAGCCTGCTTCCCCTCTGTGACGGAGACACAGGAAGCCCTCCATGCAGCTCTCCATCCTCCGTCCTCCGTCCTCCGTCCTCTGTCCTCCTCCTCCTCCTCCTCTCACACATCACATCTCACCAAAGATTGTGTGGCATTCAATCCTCTATGGTCCTCTTCATCCTCCCTCATTGATCTCCTGCATGTTGACATTCATGCATAAAGGACAGATATGCATGTGGAATGGCTGGCCAGGTGGAGGTGCGTGTGTGCGTGTGTGTGTGTGTGCGTGTGTGCGTGTGTGTGTGTGCGTGTGTGTGTGTGTGTGTGTGTGTGTGTGTGTGTGTGTGTGTGCATGTGTGGCCGTGTGTGGCCGTGTGTGTGTGTGTGTGTGTGTGTGTGTGTGTGTGTGTGGCCGTGTGTGTGTGTGTGTGGCCGTGTGTGTGTGTGTGTGGCCGTGTGTGTGTGGCCGTGTGGCCGTGTGTGTGTGTGTGGGAGGGGGTCTTTTGTTTTTCCTTGGCTGAAGGAGACGGTAGTGAGGAAGACTCCAAAGACGCCTTTGAAGGAGAAAAGACAAAATATAAAAAATAAAAAAAACGTTTCCTTGGCAACAGCAATGACAAGACGGTTACGTTGTGGCGCTGTACTGTAACCATGTCCCCTGTTCAGAGAGCGAGAGAGGAGAGAGAGAGAGAGAGAGAGAGAGAGAGAGAGAGAGAGAGAGAGAGAGAGAGAGAGAGAGAGAGAGAGAGAGAGAGAGAGAGAGAGAGAGAGAGAGAGAGAGAGAGAGAGAAAACACACACACAACATAATTGTCTATGGATTCATTTATTCATCTTATTCGCTGAGGTTCTCATGAACTCCTGCGGTTCTCATCAAACTTGGTGACCTTATGGAAACCAAGAATGTAAACATTAACCCCTCAGTTTGTAACTGGGTATTAGACTGACTATTAGTCAGTCAGGTTAGATCATCTCACCTCCTCCACCCTCACCCTGAACACAAGTGTCCCCCAGGGCTGTGTCCTGAGCCCTCTACTCTACTCCCTCTTCACTGTACCCCTGTACATGGTACAAACACCATCATCAAGTTTGAAGACAACCCAACAGTGGTGGGCCTCATCAAGAACACGATGAGGCAGCCTCCAGGGAGGAGGTCCAGCACCTGGTGGCGTGGTGCGCTGACAACAACCTGGGCCTCAAACCAAGAAGACCAAGGAGCTCATTGTGGACTTCAGGAAGACAAGAGCTGGGGCATGCGTGTCTCCAGCTTCTAATTCCTGGGGGTCCACCTCTCCTTAGACCTCTCCTGGTCCCTCAACACGGCCTCACTGGTAAAGAAGGCTCACCGGCGTCTCTTCTCCCTGAGGAGACTGAGGAAGGCCCACCTGTCCCCTCACATTCTGGTGAAATTTTTCCGGTGTGCCATCGAAAAGTTAGAGAGTGCCGTGGCTATGCAGATTGCAAGCTGCTAAGACACCTTGGACACGTTTAATTTCAGCTCGGCAGCAGATGACTTTGCCGCAATGAAAATAAGGAGAAAGTAAAGAGTTACCTGCAGCCTACAAGGTCAATCTGATGCCATGGAGCCTTTTGTTAAAACGGGCCACAGATGTTACAGGTGTTTTGTAATAGCCTACATTTGTGCGGCTAATGTGGTTTTGCTCAATCGTTCCTGTTTGTTTTGCTTAATCGTTTCTGTTGTTCATTAAATAGTCAAACTGAATTGAGGTCATTCTTTTGTCAACCTAGGTGTTCATTATAGTTGCGTTTGTAACATATACAGTTATTGAAACATTACCGGTAAGTTTTGAATATGTCCGGTAAAATAAATTCTTTCCGGACATCCTAGCGGAAACCCTGCTATATATATGTATATACATTTATATATATTTCTCTTTTGAACTGCATACCTACTCTATAAGTAATTTGGTACCTGTTTTTAGTAGTTGTTTTTTTAGTTGACTGTTCTTACATATTTTACATATTATTTAACCACTGTACATTAGATATGATATACTTTACTGTAACATTTACACTCTGGTTGGATGCCAAATTCCTTTTGATGTCCTGTACTTTTTTGTGCTGCACACTGACAATACATTTTAATCTAATATAATCTCATCAACTACTGAGGTTCTCATCAACTACTGAGGATCTCATCAACTACTGAGGTTCTCATCAACTACTGATGTTCTCATCAACTACTGAGGTTCTCATCAACTACTGAGGATCTCATCAACTACTGAGGTTCTCATCAACTACTGATGTTCTCATCAACTACTGAGGTTCTCATCAACTACTGATGTTCTCATCAACTACTGAGGATCTCATCAACTACTGAGGGTCTCATCCACTCATGGGTCCTCATAAGGCTCCTCATAAGTCATCCCACGCATGCCAGGTCCTGCAATACGGAGAATCAGAGTCTGTTTGTTATTGATGTTGCATGCTTTTACAAACTGTGTGTTGTTCTTATTGTTATGAGTATTACTGTAATGTAGGCACTGTTCATGAAGGAGAACCTTGATGAACATGAACTAGGTCAGGAGCAGGAACACCGTCATGACACTACACAACGCCTGTACTATGTATATATACAGTATATATACAGTATATATACAGTATATATACTGTATATATACAGTACATATATGTATATATATATAAATACATACATATATATTCAAAGCTGATTGGATTGGTAAATAGGATAACATCTAGATAAATACCATGATTTAAGTTTCTGAGCACGCAGTTCATCATTAAACATGAAAGAAAATATAACAAAAAGAAAAGCATCTTACCCAGCAGTGAAATCACCTTGAACCATGCTGGGTCTCCTTGAACCATGCTGGGTCTCCTTGAACCATGCTGGGTCTCCTTGACAAGACGTATTATGTACCAATATGTTAATAGCAGAACTAAAGGAACATAAACCTGTGCGTGTGATGTTGTGATG
>CM051015.1:24264141-24296641 GCA_027704905.1 Muraenolepis orangiensis
GGATAGATAGATCAGTCTACCAGCCTACCAGTGGACTGTACCAACTAGTAGGATAGATAGATCAGTCTACCAGCCTACCCAGTGGACTGTACCAACTAGTAGGATAGATAGATCAGTCTACCAGCCTACCAGTGGACTGTACCAACTGGTAGGATAGATCGATCAGTCTACCCAGTGGACTGTACCAACTGGTAGGATAGATAGATCAGTCTACCCAGTGGACTGTACCAACTGGTAGGATAGATAGATCAGTCTACCAGCCTACCAGTGGATTGTACCAACTGGTAGGATAGATAGATCAGTCTACCCAGTGGACTGTACCAACTGGTAGATATATCCATCATACAGCTGGGTGGACACTCCCAATGTGTGAATGAGAGAGGGCCCGTAAAGGCCCACAAACCCCCCCCCTGGTGCTTGATGACAGGCCCTGTCAACACCATGTGGCCCCCGTGGCGACGCCCCTTAGCTCAGCGCGGCTAGCAGCAAGGCCGCTCCTGTACACATTGAGGAGACACGCGGCTCACACGCCATTAGACAAAAGGTGTGTGTGTGAGTACTCCGGCCCCTCCCCCTTTCTCACTGACAAAGGGATTTACTGACTGACTCATGCACACACACACACACACACACACACACACACACACACACACACACACACACACACACACACACACACACACACACACACTCACACACCTGTGTCCTTTTTTTTTAGAGAGTGAGAGAGAGAGAGAGAGAGAGAGAGAGAGAGAGAGAGAGAGAGAGAGAGAGAGAGAGAGAAGAGAGAGAGAGAGAAGAGAGAGAGAGAGAGAGAGAGAGAGAGAGAGAGAGAGAGAGAGAGAGAGAAAAGAGAGAGAGAGAGAGAGAGAGAGAGAGAGAGAGAGAGAGAGAGAGAGAGAGCGATGTCGTATTCTAAATCGTATGCTTTCAAAATCAACTAGGAAATGGACATGTGGTTTACCTGTGTTTGGACCGAACGCAGGGAGACACCACCCATCTCCGTCCTACCCCACCCATCTCCGTCCTACCCCACCCGGCGCTCTCTCCTCCGTGATGAATTCAATCCCTCTGGCTCTGGATCTCACCTCCAGGCGCTCCTCTCCCCGTAACCCTATCCCTCACCTCCAGACGGGGCACACCGTGTCCTTCTAACTCTTTGTTCCATTCTCTCTCTCTCTCTGTCTGTCTCAATGAACACCATCTGTTTGGGGGTCAGAGAGAGGGTGGAGGGGTGGGGTTAGGACGGTGTTTGGGGGTCAGAGAGAGGGTGGAGGGGTGGGGTTAGGACGGTGTTTGGGGGTCAGAGAGAGGGTGGAGGGGTGGGGTTAGGACGGTGTTTGGGGGACAGAGAGAGGGTGGAGGGGTGGGGTTAGGACGGTGTTTGGGGGACAGAGAGAGGGTGGAGGGGTGGGGTTAGGACGGTGTTTGGGGGACAGAGAGAGGGTGGAGGGGTGGGGTTAGGACGGTGTTTGGGGGACAGAGAGAGGGTGGAGGGGTGGGGTTAGGACGGTGTTTGGGGGTCAGAGAGAGGGTGGAGGGGTGGGGTTAGGACGGTGTTTGGGGGACAGAGAGAGGGTGGAGGGGTGGGGTTAGGACGGTGTTTGGGGGACAGAGAGAGGGTGGAGGGGTGGGGTTAGGACGGTGTTTGGGGGACAGAGAGAGGGTGGAGGGGTGGGGTTAGGACGGTGTTTGGGGGACAGAGAGAGGGTGGAGGGGTGGGGTTAGGACGGTGTTTGGGGGACAGAGAGAGGGTGGAGGGGTGGGGTTAGGACGGTGTTTGGGGGTCAGAGAGGGGGAGGGTGGGTAGGACGGTGGGGGGAGGAGGGTGGGGTGGGTTAGGACGGTGTTTGGGGGACAGAGAGAGGGTGGAGGGGTGGGGTTAGGACGGTGTTTGGGGGACAGAGAGAGGGTGGAGGGGTGGGGTTAGGACGGTGTTCGGGGGACAGAGAGAGGGTGGAGGGGTGGGGTTAGGACGGTGTTGGGGGACAGAGAGGGTGGAGGGTGGGTTAGGACGTGTTGGGGTCAGAGAGGGTGGAGGGGTGGGTTAGGACGGTGTTCGGGGGTCAGAGAGAGGGTGGAGGGGTGGGGTTAGGACGGTGTTCGGGGGACAGAGAGAGGGTGGAGGGGTGGGGTTAGGACGGTGTTTGGGGGACAGAGAGAGGGTGGAGGGGTGGGGTTAGGACGGTGTTTGGGGGTCAGAGAGAGGGTGGAGGGGTGGGGTTAGGACGGTGTTTGGGGGTCAGAGAGAGGGTGGAGGGGTGGGGTTAGGACGGTGTTTGGGGGTCAGAGAGTGGGTGGAGGGGTGGGGTTAGGACGGTGTTTGGGGGTCAGAGAGTGGGTGGAGGGGTGGGGTTAGGACGGTGTTTGGGGGTCAGAGAGTGGGTGGAGGGGTGGGGTTAGGACTGGGTAATGTGAGGCCAGGGCCGAGAGCCTGAAACAGCTCTGATGAAACCTGACGTAGTGGGAAACTTATCGCTGCTAAAAAGCGTCAGAAGAGTTCCTCCAGTGATCCAACCACCGAGCGACGGACGGTCTGAACCTCGAAGCCTCGGCTGACCGACGGCTCAGAAGGTTTTTTAAGGTTGTGTTGAGAATGTGAGACAAAGACCTCCTGCTCCTTGTTGTCTGAAGGCCTCCTTGGACCTGGACCCGGCCTTCTCCTGGACACTGACACGGTTTATCCTTATCCTCCATTATACTAAACGCAGATCTGCCCAACCTTTGGGTCGCATACACACACACACACACACTAGAAATCATGCACACACACACTAGAAATCATGCACACACACACTGGAAATCATACACACACACACACACTAGAAATGATACACACACACACACACTAGAAATCATACATACACATAGGCATCCATGTACTGTAAACATTCATCCTTTTTGTGCGTTTTTACTTCTTCTCCAGCATCCATGCAGCCGTCCCAAAGACCCCCCCCCAGCCTGGAGAGAGACTGGGGTCCTCAGTGGTCCTCTACTGATGGAGAGAGACTGGGGTCCTCAGTGGTCCCTCTACTGATGGAGAGAGACTGGGGTCCTCAGTGACCCTCTACTGATGGAGAGAGACTGGGGTCCTCAGTGACCCTCTACTGATGGAGAGAGACTGGGGTCCTCAGTGGTCCCTCTACTGGTGGAGAGAGACTGGGGTCCTCAGTGACCCTCTACTGGTGGAGAGAGACTGGGGTCCTCAGTGGTCCTCTACTGATGGAGAGAGACTGGGGTCTTCAGTGGTCCTCTACTGATGGAGAGGGGGACGTTCAGGCCTTTCACTTGGTCTTGTGTTCGCTAGTATTGATTGGGCTGTTTTTTGTGATAACTGAGGATGGGATGCTAGTGTTCTATAATGAGAGAGAGACGGCTGCATCCATGCAGCCGTCCCAAAGACCCCCCCCCAGCCTGGAGAGAGACTGGGGTCCTCAGTGGTCCTCTACTGATGGAGAGAGACTGGGGTCCTCAGTGGTCCCTCTACTGATGGAGAGAGACTGGGGTCCTCAGTGACCCTCTACTGATGGAGAGAGACTGGGGTCCTCAGTGGTCCCTCTACTGGTGGAGAGAGACTGGGGTCCTCAGTGACCCTCTACTGGTGGAGAGAGACTGGGGTCCTCAGTGGTCCTCTACTGATGGAGAGAGACTGGGGTCCTCAGTGACCCTCTACTGGTGGAGAGAGACTGGGGTCCTCAGTGGTCCTCTACTGATGGAGAGAGACTGGGGTCCTCAGTGGTCCTCTACTGATGGAGAGGGGGACGTTCAGGCCTTTCACTTGGTCTTGTGTTCGCTAGTATTGATTGGGCTGTTTTTTGTGATAACTGAGGATGGGATGCTAGTGTTCTATAATGAGAGAGAGAGAAAGAGAGGAGAGAAAGAGAGGGAGAGGTAGAGAAAGACAGAGAGAGAGAGAGAGAGAGAGAGAGAGAGAGAGAGAGAGAGAGAGAGAGAGAGAGAGAGAGAGAGAGAGAGAGAGAGAGAGAGAGAGATACGAGCGGGATAGAGAGAGAAAGAGAGATATGACAGTGTGAGAGAGAGAGAGAGATACAAGAGAGAGAGAGATGAGAGAGAGATAGATGAGTAGACAGACAGACGGACGGACACACAGATCTATCAGACTACCGCCGGGTTTGTTAAAATGCCTAAATTTGACAACAATGCTTGTGTTCGCTATGGAGATGAAAGTGCGGTCAGAGATGCATCAGTGCTGTTAGTCAGCTCAGAGGAGAGAGACAGCCGGAGAGGAATAGGCTGATCCCGCCGAACTGCAGATGACAAATGAAAGAGAAAGATCAGATAAACAAGCTACTGTCTCTATAAAAAATATAATATATATATATATATATAAATATACTTTTTTTTGACAATGGCATCCCTCATATACAGTGAGGACGATGGGGAATATGAAAGTCTTTCATGTGCTCAGCTCCCAGGCTGCCTGGGGATACCACAGATCCTCTGAATGTTTGGACCGGCGAAACACGCCTTCCGGCCCGGAGCCCGGAGCTCGCTCGTTTGTTTAAAGCAACCGACTTTGTAAAATCGTATTTGGTAGATGATTTATGTCCTCCATCAAACATGAACAATTTGGATTGTAAAGCTCAGTGTGGTATTGTGAAGCAACTTGTACACATTGAGGCTCTGGCCAGACTCAGGCTGTCATCTGCTTTCTAACTCACTAAGTGAACAGAGACATGTTATCCACATGGTGATGGGGGTGATGGGGCATCCTCCATGTCATACAACCCCAGGACACCTCCATATCTGTCCTCACAGAGACATCCATTACCGGTCTCCTGTTGCACGGCTCCAGGGACCGCTGCCCGGAAAGACCTGCTGCTCCTCCTGCTGCTCCTCCTGCTCCTCCTGCTCCTCCTGCTCCTCCTCCTGCTCCTCCTGCTCCTCCTCCTCCTCCTGCTCCTCCTGCTGCTCCTGCTGCTCCTCCTGCTCCTCCTCCTGCTCCTCCTGCTCCTCCTGCTGCTCCTGCTCCTCCTGCTCCTCCTGCTCCTCCTCCTCCTGCTCCTCCTGCTCCTCCTGCTCCTCCTGCTCCTCCTCCTGCTCCTCCTCCTGCTCCTGCTGCTCCTCCTCCTGCTCCTCCTGCTGCTCCTGCTCCTCCTGCTGCTCCTCCTGCTCCTCCTGCTGCTCCTCCTGCTCCTCCTCCGGCTCCTCCTGCTGCTCCTCCTGCTGCTCCTCCTGCCATCGCAGCCTCGAGACAACATGGGCCTCAGATCCAGCATGGGAACCTCCATCCATACCTCTTCTATCTTTAGTCCATCCCTCTCTCCATCCCTCACTCTCTTTATCCTCCTTACCTCCCTCTCTCTGTCCTTACCTCCCTCCCTCTGTCCTTACCGCCCTCCCTCTGTCCTTACCTCCCTCCTTATGTCTCTACCTCCCTCCCTCTGTCCTTACCGCCCTCCTTATGTCCTAACCTCCCTCCCTCTGTCCTTACCGCCCTCCTTATGTCCTAACCTCCCTCCCTCTGTCCTTACTTCCCTCCTTATGTCCCTACCTCCCTCCCTCTGTACTTACCGCCCTCCTTATGTCCTTACCTCCCTCTACCCTTACCTCCCTCCCTCTATCATTATCTCCATCCCTCTGTCCTTACCTCCCTCTGTCCTTACCTCCCTCCCTCCTTATGTCCCTCCCTCCCTCCTTATGTCCTTACCTCCCTCCCTCTGTCCCTCCCTCCCTCCCTCTGTCCTTACCGCCCTCCCTCTGTCCTTTCTTCCCTCCTTATGTCCCTACCTCCCTCCCTCTGTACTTACCTCCCTCCCTCTGTCCCTACCTCCCTCCCTCTGTCCTTACCGCCCTCCCTCTGTCCTTACCTCCCTCCTTATGTCCCTACCTCCCTCCCTCTGTCCTTACCTCCCTCCTTATGTCCTTACCTCCCTCCCTCTGTCCCTACCTCCCTCCCTCTGTCCTTACCGCCCTCCCTCTGTCCTTACCTCCCTCCTTATGTCCCTCCCTCCCTCTGTCCTTACCTCCCTCCTTATGTCCTTACCTCCCTCCCTCTGTCCTTACCTTCTTCCTTCTGTCCTTACCCCCCCCCCTCCCTCTGTCCTTACCTCCCTCCCTCTGTCCAGCTCTCTATACCTCCTCCCTCCCACCCCTTTTCTATCACTCACTCCCTCCCTCCATCCCTCTCTCTTTGCCTCCATCCCTCCCCCCCTACCTCTGGCTAATAGCGTTGACGCTTGGCGACAGAAAACCAATCCATCACCTTGGACAGTGGCACGCAAAAGAAAGTGCGGGAGAGAGAGAGGGAGAGTGACAGAGAGAGAGAGAGAGAGAGAGAGAGAGAGAGAGAGAGAGAGAGAGAGAGAGAGAGAGAGAGAGAGAGAGAGAGAGAGAGAGAGAGAGAGAGAGAGAGAGAGAGTAATAGGGGGTGGGTGAGTTGAAGGAAAACATTGGTGATGCTAGACTTCCTTGTTTTTAAAGGGCTGTTCATCACTGGCCTCGCTGTCAGCCTCCTGCCGTGGATCCATGGGGGGAATCAAACCCCAGCCAGACTCGTTTAAGGCCGGAGGCCGGGGAGAAATGGGCCATCATGAAGTCCCAAGGAGAGACGGCAAACAATACCCGACAGGTAATTCTGCCGGCAATGAACTGCTGCAGGGGAGCAGGCGGTGCATGGGAGGCCACCCCGCTCAGGCTGGGGTCCCAGGAGCGGCTCGCTGGGGGGTTTGGATTTCACACAATTCACGTTTCACAGGTAGAACCATTTTCTGCATATGTTGAATCATTGTTGAATCATTAGCTGCATTAGCACTAGCCACTCTGGACTGATCTGGAGGTCCTGTAGCTACTTTGACACGAACAAGCAGCGTTACACTTTAAGCAATGCCCTGCTGAACATATATAAATGTTAATGCAATACAAACCTCTCGCATCGTTTGAAGAGATTCTATCTCTTTCTTCTATTCTATTCTATTTCTAAGAGAAAACCATAATGCCTGCACTCCGTAGCGCAGCAAGAATGACTTGGTTACGAATGAACAGCTTCTCCATCGTGAATGATCTCTTATATCACCCTATATCCTGGACAAAGAGTGGGAGCATTAGACTTAGGCATTAGGCTTTGGGAAAGCCAGAGAGAAGTATGGCTGGAGAACTGGTATAAAACATACATTTGCAGCTTAAGGTTGCACTGAACCAAATGACTTCCAGTCATAAAATACCAAACATAACTTTGGATGTGTGTTGTATATAAACGCACCATCTCTTGATAGAGACAACGAGGGGGAAACGTATGCAGTGGATGGTTAAGAGGAGAAGAAGCCCCTCAACCATTGAGATAGAGAGTCCCAATGAACCCTTCCATAATCACAGGTGAAGTTTCCTCAGAAGATTCCCTCAGAACCCGTATAACATCAGCACTATCCTATGGAAGTCCAATGGGCCAAATAAGATGTGTGTTAACTCAACCTTTTTTAACGCATTAAGCGAACAAAATATTGTATACGTTACATTATACCCCGTCAGGTACACTTTTCACACCTTAATGTCACGGTTTGCATTTCTGCCTCCCCGCGTCCACAGCCCTCGCCCAGGTAGCCACGCCCCCTTTTCATGTTCCGTATTCCTGTCACGTTTCCACAGCCCTCGCCCGGATAGCCACGCCCCCTTGTTAATTCTCCCCCGCAGCTGCAGCGCATCACAATTATCTGCCCCCTCATGTTTTCCTGCCTGTGTGATTGGCTGCCTGGGACCTCATTGTTTCACCTGTTCTGTTACCGTGTGTTTAAAAGTCTGAGCCTTTGTTCTGGGCCAGTTTGTCATGTAGTTTGTCTTTGTCTTGAACCCGCGTCTTGTTTCATGTCAGAGAACCAGCGTCTTGTTTCATGTCAGAGAACCAGCGTCTAGTTTCATGTCAGAGAACCAGCGTCTAGTTTCATGTCAGAGAACCAGCGTCTAGTTTCATGTCAGAGAACCAGCGTCTAGTTTCATGCTAGAGAACCAGCGTCTAGTTTCATGTCAGAGAACCAGCGTCTAGTTTCATGTCAGAGAACCAGCGTCTAGTTTCATGTCAGAGAACCAGCGTCTAGTCTCATGTCAGAGAACCAGCGTCTAGTTTCATGTCAGAGAACCAGCGTCTAGTTTCATGTCAGAGAACCAGCGTCTAGTCTCATGTCAGAGAACCAGCATCTAGTTTCATGTCAGAGAACCAGCGTCTAGTTTCCACGTCTTGCCACCGTCAGGTTTTTGTTATTTGGTCGTTTGCGTTTTAGCTTTAAGCTTTTCGCTCATCTGAGTGATGTTTGTGTTGCATTTATCAGTAAAGACCCTTTATTTTGATACTCTTGTCTCGAGTCGTGCATTTAGGTTCGGGTCCATAAATCGGTCTCGACACTGTCACAGCCAATGGGTTCCATACTTGATGTTCTAATTGGGCAAAGGAAGTCTGAGGCACTGCTTTATTCCTGCTAGCTTAGAGCTAGTAGAATAGCACTGTACCCTACGCCAAGCTTAGAGCTAGTAGAATAGAGCTGTACCCTACATCACAAAGCTTAAGGCTAGTAGAATAGCCCTACGCCACCAAGCTTAGAGCTAGTAGAATAGCACTGTACCCTATGCCACCAAGCTTAGAGCTAGTAGAATAGCACTGTACCCTATGCCACCAAGCTTAGAGCTAGTAGAATAGCACTGTACCCTACGCCACCAAGCTTAGAGCTAATAGAATAGCGCTGTACCCTACGCCAGGGGTTCCTAACCGCCGGGCCGCGGACCGGTACCGGGCCGTGGAGGTGTTACTGCCGGGCCGCCAAACAGCTGTGTGTTTATAATCTATATATAGAGATTATAGATATAGTATAATCTATATATATAGATTATATAGCGGTATATATGGGCGGTATAATCTATATATATAGATTAAATATATATCGGCGGCATAACGAGAGACTTTCAGTTGCACGCGCTACTAAAGAGCCTTAAGGGGTTTTTTTTAACGGGTGCTCCGCGTACATGCGCGTTTATACTGAAATTGAGCCCTGCCGTTTTGTTAGGGGTGTGTGTTGACACACACTTTGACAACCGGTCCGGGAAAATTGACAACCGGTCCGGGAGATTTCTTTCATGTATCTGCCGGTCCGTGGCACAAAAAAGGTTGGGAACCCCTGCCCTACGCCACTAAGCTTAGAGCTAGTAGAATAGCGCTGTACCCTACGCCACCAAGCTTAGAGCTAGTTTAATTGCTGTTTGATTTTTGGTGTTCTGAATTGAATTGCTTGCAGACCACACCCTAATATTTGGCTAACCTATGGCTCACATGGGACATGCTGGCGGCATGCCAGATGCCAATACGGCGGCAGGGTAGCTCAGGAGGTAGAGCGGTCGTGCTTGAGCAAGACCCCCTAACCCTAACTGCTCCTGACCTGCTGGCTGTCTCCTTGATGGCTGACTCCTCGTGTATGAATGGGTGATGTGAGGAATGACTTGTAAAGAGGCATGACTTTATAAAAGCATCCATTACCATTACATGCTTGTAGTTTATCCCCTTCAGTTTCAATGTCAATAACAATCAGTGTCTGCGTGTATGGTCAGGGGTCAGGGGTCACTATTCCCACTGACAATTAGACGTCTGAGGAGCTGTATGTCTTTAACATGTCTTTGTATGTTGTTAGCACGTGGGCTACATATGCATTACAATATTTATTCAGATGAAAATAAAATGTGATTATTGTAATATATTCTATTGTCCCCTATTTCCTGGTGCTCATACAGATGTTATAGCTTAATTAAACAATGCAAGAATGATTTAATGTTATGGACAGATGTCTGGCTCAATGTACACAAAACAGAAGTTAGTTGTGGGCCATGGATGGATCCTGACACAAGGTTAGCCATGTTAACAGGGGCTAACTCTGACCAAACTTTTTAAGGCATTAGTTTGCACATATATCCTAAAACAAATGTGTCTTATTGAAAAGTCTGTTGCCGGAGTCAGTTCAGTTGGATTTTAATGTAATTGTGGAGTGTGTGGTTGGTGTCTGGTTGAAGCAGCCTCACCTGGCCTGAGTTAGACTGATTGGCTGGTGAGGCTGCACACCTGTGGGTCCTTGTTAATCAAGCCCTCAAGTATCATTGTTGATGGCTGGTGGCAGCATGGTCTGCTACAGTAATGTCCTTAATGGACTTTTGAACTTCCAAATACAAATTTAACTTTCAATTCAACCCGTGTCAAGTGTCCAGCAGAGCGTGCATTCTATCACAAAAAATACTTCAGGAGGAGAAGTTACCAAGTCAAGCTGCGCTAAAACTTACGAGAAATGTTATTTAAAAATGTTCTTACAGATAATGAGGACACTTCTTACAGTCCTGGGACGGATAATGAGGGACACGTCTTTGGTTACTTCCTGTGTTTGCCATTGGTTTCATAAGGTAGGATAAGAAGTCCTTTCCCACAACCAGGAAATTGGCCAAGTTACAGCGAAGGGACGATGCAGACACTAGAGGGGGAAGAACAGTAGGCTAACATACATAGTAAGGCCAATAATATTATATTATTGTATTATAGTAAGGCCAATAATATAATATTATTGTATTATAGTAAGGCCAATAATATAATATTATTGTATTATAGTAAGGCCAATAATATAATATTATTGTATTATAGTAAGGCCAATAATATAATATTATTAGCGTTAGCTAGCTAACGCTAGCCAATAATATAATATTATTGGCCTTATTATAATACAATAATATTGTGCTATCTTCTCTGCGGTAGCACACACATTATTTAAACGATTCCCAAATATCTGTCAAATGACAGCCTCTAATGTTCCCAAACCAAATGGGGATTTAGAACACCTGAGAAACCACATGCTCATATCATATAGATGCCACTGTGAGGCCACTTCTATTCAAAGCGTTTAATAAAGTGTATTCATGTTTAGGACGAGGGAAAGCTAACCCAGCGGGTCACTACCGTATTTTGGAATGAATGTGCGGTGGTCAGAGTATGATCATCTCATCTGTGGCACCTGACAGATGACTCTTTAAACTGTAAAGATGGATGCTAACGCTAGTTAAAGCAGAAAGAACTAAATCGAGAGCAGGGGAATAGCATTTTTTTTAAGATTATATATATTTATTATATATGAATTATTTTGATTGATATGTTGTATATATGTTAATTGTTGCCTTTCTTGATTGTATCTTCTCTGGCATCTTGGTTGTTGATTCATGTTGTTGAGCAGCCAAAAGTTGGGCAAAAGCTCAACAAGAATCACGTAATGTCTTAATCATAGTTTAATACACCTTCAGCCGGTGGTTAAAGTTAACCACTGGTTAACGCACGTTGACCACTTTTAATGCGTGGTTAAATTGCGTTGTTCAATTTAACCATGCATTAAAAGTTAACCACTGATTAGCTGATTTAACGACTGGTTAAGAGTTAAACACCCTTTGAACAACCGGCCCCAGGTAGACTTATCTTCACCAATATTAGTGTTATGAGTGACAGCTCTGTTCAAATGTTAAGGAAGGGGTGAGGTACCGGGACATGTAGGCTCATGTTTGGTAATAGTGCAGCAGGATACCTCAGACTCGGCTTGGAAACTGGAGGGTCGCCAGTTCAAGTCTCCCAAACCCCTGGGCACTGCCTCAGTGCCCTTGAGCAAGGCACCAGCCCCTCCCCTGCTCCCCTGTATATCCAATAGCTGATACCCACTGCTCCTCATACTAGGATGGCTTATATGAAGAGAAACAAATTTCACTGTGTGTGTATGTATGTGATCAATAAAGAGAATTAAATCTCAGATTTAGAACAGTTTTAGATTGATTGGTCTGTCTAATGAGTGAGTGTCATTGGTCAGTTAGGTGTGAGGTCACTCCTAACTGTAGATAGCCTGCCTTAAAGAAGTATTGTTCTGCTTGAAAGTGGGTTGATAAAACTGGGCTGTCTATGCAGTAGTAAGGGGCAAACTATATTTCAATTTGTGCTTCATGTCCAACAGTTCCAACAACAGCCCAAATGTCCAAGGGACCCCATTGACAAGACTGAATGCTTGTAAAATGGAGGGGATTGATCATTGATCATTGATCATTGATCATTGATCATTGTTCATACAACCTACAGTGTAATGGGACAAAGCTGGTTACAAATCTGCAAAGTATTCCTTTAATATCATCCAGTTACAGATTAAGGCTTTGGACTCTTCAGAAATAGCTTATTTTATATCTTTCTCTCCAACCAGTGTCATTTTAGTGACATCTTTGACCATTTATATTTCACAGAATACTTCAATAAGCTAGAACTCAGAACAATAGCCGCTTAAATGACTCACTAACTCACTCAATAATATGAGCGGGATGTATCTCCATGTCTCTGATTGAGATGGATGCTCTCCCTTTGTCTCCCTTCCTCTCCTACTCCCTCAATGTCTTCCTAATGGACACAATGAATGTAGAGAATAAAGGATAGGCAGACAGAAAGACATGTTATTAGACAGACAGACAGACAGACAGGCAGACAGAGCCTCCAGTCTGACCCTCACCTTATAGTGTTATATATTTTCCTAACCCAAATCTTGCCTCTTGGTTCTTTGTGGTGGCTTTTACACTGCTACGATCCCCAGCCTCTAAACCTCCAGTAGTCACTTCTCCCCAGCCTCTAAACCTTGAATCTTGAATCTTGAGCTACACACACACACACACACACACACACACACACACACACACACACACACACACACACACACACACACACACACACACACACAAAAGGACATATGCAAACAGAAATGCACACACATAAGCACTCTTCTCCCTCCCTCCCTTCATTCCTCCCTCTCTCCCTGCTCCATTCTGTCCTTGTCTTTATCGTTCTACCCTCTATTCATACATTTAGTTATTATATATATTCCAAAAATTGCAATACTGCTGACTTGACAGTTGTCCACAAGACATTGACACGCTCCACAAGGAGGGTAAGCCACAGAAGCTCATGGCTGTTGGCAGAGGGCTGTATCAAAGCCTGTTCATGGCAAGTTGACTAGTAGGGAAATGTGTGGTAGGAAAAGGTGCCTTCTGAGGAGTGTCAAGCAAAGCCTATTCAAGAAGTTAGGGAGCTTCGCAAGGAGTGGACTGAGGCTGGAGTCAGAGCGTCAAGAGCCGCCCTACACAGGGGGTGCACAGAATCCCTAATATAATAATAATCTAATCAAATCAAATAAATATTAAAATGTCTCCACCAATCTGTAATTGTCATTTCTGAATGACAATCGCTTTTTATAGTCCAAATGATATATATATATTACATTTGCGGAGCTCCACTGCAACTCCATGGGAGAGACGTGAGGCAGGGAGGAACTCTGCCTCCCTCAGATTGAGTTGGCCCTGTGGGCCTGCAGCGCGGAAACCAAGTGCATCCTGCTACCGTCTCTCTGTACATCACAACATCCTGTTACCGTCTCTCTGTACGTCACAACATCCTGTTACCGTCTCTCTGTACGTCACAACATCCTGTTACCGTCTCTCTGTACGTCACAACATCCTGTTACCGTCTCCCTGTACGTCACAACATCCTGTTACCGTCTCTCTGTACGTCACAACCCTAGATCCCTTTATTGCATGTGTGCTCGTCATTCTGTCTGTAGATCTTATTTCACATTTGTTATTTTTTACTATTGTTTCCTTCACTGAATAACTCACAGTAAAAGGACTTCAGAAATGGAAAACCAACCTTATATCTAACCTTAAAAAATGTAGTAGTGATAAACAATGGAAGATGTCTGAGCTTAAGGACCTACTACTACATTTGTTTCAAACTGAGTGGTAGAAGTTCTCTATTAAAACAAAGAGAACTCAAAGCTTCCTCGAGGCACCGCTTTCATCCGGCTCCAAAATCACCCAAAAGCTTTCTCAGCTTGCCTGCGAAACACAACTAAACAGGTGTTCTACGCAGCACTGTTTCTGTTGAAAACATGTTTCGCTCCATTTAGTCCGGGCTGAACAGGTTGTGATACTATCGGTGCCTCCCCGTCCATTGACTTCACCGCACATCACTGATATTCACACATTCTTGTGTGTACATACAAAATATATTTACAGTGAAATAAGTGAGTAAGCATTCTATTGTATGTCTATTTGCAAATGGCAAATAAAAGTCTTGAATCTTGAATCTTAAATCTACAGTATTTACTGGCTGTGAGGACCAAGTGAAAGCAGGAGGATTTGATAAAGCGTTTTATGTTTTGAAAGGTGAACCTTTTGCACCGCTCCTCTCCTATGACTCAGTGCAATCTCAGGACGCATCGACTAAAGAAAACAAGATGTCTCTTAAAAGATACCAAGCACCTTTTGAAAGGTGTGTGTGTGTGTTGTAAGTGTGTGTGTGTGTGTGTGTGTTTGTGTGTGTGTGTGTGTGTGTGTGTGTGTGTGTGTGTGTGTGTGTGTGTGTGTGTTTGTGTTTCTGTGTGTCTTATGTACCAGCCTGGTTGTCTGTGTCAACACAGGTGGTTGGCAAAAGATGTTTAAAATATATGAATACTAATGTGTATGCCATTCATATCAAAATGTCAGTAACAGGCAAGAGAAAATAAATATATTTGAATGAGATTTTATGGGGAAAAGATACAAGCATTATGTCAGGACTTTATCACACTTACAGTCTAAAATATCCCAGAAGCTTTACACTGTTAAGGAAAGCCCCATTGGAAAGCCAGCAGAAGCAGAAGCCTCCATCACTAGCAGAACAACAGGTTGAGCAGATAATAAATACTAGCAGGAGAATGGACCATGAAGAGTTGGCTAGTGATTATATGTTGAATGTACAAAATGAGGCAAGCTGTTGTTCAATTAGATTAATTCAACAGTGCATTCCTAGTTACAATATAATACACTATACTATACAATTCTATACTATAAAAACTCGCTTATCAGGCCGATGACTGTGGTGTTGTCTGCAAACTTGATAATCTGATTGTTGCTGTGCGTGGCAGTACAGTCATGTGTGTACAGCGAGAACAGCCGGGGACCGAGGCAGCAGCCTTGGGGTGCTCCGGTGTTGAGTACAGCCGGGGACTGAGGCAGCAGCCTTGGGGTGCTCCGGTGTTGAGTACAGCCGGGGACCGAGGCAGCAGCCTTGGGGTGCTCCAGTGTTGAGGACCAGAGAGTTGAATTGCCATTTGCAACAAGTACAATGGAATGCTCACACATATTCCAAGTTTGGATTGAATGATGCTGTTGCTCTAATATAACAGTTTTTTAAAGGTGGTAATAAGTTCTTCATCTCAATTTAAAATATTTACTTTCTGTGTAAGATTTCAATTGTTTTAATTAATATTCCTATTGAAAACAAAAGTATGCCATGTCTGTTGGGCTTGATTTGATCAAATCGGCATACAGGTTGAACCCTATTAGAATGCAGGGAGGCCAACAGGTGAGGGCTAAACAGGTGAGAACCTTGAATAGAGGAAACCTGGCACAACTAGCCAGGTACAGGGGCATTCTCCCCCCGGGAGAAAACGATGAACGATATTAGCTTAACATTCTAATTTGTAGTTGATTTATTTGATCTGCCATTAGAGTTAGACTGTAAGTTAAGACAGTCTTTGATAGGCTATTTGAACCATGGTAAATCTATAAGGCCTACGGTCATGGAAACATTGGTTGGGTGTGGGGTCCTCCATCCTTATCACTAAATGTAGTCATTTTATTATTGATTTGTTAATTCTCCCCTCTGACACACAATAATCATCTCTCATTTAAAATACATATTAGTATTTTAAGAAATATGACTAACCATGTGACTAATCATATTGGGAGTATAATGCATCCAATCCATAGCTATAAGACACTTCATATCTTGCATTTAATGTTATTTGCAGAACTTGGGTCTTGCTAGGCTTGAGGTTAAAGCTGTCCCCGAAGTGACACCAGCTGGACACACCATAAAGGTTCAAATTGGGCTCTGATGGTAAACCCATGGGGCCGTTGGTGAGGGCATCTTAAGCCATCGTATGACCGCCGGTGGAGTTTCTCAGCTCCGGCAGCAACTTTGTGAGCGGTGGCAAAATCTTCGGCATGCCAAAAAATTGCAGAAGGACCTTACGAAGTTTCATTTTCGTGTTGAATTTGTGTGTCCATTTTGCCCTTCGTGAGGCCATCGTGAGGCCATCGTGAGGCCATCGTAAGGCCATCGTGAGGCCATCGTAAGGCCATCGTGAGGCCATCGTGAGGCCATCGTGAGGCCATCGTAAGGCCATCGTAAGGCCATCGTGAGGCCATCGTAAGGCCATCGTGAGGCCATCGTAAGGCCATCGTGAGGCCATCGTGAGGCCATCGTGAGGCCATCGTGAGGCCATCGTGAGGCCATCGTAAGGCCTTCGTGAGGCCATCGTGAGGCCATCGTGAGGCCATCGTAAGGCCATCGTGAGGCCATCGTGAGGCCTTCGTAAGGCCATCGTGAGGCCATCGTGAGGCCATCGTGAGGCCATCGTAAGGCCATCGTGAGGCCATCGTGAGGCCATCGTGAGGCCATCGTAAGGCCTTCGTGAGGCCATCGTGAGGCCATCGTGAGGCCATCGTAAGGCCATCGTGAGGCCATCGTGAGGCCTTCGTGAGGCCATCGTGAGGCCATCGTGAGGGCATCTTTCTTTACTTTGTGTGATCATTGGTGCCATCGGGCATTTTTGGCCATGTCATGGTAACGTGGACATATAAAAGGAGACCTCCTAGACTGCTGAGGAGACCTGGAACCCTCTGGGGACCACTCTGGTCTATGTCTACATATGTCCCCAGTTGTTATATATATATATATATATATATATATATATATATATATATAGATTATGTCTATTCTGTACCCAAGTTCACAAAGGGATGCAGTGTTGTTACTCTGCCACTGTGAGGCACTGAAGCGTTACGCGCTAAGTAAGGATGCTGGCTTGCGTCGTATGTCAATGAGGGGGGGTTCACCTGACGCACATGTTCAGATGGTGTGTGTGTGTGTGTGTGTGTGTGTGTGTGCGTGTGTGTGTGTGTGTGTGTGTGTGTGTGTGTGTGTGTGTGTGTGTGTGTGTTCTACGTTAGCTCTGCTGAGTGAAAGGATGTACCAGTGGAGCAGAGGAGAATAAACCATGACCAAGGGCTAAACAGTTCATCGTCTCCGTCCCAACGATTTCTCTCCGAGTGCAACGTATAAGGAAGCTGCCATCCTTAACGTCAACACCCTGCCTTGGGTGGCATGTTAAAGTTGAATTCAATTTGAAATAAAGTTTAAATGTACCGTGTGTTCTGCTGCCAATCATCTCCGCTCAGCAATTGAATTTCCCACGGTCGGCCGAAGGTTTCATACCATCGGGAGGTCACGTGACGCCTTCGTGACCTAGTTCGAACGCATCGTACTCTCAATACGACGTTGTGTAGCCATCGTGTGGCCTTCGTGTGTCCTGCGGGTATAAACTACTATAAAAATTCACATCTTCGTGTTGCCTTTGTGTGTGGTTCGGGTGCCATCGTGTGACCTTCTGGCTGTTGACAAAGTTCGGGGCCATCTTCGCGCAAAATTCAAAATTCCATATCTGGTGTCAATTTTGGGACAGTGTGACCGGGGCTTAACCAATGAATCAAATCTAATAAAAACCATCTCATCTCAAACCAGGAGACTCTAAACCACATTTATTGGAAAACTGTTGGAAACTCTTCGTAAAATCTCCACTGATGTGTTGAGAACAAATGGAGGCAGAAAACACAGAGCTGTCTTAACTAAGATTGATCTTAGTTAGGTCATAAAACACAGAGCTTTCTAGACTTTCTATTTAGTTGAGTCAGAAAACAAGTGGACTGGGATTCAGAGAAAAAACACGGCAGAACAGATTGGTGTGATAAGACGATAAGGTCATTATCACTACAGCATGTGTAAGTCAAACCAGTGACTTACCCATAAGGATACTAATTGACCTGAGTCCGTACATGTTCGTTCATGTTCCTATCAAACATTGTCATTAAAATGACTTCATACTTTGGCTGGACTTTCTGGACTTATTGCAGTAACTGCACTGTATTCATGATGCTGCTGCACTACTTAAAATGCTTTAAAATGCCTTTTGCACAATTCTACACATGAACATATCATCCTTCAGTCACTTTGATGTTCATTTTTATGTTCATTTCTCCAGTGCCGGCTTTATTTGGAAAAAGAGAAAAATAAAAAATACATTTTCATGACTATGGATCATTCTCTTCCTCCTTCATTAACCAAACTAATGAAGAAATCAGTGTGTTGGCTGGTGACCGCCTCAGGTCTGTGTTGTCGGGTTGTGCCAGCAGGTCTCTGACTGAAGCTTAGCCACGACCATCATGCAAATCATCGCTCGGTCTGCAGCATTAAATGTTGGGTTTGGAGCAACGGGTGTCCAGGGAAATCAATTTTTTAAAGCGTGCACCAAATGAATCAGATTTGGTAAATGAAGTGTGGTGGTACCCGTCGGCTGATGGCTGTGTGTGTGTGTGTGTGTGTGTGTGTGTGTGTGTGTGTGTGTGTGTGTGTGTGTGTGTGTGTGTGTGTGTGTGTGTGTGTGTGTGTGTGTGTGTGTGTGTGCATGTGTGTGTGTGTGTGTGTGTGTGTGTGTGTGTGTGTGTGTGTGTGTACACCTCGATGTAGGGAACCCCTGCTGCAAATTTTTAGTAATTTGTGCCGAGATCCAATCTGGTAAATGACGGCCGATTAGAAAACATGAGAGCCAGTAGTTCCGTGTGAGTGTGTCTGGTTGTCTGCCGTGTTGCCTGCTCACCATTACGATTACTACAGATACTATCAATACTATTCACTTCCTCAGTTTGTTACAAGGTGCTGATATGTGAAGATAAAGCGTGGTGTCAAGTTTCAACATAAGTATGTGTTTCATTTAGGCTACAATTACGAAAAACCATAAGAAGTGGATCTGTTATCCTTGAAAATCAAGTGACGTTTTTTTTTGTCCTACAAATACAAAATCATGATAAATAGACGACAGAGACAACATCCAGAAACACAGCCGGGCTGGTTGTTAAATGATATTAAATCAGAGTGAATATCAGGGCAGTTTACTTTTGAACAAGGTCTACAAACGGCGTGACAAGAGCATATGTTCATCAGGACTCCTCTCCTCTGAGCTGTCAGCCTGGCTGCGTCTGGACCACGTGGTCAGAAGGCGTTGTGATGGAGAGGGAATGAGGTCAGCCCCGCTGCTTCGCCCAGGAGGAAGCAACACTGTGTGTGCAACAGGGACAGGGACACTATTATGCATGAACATGTATTAATAACCAGCATGGCTCTGTGGTCCCCACCTGAAGGACCAGGGCCAGCACCACACAATAGTTCTATTCTCATTTTACTATTTTTTATTTTACTAGGTTTTTTTTAGGTTTCCTATATTACTATGTATGTCACTTATGGCACCCATGTCACTCCTAACCGTCCCTGAAGGAGGGATCCCCTCCACTCTGCGTTCCTTCCCTACATTTCTTCCCTCCATCATTAAGGGAGTTTTTTCTTGCACTTAGGAGTATGGCCCCCTATGGTGGCCAGTATGGCTACTATAGTATACTACACTCTATCTCTTTACATAAGTATACTGTATACACACCAGTTTTGTATACTACGTAATAAAAGAGAATTCAGACCGTTTTTATTCCGAGTAGACATCATATTTAACCACTGTACATTGTATATTACCATGCTTTTTTATTGTATATATTATTTTTTGGAATTTTGAGATGATTACTGAGGGAGACGGGGAGGAAGCGTTCCAATGTACTTGTTACAAATGGAGAATACATATCTTGTGTCTTGTATCTTGTATCTTGTATCTGTAACATGTGCGCTCTGGTTAGAACAACCAACCACAACCAAACCATTTTCTCTGTACTGTCTCTGTACTGTACTTGTGCTGTGCAATGACAATGCATTTGAATCTAATCTAATCTAATCTAATCTAATCTAAGGGTTTAGGGGGTGTTATAAATATGTGTCACGTGAAGCCCTTTGAGATTGTAACTGTGATTAAGGACTGTGTGTGAGTGTAGTGTGCACGTTGTCTGTTGATGAAGGTTTTTCTTACGTAGTGTTCTACACTTTGAATATATTTTGAGAATTTTGTTTTGAATGAATTGTTATTCATTCATTCATTCATTCATTCATTATTGCATCTTTGTTATATGTAATAAGCATATCTATCAGTGGTTTTAGTGCGGCTGAGCTCGGACCTATTCATTCATTCATGTATTTGTTTATGTTATATTATCTTGATTTTATACAGCACATACAAATATGTGTTGCAATACAATTAGGCTCCACATGCATGCGTCTGTGCAACCCGTTTGATCTGGATCTCTGAGGCCTGTGTTTGGTTTGTATCTTCACAGATTGTGACTAATTATTTAGTTCACTTAGATTTAGTTCAGGCTGTTTATTTTTAGCAACGTCTTCAACCACTTCTGTTCTGGATTGCAGCGTGAGAATAGTTCATATCTATCCATCTCTAAAAACATACAAATCCCACCTTAATATCGTTTTTCAACTGCAACATAAATCACTTCATTTCCCAGCCGATTACTAAACGTATAAAACTACACATCTTATATAAATACTATATCAACAAAGAGCAGACAAAGGTGCCCATGTTCTCAGGTCAAAGTGAGAACAGAACGCTCCAAAGGCGCATGGCAGGGAGCCTCATGGAGAACTGTGGGTTTCCAGTGATTGCATCACAGTGCCTAATGGAAGGCTGTCTCGCAGAGCGCTGAAACTCACACCACGGGGCCACCGCTAGACGGATGAAGCCGAGATGAAGATGAAGGTGTCCTCTCCGTCCCCCACGGTCGTGGTGTGACACACATAATAAATACAGACACCACCCGAGACGTTGGACAGGGGAAGTACTGCAGCCTCACATGTCGGCCATGGTGACACCCAGCAGTGGGTTATTGTCCTTCCGAGGAGCCGGAAAACCATAAATGGGGAAAAGCCATGCGTTAAAAATGTTTAACGCATTCAGCAGCTGTTGACTCCTAAATGATGTCATTAGGGTCAAAGGTGAACCACTAACATGGTCAATAAGTCAGAGTAGAACCCTCCTTTACCACCGACCACTGTGGTCCAATCAGAGTAGAACCCTCCTTTACCACCGACCACTGTGGTCCAATCAGAGTAGAACCCTCCTTTACCACCGACCACTGTGGTCCAATCAGAGTAGAACCCTATTTTACCATTGACCACTGTGGTCCAATCAGAGTAGAACCCTATTTTACCATTGACCACTGTGGTCCAATCAGAGTAGAACCCTATTTTACCATTGACCACTGTGGTCCAATCAGAGTAGAACCCTATTTTACCACCGACCACTGTGGTCCAATCAGAGTAGAACCCTCCTTTACCACCGACCACTGTGGTCCAATCAGAGTAGAACCCTATTTTACCATTGACCACTGTGGTCCAATCAGAGTAGAACCCTATTTTACCATTGACCACTGTGGTCCAATCAGAGTAGAACCCTATTTTACCATTGACCACTGTGGTCCAATCAGAGTAGAACCCTATTTTACCATTGACCACTGTGGTCCAATCAGAGTAGAACCCTCCTTTACCACCGACCACTGTGGTCCAATCAGAGTAGAACCCTCCTTTACCATTGACCACTGTGGTCCAATCAGAGTAGAACCCTCCTTTACCACCGACCACTGTGGTCCAATCAGAGTAGAACCCTCCTTTACCATTGACCACTGTGGTCCAATCAGAGTAGAACCCTCCTTTACCATTGACCACTGTGGTCCAATCAGAGTAGAACCCTCCTTTACCACCGACCACTGTGGTCCAATCAGAGTAGAACCCTCCTTTACCATTGACCACTGTGGTCCAATCAGAGTAGAACCCTCCTTTACCACCGACCACTGTGGTCCAATCAGAGTAGAACCCTCCTTTACCATTGACCACTGTGGTCCAATCAGAGTAGAACCCTCCTTTACCACCGACCACTGTGGTCCAATCAGAGTAGAACCCTCCTTTACCACCGACCACTGTGAGGTGTAGTTTCCAAATGACGTTCATCTGGATGCAACTCAATTATATATTTACAGTTTCATTATAAATCATCAATTTAGAATTGTGGCTATAGCCTTACAAGTGGGTTAACTGTGGATTATGGGATTGGCTGTACTATATCAAATATGGTCAACACACATTCCTCCAAATCCTATCATTATTACCAGTGTATAGTAGTATTTAAGTTAGTATTTCCAGGCTTCCTCCAGCCCCTGGGAGCTGGAGAAGGTTGGTGCGCGTGGTTTAAAGGCTGATCCACTCAGGAGCATCGTCTCAACACGCCAAACACAACAGAGGGACAGCTGAATGTATACATGTCGGTGGTTGTTTTATTTATTTTTTGCTGTTGCTCATCACACACACTCACACACACACACACACACACACATACACACACACACACACACACACACACACACACACACACACACACACACACACATACACACACACAGACACACACACACACACACACACTCCTATTCACACACACTCATGCCCTTATCAACTCTGAATTTGAACTTCCATCAGAGAGGCAGTTTTTCTGTTTTGGAAACCCACTGTGAGAAGGCTGTCACACAGACAGACAGACAGACAGACAGACAGACAGACAGACAGACAGACAGACAGACAGACAGACAGACAGACAGACAGACAGACAGACAGACAGACAGACGGCCCTGCAAATGTTCTAGGATTAGTTGGTGTCTGTCTGTCTTGACTCTTGCTGTATTTATATTCTTATGAATTAATTATTGTTTATAACCTAGTAAAACATGGCTCTAGAGATATCCCTTACTTGCTTTTTTTTCTAATCTTATCACATGTAACAGTAGGAACAACCGCTTTGGTCCAAACAAGTTATTATAAACACATCCCTCTTGTGTTTCATTTCACCCTCATGTGTAAGAAATAGAAAACACTAAATATTGAGCATATCCCACAGCGACCAACAATGATCAGATATGAGTTAGATATGAGTTACCTTTCTCTGGAACAATATTGTTTTTTATCAAGTTAATCAGCTGAAATTAAAATATACTTCGGTGGTGCATGGTGAGCATGTTTTGGGAGGTAACGTTCACCGGGTGAAAGGTGTATGAAAAGTTGGATCTGTAGTGCATTGGTGTGATATGTTTTAAAGGCAGAGGTGTCCTGTTGAAAGATTGAAAGATAATGCACACCCATGGACCGATATTGACCCATCAGGATACAGTGTTTAACAATGCTGTGGAATAATCAATTTCACATTAAAGAAGATTCATTCTGCGTTGTTTTTCACGTCTGGTCCTCAGACCTCCTCAGTGGAATCACCAGAGAGCTTCATATGGAACCAGCACATAGGCCGCAATGGAAGCCCACAGCCTGAACACACTGGGCACAAACTGAACCTCGAAAGAAGAACAGAGGAGACAAATGCCTGAAGCACCACCAGCGTTTCTGCTATTTTTCTGGCTCATCCATGAGATGAATACACAAAGAGCATGAGATTCACAGACACACAACACATTTTAATAGGTGGGATTCCAAAGAGCTCTCACTTTGAGGTAACAGGACTCGGTCGTTTAGTCGTCTTTTAATCACCTCATACGGAATGTCTCACAGTTTTGTTTGTCTGCGCATGGTTTCACTTATAGAGACTGTACTGAATAAACCTCTCATCTCGTTGGGTGATTGAAGGAGCATTGTTCAGGAAACACAACGACCCCTACTTAGGGCTGTAGTGTGAAACTGAAGACTTACAGACTCAACACCAGTGGCGGGTACTGAGGTCTTACAGACTCTTACAACACCAGTGGCGGATCATGAACTTGCCACTCGGTGGTGTGAGGGAGCAGAGTTACTATACATCACTGTCTAAACTAAAACTGTTTTGTGGACATTCTACTCTGCTCCGAAGTTTGAGTTGCATTCTTTTGGTGACGTCGAAGTGCCTTCAAAGAGATTAAAGCTACATTGTTCAGAGTACATTACATTAGTCATGCAGCAGATGCTTTCGTCCTAAGCTACTGACAATAGTGTAAACACCAGAAGAGTACACAATGTTCAGCTTTCCCATTTGTAATGTTGTTCATCCAAGTACATGTGTGTATCTACACACTCCGATACAGTAGGTGGCGCTATGTACCAAGTTAGTTTGTGAGCCACCAATAAATACAAAAAAGAAGAAGAAGAGTACACTTGCGTCAACTACTTCAACAACTTCATGCTTTCACTCCAGTGTAGAAACGCTTACTAGTCACATCATCCCAAGCCCATGCAATGGATCAACCTTCGCGCTATGCCTACTATTATTCATATTTTGGAAACATTGTTAAGAAAGACCCCTTCGCCTGCCTTCCTACTTTATCAGATGTGGCACGCATATGCAGATATGCAGAATAGCGGTCCACTTTAGTGTTTCGGTACAGTAGCTTTCACACCTGATGTGAACCCGAGTACCAGAGTACCTGAACTGGACTGGGGTCCCTACAAGTGTACTTGTAGGGATCTGGAAGGGGCTTCTGAATGTGACAGTGCCCATGCTTTTATGTTACATACAAAGAGCAGATAATTAGTGTTATGAGCGACACCTGTGTTTGTCCTATGATGACGTCTCTGTGAAAAGGCTCTTTAAACCCCTCATCTCATTGGGTGAAGCTGCATTGTTCATTGCCCATTTTCCACTGAAATCCCAGATCATTCCAGTGGAAATAATGAAGAGTACCTGCTTGCCAACAGGTGACATCCAGTCGAGTGTTGTGATCACCCTGGCCATGGGGGGGTGGTGGTAGTGATGGCAGTGGAAAGACAGACAGTGGGCCGTAGAACTGCATGTTTATCTGCCACAGTGTTGACAGGTGCTCATAAATCAACCCTTATCTCCCGCTGGTGGCACACGGTACGTCCTTCATACAATGAGAGGACCACCCAACCACCCCAGGGGGGTCCCACTCCAGCCAGGCTTCTGCTGGCAATGAGATGGGCCCTCTCCCTTGTGGCAGTGCGGCGGTTTCGTGGAAATATGAACCACACTCCACACTTGTCATATAAGCTTCTATACCATATACTGTAAGTTATTAAAAAAAACGTTCTTTAAAGTCTCTGTTTGCACCTTAAAGAAATCTTCCTTCCTCAGTTTGTGTCTTAATTAAGTGGACCTCCCTCTGTATGTGTGACCTGCTTTAATTTCCACGATGGTCACACTTCCTCAACTTTTGTTTCCTTTGTTGTTACTGCCAATTGAAAGTGAATTCACATGGCATTGTCTAAATCTAAATCTGGCATCCTCTTTATTGGCACATACATGTGCACACACAGTGGAGGGGTCTGGTGCCTTGCTCAAGGGCACCTCGGCAGTGCCCAGGTGTTTGGGGGACTTGAACCCTCCGGTTCCCAACAGACCGAGCTATCCTGCCGGCCCTCTCTCCCTCTCTCTCAAGATGCTTGGTCGATTGCTGCCTGTGTCTTCCCATGATCATGTTCTATCAAACACTTTGCAGTCAACAACTATCCTAAAAATCCTTTTCTTCAGGCGGTGACAGCGGCTGACACACACTTTAAAGGTCCTGTGGTTTAACCCTAACCCTAACCCGGTATGTATCCTTTGGATTAGATTAGATTAGATTAGATTCAAATGTATTGTCATCTCACAGCACAAGTACAGTACAGAGAAAATCATTTAGCATCTAACCAGAGTGCAAATGTTGCAGTAAAGTTCATGGTAATATAATATAATATACAGTTTAAATGTACAGGTTTAAAGACAGTCTAGGTATAAATGTGATATGAGCATAATAATAGGTATATATATATACAGGTAAGTGATCATTTAACATAGTGATCAGGGGTATGCTATTAGTGAAGCAGGATACAAATATATAGATGTAAATGTATATACAAGTGAGCATATATAAATGTATGGCAGTATAAATGTATATGTATATACAGGAGAAGGAGCAGTTCTATCAACATATTTAAATCTATATGGCAGGTACAGTAAAGGTATCTTAGTAATACATATGTAAACTATAGAGAGGAAGGGAGTTTTACAGTTAGTCAGAGACATTGGTGGTGATTGTTATAGGTGTTGAGTAGAGGTGTGGGGCAGGGGCGTGAGCAGGGGGGGGCAGAGGGGGCGTGAGCAGGGGGGGGCAGAGGGGGCGTGAGCAGGGGGGGCAGGGGCGTGAGCAGGGGGGGCAGAGGGGCGTGAGCAGGGGGGGCAGGGGCGTGAGCAGGGGCGTGAGCAGGGGGGGCAGGGGCGTGAGCAGGGGGGGCAGGGGCGTGAGCAGGGGGGGGCAGAGGGGGCGTGAGCAGGGGGGGCAGGGGCGTGAGCAGGGGCGTGAGCAGGGGGGGCAGGGGCGTGAGCAGGGGGGGGCAGAGGGAGCGTGAGCAGGGGGGGCAGGGGCGTGAGCAGGGGCGTGAGCAGGGGGGGCAGGGGCGTGAGCAGGGGGGGCAGAGGGGGCGTGAGCAGGGGGGGCAGGGGCGTGAGCAGGGGGGGCAGGGGCGTGAGCAGGGCGTGAGCAGGGGGGGCAGAGGGGGCGTGAGCAGGGGGGGCAGGGGCGTGAGCAGGGGGGGGCAGAGGGGGCGTGAGCAGGGGGGGCGTGAGCAGGGGGGGCAGGGGCGTGAGCAGGGGGGGGCAGAGGGGGCGTCAGCAGGGGGGCAGAGGGGGCGTCAGCAGGGGGGGCAGAGGGGGCGTGAGCAGGGGGGGGCAGAGGGGGCGTCAGCAGGGGGGGGCAGAGGGGGCGTCAGCAGGGGGGGCAGAGGGGGCGTGAGCAGGGGGGGGCAGAGGGGGCGTCAGCAGGGGGGGGCAGAGGGGGCGTCAGCAGGGGGGGCAGAGGGGGCGTCAGCAGGGGCGTGAGCAGGGGGGGCAGAGGGGGCGTGAGCAGGGGGGGGCAGAGGGGGCGTGAGCAGGGGGGGCAGGGGCGTGAGCAGGGGGGGGCAGAGGGGGGCAGAGGGGGCGTGAGCAGGGGGGGCAGAGGGGCGTGAGCAGGGGGGGCAGGGGCGTGAGCAGGGGGGGCAGAGGGGGCGTCAGCAGGGGGGGCAGAGGGGGCGTCAGCAGGGGGGGCAGAGGGGGCGTGAGCAGGGGGGGCAGAGGGGGCGTCAGCAGGGGGGGCAGAGGGGGCGTCAGCAGGGGGGGCAGAGGGGGCGTGAGCAGGGGGGGCAGAGAGGGCGTCAGCAGCGGGGGCAGAGGGGGCGTCAGCAGGGGGGGCAGAGGGGGCGTGAGCAGGGGGGGGCAGAGGGGGCGTGAGCAGGGGGGGCAGAGGGGGCGTCAGCAGGGGGGGCAGAGGGGGCGTCAGCAGGGGGGGCAGAGGGGGCGTGAGCAGGGGGGCAGAGGGGGCGTCAGCAGGGGGGGCAGAGGGGGCGTCAGCAGGGGGGGGCAGAGGGGGCGTGAGCAGGGGGGGAGTCTGTTGGTTAGGAAGTCTAGTAACCAGTTACAAACTGAGGGGTTGATGTCAAGGTTCTTGGTTTTCATGAGGTCACCAAGTTTGAAGATGAGTTTGGAGGGGATGATGGTGTTAACTGCTGAGCTGAAGTCTATGAACAGCATTCTCACGTGGGTGTTGCTCTCATCCAGGTGGGAGAGAGCGGAGTAAAGAGTTGAGGAAATGGCGTCCTCCGTGCTCCTGTTCTCACGGTAGACAAATTGGTAATTATCTAGTGAGGGTGACAGGCCAGATTTGAGGAGAGCCAGGACCAGCCTCTCGAAGCACTTCATGATGATGGGGGTGAGGGCAACAGGGCGGAAGTCGTTGAGGCTCGCTGCAGAGGAGTGTTCTGGCACTGGCACAATGGAGGTGGTTTTAAAGCACACGGGGACAACTGCCTGAGCTAGTGACAAGTTGAAAATGTCAGTAAGGACCTCGGTCAGCTGCTCAGTGCAGTTCCTGAGCACACCACCGGGGGCGCCATCAGGACCAGCTGCCTTATGCGCATTTGTTCTGCTCAGTGCCGCACGCACGTCTGTGGGGGAGAGGGGGAGGGGCTGGTGGTCAACGGGGAGAGTAGCCCTGTTGGGCCGTTCGTGGTTGTTCCGGTCGTAGCGGGCAAAAAAAATATTGAGTTTGTCAGGGAGGGATAAGTCGGTTGTTGGGGGGGAGTTGTTGGAGGGTTTATAATCCGTGATGGCCTGGATGTCCTGCCACATGTGTCGGGGATCGGAATTGTTGAAGTGGTCTTCAACCCTTCGCTTGTGTTTGAGTTTGGCCTGCTTGATGCCCTTTTTCAGATTAGCCCTGGCTAAACAGTAGGCCACTGCATCGCCCGACCTAAAAGCATCGTCACGTGCCTTTAGGAGTAGGACCTCTCTGTTCATCCACGGTTTCTGGTTGGGGAATGTTGTGATCTGTTTGAGGGCGGTGACCGTGTCAATGCTGGAGTTGATGTTATCCAAAACAGAGGAGGCGTAGGAGTCGATGTCGGTGTGGGAGTCCAGGGTAGACTGGGAGGCAAACAGGCTCCAATCCGTGTGTAGAAATCGGTTCTGCAACTTAGAGTCTGCTCCCTCAGGCCACACACGCTTCACACGCTTGATGAGTGGCGTGTACTTAGGCAGCTTGAACAAAGAGACATGATCACTCTGTCCGAGGTGGGGGAGTGGGTCGGCTTGGTAAGCATCAACCTTGTTGGTGTAAACATGGTCTAATGTTCACTTTCCTCTTGTAGAACAGGAGACATGCTGGTAAAATTTGGGGAGCACAGTCTTTAAGTTGGCTTTGATTGAAATCGCCTGCAATAATAAAGGCTGCCTCTGGGTGGGAGTTCTGTTGCTTTTTAATAGCAGAGTACAGTTCCTTCATAGCTAGCTTAGCGTTAGCATCTGGAGGTATGTAAGCCGCAGTTATGATGGTGGCTGTAATTTCCCTGGCTTGGTAAGAGGGTCTACATTTAACCATTAGGTATTCTACGTCTCGATGGTGGTAGTGTCTGTGCACCAAGCCTTGTTAGTATAGACACACAAACCTCCACCCCTGGTTTTACCGGAGCCCTCAGCTGATCTGTCTGCTCTGTGTAGAGTGAGCCCCGTTAGCTCAATAGCACTGTTGGCGATTCCACCGTTAAGCCATGATTCTGTGAAAATCATCATGTTGCAATCCTTAATCCGTTTATGGTTGATAATCCGTAGCCGCAGTTCATCAATTTTGTTCGTCAGATAGATCGTACGTTGGCGAGGAAAACGCTGGGTAGCGACGGGCGATGTGGGTTAGCTCTTAGCATAGCGCGTAGCCCTCCGCGGCTTCCTCTCCTGTGTTTACGTTTCCTCTGCGGCCGATGGGTCCGGTCAGCCGGCCATGCTGGGGTGAGATTCACCGGAGTTTCAGCGTGGAGATGAAGATCGCCGATTAAGTTGCCAGAATGATGTAATCCAATTCCAAAAAGATTGTGTCGGGTGTACGTGATGTGTACTTTGGACCCTACTATCAAAGTGTCTGATCAGCTGTGACCGAAGACAAGACTAAACGACAGCTAAGCCCACAGCTGTGAAACGCTGAGCTCCAACTTCCCCAGAGTGAAATCTATTGGGCCCGTCGTGGGGCGGGACATGGCGGCTGACAGACAGGTGGCTATCAAATAGCCAGCATCACTGTTTGAGACAGGTGTGGATACATCATGTATGGGAGAATGTGTGCTCATTCTTAGGGAGTTGTGCACGTGTCCTTGTTTGATGTTCTCATTTGGCTAAAGTTAAATGACAGTGTGAGAGATTAGCGCCGTTGTGGGGCTGTGTATGAAGGAGAGGAAGCGCTGGAGGCCACTGAGGAACACCTAATGAACTATGTGAGGTGTTATAAATGACTCACACACAGAACAGGTGTTTAGTGTGTTGTTTTATTTGCTTAGTGTTGTAGTTATCCATACCGTACATATTGGAAACATAATGCTGACATATTGAATGGAAGAACAGCATTTGGTCTGCATCATTAATCTTGCAAATGAACACTCACCTCCCTCCCATATACACCACACACACACACACACACACACACACACACCTCTATACACACACACACACACACACACACACACACACACACACACACACACACACACCTCTATACACACACTCACACACCTGCCCAAGCACACACACACATACACACACGCACACACACACACCTTCACAAGCGTGCACACACATAAAGCTGATAGTATTGGGACATTAATGCATGACTTCATACAGCAGAAAGCTACACAGGATACATGGATCCATATGAGAGAGGCGCTCTTCCAACATAATGAAAAATGTTATTTTGCATCCAAACGCTGAATGTCAAATGGCCAGCCTTCTCCCGTTGGTGTTAATGTGGTGCTTCTGTGCCTTGAGGCTCCTGGAAGTGACTTGATTAATTTAGAATCAGAGTTGTAAACCTAATCTCCAGCTCTCTGAAGATGTCATTAGTAGAGTCAGGGTGTGTTCCTCCATGAGGATGTCTTACTAAACTAAAGTATTGTCTTCTTCTTAATCACCACAACGCTTCATTTCACAATGATTTGGCATAACTCGTTACCACGGAAACGATGGGTTGACATAAAAGGGATGAAAATAATTGCTCCCTCAGGACTCTTAAGCTTGATTACAAGAGTACTTCTTCAAATCTCAAATTGCATTACTGGTGTGTATTGCATTTACAGTATTATATATATGTTTTAAATATGGAAAATAAAAGATTATCATAGTCTAGGCATATGTTGTTTTTAATAGTTCCATAAGGTTGGAAAATAACCTTTAAATAAACATCAACTCAAATCACTACATGTATTCATGAAAGATTACAATTTTTGTTATACACATTTCCCACAATTCAAATATAAAAACAGAAATACTAGTCAAAAAGGCCCAAAAAGATGACTGACTGGGAGGGGCCTAATAGTGTGATCAGTAGGTGGGCGTGGCTTGGGCTGCAGATGTCAGGAGAGAAAAGACGTTACATCCTTCTCTCCCATAAGGAGATGAGTGTGTCAGTCAACACAATAAGAGAGGAAGGTTCAAGTCAATAAGAAACGGTAGATTGGTCATGCAGAAGCACATGTCAGGTCCCTAGTTCACCTTGTCAGAAGCACAGATTTGCGTTGCCTTTGTGAAACACGTCAATATGGGCACAACATGGACTCTTCCCGGTGATGACTAATGTCACAGTGTTCTCCTCTTTAATGGAAAGCAGGCCTTCCATAGCCCTTAACACGATGCCCTTATCTAACTACTCAGTTTAATTAAATATACATCATCTCATTAATCTAGTCATTAAACTGTGCACAGCCATGCATACATTAATGCAAATGGTTTCCTTAATATATAAGGACGTTATCTAAACATACTAGCAGCTAATGGCTCTCTTTGCTATGACTGAACAGCCTCGAGTGTTGGCATCACAGCCACTTGCACTGCAAGCGTAATGATTAGCGTTAGCTTTATAAGGGTTAGAGAAAGGGGAGGTAGGATGGTCTAGTGGCAAAGGTTCTCCACCAAGGGGTTTGAAATCAAATGTCCTGTAGTCATCCTTGAGCCTGGACTCTCTGTTGTCTGAAGGATGGACCTAAAGTCCTAAAGAAAGTACAGTACAGGGATGTGTGGTTTGTAATGTATTGCTTTGACATTGATGAGAGCTTGTTTTCAAATGGCTGCTAATAGAATGTGTCTCTGCCACTCCAGGAGGAAGAGACAGAGAGGAGGAAGCCTTTAGGAAGGTTTGGTCTTTCCCATATTTCTTGAGATTTTGGCATTGCGAACATGTATCAAAGTTGGTCAATGGGAAAAAAAAGTGATTATTTGCATGTAAACAATAAAAATTAAATAGTGACGACACGACTAGACTAGATTGTAATGGATTTGAATATGTTTCCAGCATGAATCCAAACCGCTTCATTCCCCTGAGATGGGGTGAATCTGACCTTGCTGGCGGTTAGCCCGGTGTTTAAAACATCCAGCACAACAGAGACAACAGCCGAGACGCTAATGAACAACCAGCATCGGTGACATTCAAATCAACCATGGCCATTATGTGCATCCGAGGAGGTTAGCCACCGCAATTGTGAAAATGTCAGGAGCTCTTGCAAAACAACCCCATTGAGAGAATGAAGGGGACAGGGTGTTCTAGTGGCTAAGGGTTTGAACCCTCACTGTCATGACGTGTACATGTATCCATGGATCTATTGTCTTATTGAGTGATTCTGCAGGCGCTTTCTCCAAAGAGACTTGAGGTTGAGGGATCTCACTCAAGGATGCCTACATGATAGGTGAGGGATATTGGGGATCAAACTACGGATCTTTTGGCTAGGAGTGCTAAAGGCTATCATGTCCCTCAGACGCGTGTCGGACATTTATCAATACAATTAAAATAAAAAATCCCCATAAGTAGCTTTGGATGAAGCATCTATGGGAGCATCTTGTGTGATGGTTCCTCTCTGGGAGCCTCTAACATGACCGAGGTGGAGAGGTTTGGGTGTCCCTGTGAACCTTAGAGCTGTGTGGTCTGGAGCCCAGTGCTCCTG
>CM051015.1:24301641-24331641 GCA_027704905.1 Muraenolepis orangiensis
AGACTGATTAGAGTCTGGTTGAAGCAGCCTCACCTGGCCCCAGTCAGACTGATTAGAGTCTGGTTGAAGCAGCTTCACCTGGCCCCAGTCCGATGTTCTGAATCAAATAGAGCTACTTACTGCTTGTGAAATATGCTAAATTCTCCCTTTTCTATTTCACCTTTTTAATTTCACATACACACGTAAATACGTACGGATCACTGAACCCAACTACTAAATAATGGTCTCACTGCTCGTCTGACACCCAGAAAAAAGACCAAATCCTGAAGAGAAGAAGAAGAAGAAGACTTTTTGACTTTTGCAAAAACACTTTATTTACACTAGATCAATTGTGATCAAATAAAGTTCTTCATTGTGCAAAAACAAAAAACAAAAAAAAAACAAAAAAACAACAGAAACAAAGAAAAAAAACAAATCACTCAAAATAGTACATTAAAACCTAGGTCTTAAAAACTTGTGCAAAGTGCAAATCCTCATCCACAACAGAACACACAATGTCTCCGTGACACCACCGCTGTTTAAAAGCATCCAGATCCCCAACGTGTTTATAAAAGCGATGCTCCAACCAGAGTCTGGCTCTGATGTTGCACAGCCAGATCGCTTTTGCCTCTACCCCTTTCCTATTTTCTACTCTGTTTTTCCTACTTAAATAAATGGCAATTTTTGCTTCACCAGAGAGGTAGTTCAGGAGCTGCCACTTTTCTTTATTTGTTTTTTTACATGGAGCTCCCATGATAAAAACACTCTCGGTAAAAACTATACCAAACAGACTAAAGTCCCATGTTAAAAGAGAGAAGAAACCTGTGAGTCTCTTGCACACAAAGACATGGAACACAGTCTCTCTAAAACCACAAAATGGAAACTAAATGGACAAAAACAGCAGGATTAATATTGGAGATAAAGGCAATGGCAATGGCACCGTGTAAAATTCTCCACTGAAGGTCGGCAGTACGTTTTTTTATGGGAGGTTTGTATAAAATCCTCCACTGTGGGCCTGGTCCACTTCCTGCGCCCAGTCTAGTGCGCCACACAGTGGAGGCCCTGTCCTTCAGCACATTCTTATTGGTCGTCTTTACAATGTTCATGTAGAGTGTTCTCTTGTCAGCTCTGTGTATTGTCATCTTTACAGAGTTTGCGACCTGGAGCAGGGGGCCGGTCAGTTCTCCGAGCCCTGGGCTCAGGTAGATCTCCGGGAAAGGGTCTGCTGGGTCCGGCCTGGCTCTTCCCTGTCCGTAGCTCCTTAGCAGTCTTTTTTCCTCAGGGCAGAGGATCTGGCTCCAGAGCTGAAGAATCCTCTGGGCCACCCGGACCGAGTGCAGACCCAGCAGAGAGCCCAGGGCCTGGGCATCGCTCAGCTCCGGCCCCACTGCATCCACCAGCTGCTGAAGGCACAGGGTTTTGGATCGGCACAGCGCCACCGTCAGGCCGGGCATTTCGCTGCTGCTGACGTCCAATCTGGCTTTGTGGATCAGAGGCTCTCTCAACAACCAGTACAGAGAGTCAGTCTTTGGACACCTTTTATGGTTAAAAAGGGCCCAAGACTTAAAAACGCCCTGATAAAAAGGAGGTAGCCCACTTAACTTTAAGATGTTTAAATCTGTTAAAAACAGAGCAGCATCCAGCCCCAGGTTACTCACGCGTCTGAGAATGCAGCTGCTCACCTCTCTCCACACCAAATCAGCCGGGCCGGTCAGATATCTCTGTAAAAATTGCATCCTAAAAGTGGCCATTCAACAACAAATTGTGAGGATTGAATCCTCTTTATTGGTCACATACATGTAAACATACAGTGAAATGTGTTCTCTGCATTTAACCCATCCTAGTATTAGGAGCAGTGGGCAGCTATTCATACAGCGCCCGGGAGCAGTTAGGGTTAGGGTCTTCCTCAAGGACACCGACAGTTTTTGCTAGGAGGAGCCGGGGATCGAACCAGCAACCTTCCGGTTGTGAGGCGACCGCTCTACCTCCTGAGCTATACTGCCGCCCTCATTCGGCTGGCCAGGTGGATAAGGCCCTGTCCCCCCTCCTCTCTAGATAAAAACAGCACCCCCTGTGGCACCCAGTGTAGACCCTCCCAAAAAAAATCCACCAATTTTTTTTGTATTTGGGCTAGTAACCCTGAGGGGGGGTCCACACAGGTAAGACGGTGCCACAGTTGGGATGCCACAAGGTTATTTAAAACCAACACTCTACCTTTAAAAGACATCTGAGGGAGCAGCCATTTCCACTTGGAAAGCTTTCCCTCTATCTTTTCTACGACGTCCTCCCAGTTCTTCAGGACTACAATTTCCTTCCCCAAGAACACACCCAGGTACTTAAAACCATCTTTTTTCCAGACCATGTTCCGGGGAAGAACTGGGAGACCGCCACTCCACTCACCGACAGCGAGGGCCTCACTTTTCTTCCAATTCACCCTCGCTGCCGATGCTGAACTAAAATCCCTCACGATGTCAACTAAAATGTCTGTATCCTTCTGGTCCCTAACGAAAACAACGACATCATCTGCATACACTGATAAAACCATGTTTCCATTAAGACCAGGTAAAAACAGCCCTTGCAGTTTCGAGCGTATTTTGTTGAGGAGGGGTTCTAGGGAGAGTGCATAGAGCATGCCAGACAGAGCACAGCCCTGCCGGACCCCTCTACACACTCTAAAAGGAGCAGGAGCCCGCCGTCCCTGCATGCCTTGCAGGGCAGTCTGTAACTCCTGGATCGTTAACGGCCCCTCGAGCTGTGAGTTGGCCTCCTCGGAGACCTGAGGTAGCCCATTTCAGAACCCCTCGGACAGAGTTTCCCCCTCCTCATACTCACTTGTATAGAGGGTGGAATAAAAACTCACAGCTCGCCTCCTGATCTGGCTTGGCTCTGTTATTTCCTGCCCCGTGCCTGACAGCAGCGAGTGGATCACTCGCCTCTGCCCATTCTTTTTTTCCAGGCCGAAGAAGAAGCTAGTGGGAGCATCCATCTCATTTGTGTTTAAAAACCGGGACCTCACTAGTGCACCCTGAACTTTTACATCCAGCAGGTTGGCTAAAGCCATCTTTTTCTCTTTGAGGATTTCAATATATCCTCGATCTCCTGTGGTCTCACTTATAGTTTCAAGTTCCACTATATCACTCTCCAGGTCTTTCATAGATCTAATGATGTCTTGTGTGACATTGAGGGTGTGCTGTTGGCAGAGTAATCTTATCTCGGCCTTACCATGGTCCCACCACTGCCTAAGACTGCTAAACTCTCCCTTCCTCTGCCTAAAAACACTCCAGAAATAAAATAGGGCCTCTTTAAAATGTTTATCAAATGTTAAAACCGAGTTAAAATGCCAATATGCACTTCTGGGTAAAACATTTCTAATAAAAACATCACATAAAAGCAAAGAATGATCCGTAAAACCAGCAGGTGATATACTGCACAATTTAAGTGCAGTATATAAGTGTTAAAATGATGCTTAAAACAATAAAAACGATCCAACCTAGCTGATGATATTCTATTCTCCCTGATGTGGGACCAGGTGTACTGCCTGTTGTCTGCGTGCATCCTTCTCCATACATCCACCAGGCCGTGGGAGTGGACCAGCTGCCTCAGAGCATGCTGGGATGCTGGATGCGGCTCTGCATGGTTGCGATCTAAAGATGCATTTTCTGTACAATTAAAATCCCCGCCCAAGAATAAAAAATCCTCCGTGGCACAACCGTTTAAAACATCATTAACTTTGAGTAAAACACCTTCCTCTCTGTACCGTTTGTTGGAGCATACATATTTTAAAAAAACACTGTAAAAAGGTCAAACCGTGCTTTTATTAAAAGCAACCTCCCATTGATAAAATGCTCGACTTCCAGTGAGACAGGCTTAAAAGACTTGGAGAGGAGGAAGCCCACCCCCCCACTGAGAGAGGTGTTGTGGCTTAAAATGTCTTCCCCCTCCCACTCCTTCTTCCAGTCCGTCTCATTAAAAACATCGCTGTGAGTCTCTTGTAAAAAGAGGACATCGACATGTTTTATTTTTGCAGTTTGAAATATTAGAGCCCTCTTCCTTTCCTCTCTGGCTCCGTTTACATTCAAACTTCCCACTCTAAAAGTGTCCATTAAGAGTGAGATATTAAAAGCAAAAATAAAAACAAATAAATTAAACACACACATTGAGTTTTCTGAACTCACCGCTACCCATTTGCTTCCTTATTCTAGTCACCATTCTTTTGAGTCTATATATTTCCAGCTCATCCAAGACAGACTGCTCCCTTCGGTTCATATGGAACCTTGCTGAGGCACAAAAAATGGCCAAATCTGGGAAATATTCCTCTATTATCACGTTATGTTGGTTTTTTGTCTGCACCAGGTAATTTTTTATCATCTCAGCCGTGTACATTTTTTTTGTTGGCTACTGCTCAAAACACCTGGCACATCACTGCTGTCAGACCCACAATCATCCCAGCTCTCCTCCGCCTGTCCTTGCTCTCTTCCTTCCTTTCCCTCACTCTCCACTTTACTGCTCTTTGCAACGGTTGATGCATTTATTTTATTACTCCTGCGTTTAGTAGCAGTCTTTTTTTTATCATTTCTGTTGCCGCCTCCTCTTCCTCCATCTCAGCAACCTCCACCCCCCATGTTTTCTGCTCCTCTCCTGATTTTCCCATATATGTTCCACTCTCCATATCTTCCTCCTGTGTTTTACTGACTTCACCTGTCTCTACACTTTCTTTTGCCAAATCACCTTGTGGTTCATTGCTTATCTCAGGGGTTTTTTCACCCTTTTTTTTTGTTTTTTTATCTTTTTTTCCCCCATCCCCCTTTTCTTCTGCTTCACACAAAACCACCACCTCATCTTCCTGAACGTAATCACCTACACCCTCAACTTGTGCAACACCACAGTCCCCCAAGCCGGACACATCACCAGAAACGCGCTGTATACCTCGCCCTCGTCCGCGCCCGCTCCGCGTCCGAGACGTCACACCGCGCGCCACCGCCGACTGCTCAGGAGCAGCGCTGCAGTCAGCAGCAGCGGCCGCCTCCGGAGGGGCCCCCCCCCCCACCGCAGCGGCCGCGTTAGCGGCCGCCACCGTGGGAGACACCCCTCCCTCAGCAGCAGCCACCTGCTGCTCCATTGCAACCGGCGCATCAGCCGCTGGCGCGGCAGTCCGCCCCGGCACAGCCACGGGCGGTTTCGGCGCAACAGCCGCGGGTGGGCCTGGCGCAGCGGCGGACGACCCCGCCGCTGGCTCGTTAGACGGCCCAGCCGGCGCGTTGGACGGCCCGGCCTCCGGCGCTTTAGACGGCCCAGCCGGCGGCGCGTTGGACGGCCCAGCCGGCGGCGCGTTAGACGGCCCCGCCGGCGGCGCGTCATCCGGACCAGGCGGAGCCGGGTCCCCGCGCTTCGGACAGGCACTCACGGTGTGCCCCTCTTCCCCGCAACCAAAACACTTCATAACCGATGATGTTGCAAAAATCACGTAGTCATAATCATCCACCTTAACGTAAAAACGGAGGTTAAGCTCCGCATTCCGATTGTTCAGAATCATATACACCTGTCTACGGTGAGACACTACGTGTTTCAGTAACTGAGACTTACATCCAGACAGCATCTTTTTCATTGGAGAAACAAGTTTCCCATGCCTGGACAGTTCTCTACTGAGGAACTCATCAGTTATGAAGGGGGGGACATTTGAAAGTATAACTTTAGTTGCGGGCAGCATCAGCGGCTGCACCTGTACAAACATCTCTCTCACCGTGACGCCCGTCTCGATGACGCAGTTCACCTTCTCCACCTGATCCAGAAAGATCACCACCGCGCTGTTCATCCGCGCCAAGGACTTGATACTTCCGTGTCCGACCTTCTCCCCCACGGCCAGCCCGATCTCCTCCACAGTGCACGCGAAGCTGGCGGAGATCCTAATGCCATGCTTCCGCGTGAGCTTGGCAAAGTCTCCATTTACCATGGCGCCGTCAGACGCCGGCCGGCAGGAGAAGCCCACACACCACCCAAAAGCACGAAAAGTCACGCAAAACAAAATACCACCTATAAACTATATTAAATTAAACCCATTACACAAAAAATAAACGGTAAATATAACGAGAAACGTCTCGCTCCTCTCTCTCTTTCACCCTCCGAAAATCCCAGCATGCACCAGGAAAGAAGAAGAAGAAGAAGAAGAAGAAGAAGAAGAAGCACATTTGTCTTGGTCTTTGGTGCGTAAACATTAACAACAATATCACACAAGTAAAAGTACATCAAAAATGTTTAACTAAAAATAAAATAAGATTAAATGGAATATGTCAACTCAATTGGAATAAAGAGTATAACTAACTGAACTAAACCAAACCAAACCATTAAGAAGTGGGCAGAAGGAGGGATGTTGTCTAAATCTTGACATCTTGAGGGTTGTAATTTATTTCTAATGAAGTGATACCCACGAAATCCACAGTTCTGTTAGACCCTATCCTTAGGGTTTGAACCTATCCTTAGGGTTAGAGCCTATCTTGACCCTATCCTTAGGGTTAGAACATATCATTAGGGTTAGACCCTATCTAGACCCTATCCTTAGGGTTAGACCCTATCCTTAGGGTTAGAACCTATCATTAGGGTTGGACCCTATCTAGACTGTATCCTTAGGGTTAGACCCTATCCTTAGGGTTAGAACCTATCATTAGGGTTAGACCCTATCTAGACCCTATCCTTAGGGTTAGACCCTATCCTTAGGGTTATAACCTATCATTAGGGTTGGACCCTATCTAGACCGTATCCTTAGGGTTAGACCATATCCTTAGGGTTAGAACCTATCATTAGGGTTAGACCCTATCTAGACCCTATCCTTAGGGTTAGACCATATCCTTAGGGTTAGAACCTATCATTAGGGTTAGACCCTATCTAGACCCTATCCTTAGGGTTAGACCCTATCCTTAGGGTTAGAACCTATCATTAGGGTTAGACCCTATCTAGACCCTATCCTTAGGGTTAGACCCTATCCTTAGGGTTAGAACCTATCATTAGGGTTAGACCCTATCTAGACCCTATCCTTAGGGTTAGACCCTATCCTTAGGATTAGACCCTATTCTTAGGGTTAGACCCTATCTAGACCCTATCCTTAGGGTTAGACCCTATCCTTAGGGTTAGACCCTATCTACCCTATCCTTAGGGTTAGACCCTATACTTAGGGTTAGACCCTATCCTGAGGGTTAGACCCTATCTTTAGGGTTAGAACCTATCATTAGGGTTAGACCCTATCTAGACCCTATCCTTAGGGTTAGACCTTATCTAGACCCTATCCTTAGGGTTAGACCCTATTCTTAGGGTTAGACCCTATCTACCCTATCCTTAGGGTTAGACCCTATCTACCCTATCCTTAGGGTTAGACCCTATCTACCCTATCCTTAGGGTTAGACCCTATCCTGAGGGTTAGACCCTATCTTTAGGGTTAGAACCTATCATGTATGTGGATATATGGAGTATGGCGCCGTACGAGATGGCTGCCGTGTCGCGAGCTCCCGCACGACGACGCAGTTTTTTGTTATTTATTCTTTTTATCGCAACTATTTTAGTTCAGGATGTTAGCAGCAAGTTCACTTATAACTTTTGCACACTTCGGGAGATCAGATCGACAGTCGCTCGCCGCCTACCGGAGTTTTTTCATTCTTTCGACTCGGACGTCCCGCCCGAAGTCACAGCTGGATTATCTCCGACCATCTTGGGCACGATTACACGCAAGCGTCGCCGGAAGAAGCGAGGGAAGCGAGCCGGCGTGCTAGTCAGGCTGAGACATCGATCCGATCGCCCCCCACTACCCACCATTCTACTGGCTAATGTACAGTCTCTGAACAAAAAGTTAAGCGAACTACAGGCTCGTATTCAATTCCACCGGGAAACTAGGGACAATTGTATCATCTGCCTTACGGAGACATGGATGTCGGAGGGGGTTACCGACGCAGCTATCGAGCCGACGGGATTTTCCGTACACCGGGCGGACAGAACAAAGGCTCTCTCCGGTAAAGATCGCGGAGGGGGGGTATGTCTCATGATAAACAGATCTTGGTGCAACCAAAGTCATGTACATCCCCTCAATTCTTTCTGTTCCCCGGACCTGGAGTACCTGATGCTTATGTGCCGTCCATACTGGCTACCTCGGGAGTTTACAGCGGTAACCGTGACCGCTGTTTACATTCCCCCACAAGCCAACACGGACACAGCGCTGAAGGAACTGTACGGGGCTATCAGCGAACAGGAGTCGGCACACCCCGAGGCTGCTCTCATCGTGGCGGGGGACTTCAACAAGGCGAACCTGAAGAAGGTTCTCCCGAAGTTCTACCAACACATAAAGAGCAACACACGGGGCGAGCGGATCCTCGACCACTGCTACACTCCCTTCCGCGATGGCTACAAGGCCCTCCTCCGCCCACCGTTCGGCAAATCAGATCACCGCTCTATCCAGCTACTCCCCGCCTATAGGCAGAGACTGAAGCAGCAACCGATCGCTGTGAGGGAGGTCCAATGCTGGTCGGACCAATCAGATTCTACGCTGCAGGATTGTTTTGATCACGCTGACTGGCACATGTTCCGCGTTGCCTCGGACAATAACATCAACGAGTACGCGTCGTCGGTCACCGGGTTCATCAAGAAGTGCATAGATGACGTTGTTCCGACCAAGTCGGTTCGGATATATCCCAACCAGAAACCGTGGATTAACGGCGATGTTCGCGCTGCCCTACATGCGCGTAACGCCGCCTTTGGTTCCGGGAATACGGAGGAATATACGAGAGCCCGTTACGACCTCCGTAAGACCATCGTCACTGCCAAGCGGGAGTATAAGGACAGACTGGAAGATAAATTCAAGAAACACGATGCGAGGGGTATGTGGCAGGGGCTGCAGACGATAACGAACTTCAGAGGGAGAACCAGTTGTGTAGAGAACTCCTCTACCTCCCTCCCAGGAGAGCTAAATACATTTTTTGCTCGGTTCGACGTAAACGGCAGCCCGCCGAAGCCAGCACCGACTGGGGAGACCAGCCAGCTGCGCATCTCGGAGGCGGATGTGCGCCGCACCTTTAAGCGGCTGAACATCCGTAAGGCGGCAGGCCCCGAGCGTCCTCAGAGCATGCGCAGACCAGTTGGCAGGAGTCTTTGCAGACATCTTCAACCTCTCCCTGTCCCAGGCTGTTGTCCCCGCGGTCTTCAAGATATCCACCATCGTGCCTGTCCCTAAACAAACCAAGGTAACATGCCTGAATGACTACAGACCTGTGGCCCTCACCTCGATCGTTAGCAAATGCTTCGAGAGGTTGGTCAAGGACTTTATTTGCTCAGTGTTACCTGCCACGCTGGACCCGTGGCAATTTGCATATCGTCAAAATAGATCCACGGACGACGCAATTGCCATGGCCCTCCACACTGCCCTTTCCCACCTGGAGGGAAAGAACTGTTATGTGCGAATGCTGTTTGTGGACTACAGCTCAGCATTCAACACAATAGTTCCTGCCAAGCTCGACACCAAGCTGAGAGGTCTAGGCGTACCCCCATCCATGTGCAGCTGGATACTGAACCTCCTGTCGGACCGCCGCCAGGTGGTGAGGATGGGCAGCACCTCATCAGAGCCACTGACCCTCAACACGGGAGCCCCCCAGGGATGCGTGCTGAGCCCTCTCCTCTACTCCCTCTACACCCACGACTGCATGGCTATGCACAGCTCCAACGTCATCGTCAAGTTTGCTGACGACACGACAGTGATGGGCCTGATCGCCGGCGACGACGAGACAGCCTACAGGGAGGAGGTCGGATCGCTGGAGCAGTGGTGCCAGGAGAACAGCCTCGCCCTCAACGTCAAGAAGACCAAGGAGCTGATCGTGGACTTCAGGAGGCAGAGGGGAGAGCACAGCCCTATCTCCATCGACGGCGTTGCAGTAGAGAGGGTCAGCAGCTTCAAGTTCCTCGGCGTGCACATCTCCGAGGACCTCACATGGTCCACGCACACCACACACGTGGTGAAAAGGGCCCAACAACGCCTGTATTTTCTCAGGCGTCTGAAGAAATTCAGCATGGGCCCCCGCATCCTGAGAACATTCTACAACGGCACCATCGAGAGTGTTCTTACAGGGTGTATCACCGCCTGGTACGGGAACTGCACGGCACTCGAGCGCAGAGCGCTTCAAAGGGTGGTGCGGACGGCCCAGTATATCGTTGGAGGTGAGCTCCCCTCCCTCCTGGACATTTACAACCAGCGGTGCGTGGCCAAGGCCAAACGAATTATAAAAGACATTGCCCACCCCAGCCACGAACTGTACTCACTATTACCGTCAGGCAGGCGATACCGCAGTATCAAGTGTCGTACAAATAGGCTTAGAGATAGCTTCCACAGTCAGGCCATCAGGCTGCTGAACAAGGGCGTATAACATATAACAATGTATATTTTATTACATTGATTTATATATACATATTGCTCTTTTCTGTGCTGATTTTTGCATTTTATAAATTGCATTTTTTATTTTATTTTATATTCTTTATTCTATTTTTATTCTATTTTTATCTATTTTATTTTATCTTATTTTATAACTGCTGTCTGTCGTCGGGTATTGCACACACGATTTTCACATCACTGCTTTATACTAAACTGTAAACTGTGAAGTGACAATAAACTTGACTTGACTTGACTTGACTCATTAGGGTTAGACCCTATCTAGACCCTATGCTTAGGGTTAGACCTTATCTAGACCCTATCCTTAGAGTTAGACCCTATCCTTAGGGTTAGACCCTATCTACCCTATCCTTAGGGTTAGACCCTATCACACATGGAGGTTCATTTTCCTCTCCCAGATTGTCGAATCTCATGAGGTTCATTTCCATCCAAATCGCACATTTTGACAGAATTTTCAGAAATTCGGCAAAAGAAATTAAGAATGTATGCACGTTTCGATCCGCTACTTTTATGCAAATATTACAAGTTGGATAAAGTTGGATTATATTTGTTCTGGAATTTTCAATCAAAACAGTTTTTATCCAAAATAGACAGACGAACAACGTTAAAAGATGAACAGAAATCAGCAGGAAAGACTGCTCTCAGAGGTGAACATTTGAATGCTTTACTTCCAACTGGATTTAGTGAGAGCGAGAGTCACTCTGATTGGCTGGAAAATTTTATTAAATCAATTACTGCACAGCTACGGCCCGATTGATGGACACTGACAAATGCAAATTAGAATATTTGTCTCAACAAGCTAAAGAAATCCAAACACTCATCCTCACACAACACATAAAGTCACCAATGCAATCAAACACATTTTCACACAGAGACAACAAATACAAACACTCACACACACACACACACACACACACACACACACACACACACACACACACACACACACACACACACACACACACACACACACACACACACACACACACACACACACACACACACACACACACACACACACACACCTCTGCAGCCCTGGGTACTCTATGATTAGTTTTAGCATGCGCCTCGTGGAAATGGCGAGCGAGTCTAATCTGATGAACAAACCAGAAGGTTCTGAACCGTGTCCTCACCTGCTGTGGTAAACAAACCAACACAGAATTAAAACCACCATCCCACCGTCTAAAAGGAAGTACTCCCCTCCCCCTACCCACCCCCCAGGAGACACAGGAAGTGCTTCTTCTGAAGCCTTGTTGTCGTTTCCTGAAGTGTCTTCAGGGGTCTTCCCCGCTCCGTGGTCCACCTGGTTCTACTGATGTCTGCTGTCCTTGAAGAGCGACTGGCAGGTCGGCATCCATGGATTCTTCAAGTATACGTAGAAAATCTATTTTAAATAATTCTGAAAATGTAGACTTAGAGACTCTTCGTAAGCGGGGATTTTTACACACAAGTGTGAGGCCTATGCTAAGAGAGAGAGCTATGCTAGAGATATGGTGTGTTACAAAAGCCAGTCCAGCTGTCTAAAGTCTAATTAACTGTTTTTACATTTTTACATTCTATTATTAGCTATACACTTTCCTGCATATCAATTAACCGGGAAAGTCAACCTGAAAGTGTCTGTTTAATTATCTTCAGATAACTTCTAGTTCACTTTGGAGCACCCTGTCCTTTCTACTGTTTTGGGCAGAGAAGTCTGAGCTCCAACAGAAAGGAGAGCAGCATGGAGAAGATGGAGATAAAGGCCCTGATGGAGGGAGAGGAGAGGGCCAACCCAACCTGGGGGGAGCAGGACCATCTCCCCTTCCTCCTTCCTTCCTTCCTTCCTTCCTTCCTTCCTTCCTTCCTTCCTTCCTTCCTTCCTTCCTTCCTTCCTTCCTTCCTTCCTTCCTTCCTTCCTTCCTTCCTTAGGGGATAGAGGTGTGGTGTTCTAGCTTGGATAAGGCTTTGGTTTTGTGGGGAGAACCTTAGTTACTGTCTCTCTCTCTCTCTCTCTCTCTCTCTCTCTCTCTCTCTCTCTCTCTCTCTCTCTCTCTCTCTCTCTCTCTCTCTCTCTCTCTCTCTCTCTCCCTCTCTCTCTCTCTCTCTCTCTCTCTCTCTCTCTCTCTCTCTCTCTCTCTCTCTCTCTCTCTCTATTGTGACGGTGAACTCATGGTGCGAGCTAGGGTGCTGTCCGTGGTCCTGGAATGACAGACACTTCCTCTGGCTGTGTGTGTATGTGTGTGTGTCAGAGAGAGATGTATAGTTATCAACATCTAATCAATGGAGGAGCCTTTTAAGATTGAGTTATTCCACTGTCTCCTGCACCTTCCAGAATGCCTGTGTGTGTGTGTGTGTGTGTGTGTGTGTGTGTGTGTGTGTGTGTGTGTGTGTGTGTGTGTGTGTGTGTGTGTGTGTGTGTGCATGTGGCAGGGCGTGGGTATATAATAGACCTGTAGTCTGGCCCTCTTGTATACATCTCACAGTAGCAGAGACAGGAGACACATCTCTGCGGCATGCATGAGCATGTTTGAACCAGTTCCTGTTTATCAAGTGTAAGATCCCAGTGAAAATTGCTTTATTTAACTTGACTATTATAATGCGTAATATGTCATAAAATTGCAATTTAGATTAATCAACATTTAATCTTCGGTAAACACAGAAAACCACCAGAGAAAAATGGTATAGATGGTAATTCAATTGAATCGAAACTAAATAAAATAAATTACAAAGAACATAAAATGCAATTATTGAATAAAATCACATCCAACAGACCCCAATAATAGGTTATTCTTTATGTTTACTTAAGCTCTTACTGTCTTGCCCTGTACGTTCTAGAGATGGAGAGACAGAAGAGAGATAGAGACCACCGAGAGGTGGCCTGTCATTGGCTACCCAGGTTGGGATGTGGCTGAGTGGGTGGCGGTCAGGGCCCCTGCCAGGGGTTAATAGGAAGGTAAAACAACCAGTGTGTCATGATGGGGGGGTTACCCACTCAGGGGTCATTAAACAACCAGTGTGTCATGATGGGGGGGTTACCCACTCAGGGGTCATTAAACAGCCAGTATGACTCAACGCAGAGAGACTCCCCACCATCACCACACCACTTGGACTCTAAGGGAGATTTAAGGCTATGTGTGTGGCTATCAAACCTCCACCCCACGTATATATACACATACAGTATATATATATATATATATACTGTATGTGTATGTTTATACAGTATATATATATATATATATATATATATATACTGTATAAACATACACATACAGTATATATATATACTGTATGTGTATGTTTATACAGTATATATATATACAGTATTTTAGTAGTTTATACAGTATATATATATATACTGTATGTGTATATATATATATACTGTATAAACATACACATACAGTATATATATATATATATATATACTGTATGTGTATGTTTATACAGTATATATATATATACACATACAGTATATATATATATATATATATACTGTATGTGTATGTTTATACAGTATATATATATATACGGCTGTATTTATATATTCTTCTGCAGCTGACACAAGGTACAAGATGGTGGCAACGCCACATCTTGGGCCAACAATGATGATGATGATGATGATGATGATGATGATGGTGATGATGATGATGATGATGGTGATGATGATGATGATGGTGATGATGATGATGGTGATGATGATGATGATGATGGTGATGATGATGATGATGATGATGATGGTGATGATGATGATGATGGTGATGATGATGATGGTGATGATGATGATGGTGATGGTGATGATGATGATGATGGTGATGATGATGATGATGATGATGGTGATGATGATGATGATGATGGTGATGATGGTGATGATGATGATGATGATGATGATGGTGATGATGATGGTGATGGTGATGATGATGATGGTGATGGTGATGATGGTGATGATGATGATGATGATGATGGTGATGGTAATGATGGTGATGATGATGATGATGATGGTGATGATGATGATGATGGTGATGATGATGATGATGATGATGATGATGATGGTGATGATGATGATGATGATGGTGATGATGATGATGATGGTGATGATGGTGATGATGATGATGGTGATGATGATGATGGTGATGATGATGATGATGATGATGATGATGATGATGATGATGATGATGATGATGATGATGACAGTTTTATCTTGCAAGGAAAGCCCTGGGAGGATGAGAGCACAAGAGGCAGAGAGACGGGTCCACCGACCTTCTGCCTGAGGAAGGACACGACGAGAAGATAGAAAATAACCATCAGACTCTCTCTCTTCCAGGGGTCGGCCCTCTATCCCCCTCAGACTGGAGTGGGCTTGGTTTGTAAATCATTTACATTCAAATACACCAGTATACGAATAAACAGTATGATTAAGTACAATTAGGTTAAATTACTAATTGAAAGATTTCCGCAAGCAATTATGGCCAGCAAGGTTTATAGTGAAGCCCGATCAATGGAGTGGATCAATGACCTGGAGTCATAGTGTCCTCAGGAATAAAGAACAGGAAACTGGTCATTCACAGCCATTATGGCCTCTCCACTACACCTCTCCTTTGGTCAAGACAAAGCTCTGATCCTAGGGTTAATTGCATAGTGTGTGTGTGTGTGTGTGGTGTGTGTGTGTGTGTGTGTGTGTGTGTGTGTGTGTGTGTGTTGACGTAATGGCCTCCATAAGTTATTCAGAAAGTGATATTTAAAAAGGAAAACCAGCTCATGATTTATGTACAGATGGCATTTGGAGGGAGATTGTTGCACGTTTGGTGATCAGTGAAACCAAACGGAGGTCAGGAGCAGAGCCAGCTCCTTACTCAGGGAGAGAGAGAGCTGGGCAGCGTGGCCACGTGAGCATCTAACAAGAGAGAAGGAGTCTCCTCTCATCTGGAACGTGGAACAGCAGCATACGTCCACCCACTGTTTGCAGTGCTCCGTTTCTCTCTCTCTCTCTCTCTCTCTCTCTCTCTCTCTCTCTCTCTCTCTCTCTCTCTCTCTCTCTCTCTCTCTCTCTCTCTCTCTCTCTCTCTCTTTCTCTCTCTCTCTTTTTTTTGTTTCCTGAAGCAAAAGGGGGCAAAATGTCACGACTCGAGCGCTAACTCTTTCATCCAGGACCATGTCTCCTTTTGTAGTGCACTAAAAACGCTTTACACGCACATGTTTTCACCTCAGAGGATGAGCACACACACACACACACACACACACACGTCAGAGATGAAAGGAAAAGGCCCACGTAACACAGCACTGGGGGTGTTACACGGCCTCCAGATCCAGCCTCTGCCTCCACGTGTACACATCAATAACTGATTCATTACACAGCCTCTCTGCTTCTCTGGCTCTCGGCTCTCTGATAGGAATCAAAGAGGATCATCCATAGAGAGCGCAGCACACAGGAAGTGGGTGGAGCGGCTCTAGCTCCTAATAGACAGGAAGAGTTTCCTTAAATTAACGGCGGTGCTGGAAACCAGGAACCTCCTCCAGCTTGGAGGAGGTGGGGAGGTCGTTATTTGGTGAAGACATGCCAAAGAATGTTCAATTAATTTGAGAGAAGACATGAGACATGTCTTCGACAAAACACGTAATTCTAAATCATGTAATCATAAACACACACACACAAACACACACACAGGCATGCACGTGCACTAGTATTCATTCATTCAATTAATTACATTTCCATTCATGAGAAATACCAAATTCCCAGTGTAGATTGGTAATGATGTAATGATGTGGAATGTAAGGCCTGTGGTCATCCAGACAGCTCCACCGGGAGCTCCACCGGGAGCTCCACCGGGAGCTCCACCGGGAGCGTCTCCAGGCGCTCCACCAGGAGCTCCACCGGGAGCGTCTCCAGGCGAAGCTCCACCAGGAGCTCCACCGGGAGCGTCTCCAGGCGAAGCTCCACCAGGAGCTCCACCGGGAGCTCCACCAGGAGCGTCTCCAGGCGCTCCACCAGGAGCTCCACCGGGAGCGTCTCCAGGCGCTGGTCCTTAGACACATTCTGGACACACAGCGGGTCAGTGGGATGAAAATAACCGTCTGGCCTGACAGCAGTAAAACACTGGAGCTCCTGGGGGCTGTGCCTCTACTGAACTGTTCGGAGCGCTGTTGCTATGGTAACACTGTCACCAATATTCATACTTCTTTGCTGGACTTTCTGGACTCATAACAGTGGCTGCACTGCACTGCACTGCACTGCACTGCACTGCACTGCACTGCACTGCACTGCACTGCACTGCACTGCACTGTACTGTACTGCACTGCACTGCAATGCACTGCACTGCACTGCACTGCACTGCACTGCACTGCACTGTACTGTACTGTACTGTACTGTACTGTACTGTACTGCACTGCACTGCACTGCACCTTCAACATCTGCAGGAAACTGCTACTGATGTTTTACCAGTCTGTTGTTGCCAGTGTCCTCTTCTATGCTGTGGTGTGCTGGGGAGGCAGCATTAAGAAGAGGGACGCCACGCGGCTGGACAGGCTGGTGAGGAGAGCTGGCTCTGTGGTTGGCACAGAGCTGGATCACCTTATGTCAGTAGCAGAGAAAAGGACCCTCAGCAAACTGATGTCCATCATGGACAACGCACGTCATCCCCTACACAGCACGGTCATGAAGCAGAGGAGTGTGTTCAGTGGTAGACTACTATCCCAACAGTGCTCCACAGATAGACTGAGGAGGTTGTTTGTTCCCCGGGCCATACGACTATTCAACTCTTCCCAGTGTGGACGGGGGAGACTGACTTCTGGGCATGAGGCCTCCTTTTGTTTACACACACCTGCTCTGTGACCCCAAAACACAACTACCTTTATTTGCACTACTTACACTTATTGTATTCTGTATTTTGTATTTGGTATTCATTACAATAGATCATTTTGTTTTAATATAGTATATTTTCCACTTCTTGTTTATTGTAATTGATTGTAATTTTAGAAAGTATAATTCTAATTGTGTTTTAGATAAGTCCCTTAGTTTTTTATAGTTTTTATAACTGAATAATTGTTTGTTTGCTATTTGTATAAGTTGCTGGAAGAACTAAATTTCCCTCGGGAAATATAGTATTAAAATATAGTATATAGTATAGTATATAAATATAGTATAGTATAGTATCGTATCAATCTATCATCTATCTATCTATCTATCTATCTATCTATCTATCTATCTATCTATCTATCTATCTATCTATCTATCTATCTACTGCACTGTACTGCACTGTACTGCCCTGTACTGCACTGTACTGCACTGTACTGCACTGTACTGCCCTGTACTGCCCTGTACTGCCCTGTACTGCACTGTACTGCCCTGTACTGCCCTGTACTGCACTGTACTGCCCTGTACTGCACTGTACTGCACTGTACTGCCCTGTACTGCCCTGTACTGCACTGTACTGCCCTGTACTGCACTGTACTGCACTGTACTGCACTGTACTGCACTGTACTGCCCTGTACTGCACTGTACTGCACTGTACTGCCCTGTACTGCACTGTACTGCCCTGTACTGCCCTGTACTGCACTGTACTGCCCTGTACTGCACTGTACTGCACTGTACTGCACTGTACTGCCCTGTACTGCACTGTACTGCACTGTACTGCACTGTACTGCCCTGTACTGCCCTGTACTGCACTGTACTGCCCTGTACTGCCCTGTACTGCACTGTACTGCACTGTACTGCCCTGTACTGCCCTGTACTGCACTGTACTGCCCTGTACTGCCCTGTACTGCCCTGTACTGCCCTGTACTGCCCTGTACTGCACTGTACTGCCCTGTACTGCACTGTATTCATTCATGCTGCTGCACTACTGGCACTTTAAATGCTTTTTGCACCGTTCACCATATGTGTATATCATCAGTCAGTCACTTTACTGTTATTTTATTAGATTACATTCTCATGTATTGTCATTTCACAGCATAAGTTCATTTATATATATATATCTATGTATGTATGTATGTATATTCAAGTATCAACAGGTAGTGAGCAGGGGTATGCAGTATGCAATATCAACAAGATCAATATATATAAATATATAAACAGCAGAAAGTGAGCTATAGTGTAAAGTATAGTGTATAGCAGGTTGTATATAGTGTATAGTATAGTATTATACAGTGCTGCTCGAAAGTATGTGAACCCCCTAGACATGGTCATTGTAATTGTACAAAAATGTAAAATAACCTTATTAAATGTATATCCAAACACCAATTTGTAAAGCAGGACTTTCCAAATAATGGATGATGGAACTTATGAATGGAAGAAAAATGATGTATTTTCATTATTTATTCAAAAAAAGTGGAATAAATAATGAAAATATGACTTGTGCAAAAGTATGTGAACCCTTTTGGTTAATAGCGTGTGGCACCAGCCATTACTGCAATCAAACGTTTTCTATAGCCACTGACCAGTCTCTCGCATCTGCTGTGGGGGATTTTTGCCCACTCTTCCTTGCAGAACTCAGCCAGTTGAGAAAGGTTGGAGGGACATCTGGCATGTACCCCCCGCTTCAGGTCTAGCCACAACATTTCAATTGGATTGAGGTCCGGACTTTGACTTGGCCAATCCAGAGTACGAATCCTCTTTTTTCTGAACCATTCCTTGGTAGATTTGCTGGTATGTTTTGGGTCGTTGTCTTGTTGAAAAACCCATTTACGGCCCAGTTTCAACTTCCTGACTGATGGCTGGAGATTCTTATCAAGAATTTGCTGATACACTTCAGAATTCATGTTTCCCTGGATGATATGGAGTTGTCCAGGTCCAGAAGCAGAGAAGCAGCCCCATACCTTAACATTTCCACCACCATGCTTCACTGTTGGGATGAGGTTCTTTTCTTCATGTGCTGTGTTGGTTTTTCTCCAAACAAAGCGCTTACGATTATGACCAAATAATTCTATTTTGGACTCATCTGTCCAGAGAATGGACTTCCAGAAGGCCTCTGGTTTGTCCAAGTTCTCTCTGGCAAAGTTTAAACGGGCAGCTTTGTTCTTTTTGGAGAGCAGAGGCTTCCTTCTAGCAACCCTCCCATGAATGTCGTGTTGGTTCAATTTTCGTCTAATTGTAGACGCATGTACATTTACACCTGACGCTGCCAGAGAGCTCTGCAACTCTTTAGAGGTGATGTGTGGGTTGTCCTTTACCTGATTTATTATTCTACGGGTGCTTCTTGATGTTAGTTTTAATGGGCGTCCACTTCTAGGCAAAGATGCGGTCATCTTGGACGCCCTCCATTTGTAAATTATTTGCCTCACCGTGGATGGATGGAGCTGGAATCGTTTGGAGATTGTCTTGTAGCCTTCTCTAGACTGATGGGCTGTCAGTACCATTTTCTTGATTTCCTCGGGTATCTCCTTTCCTCTTGGCATGGTTGATTCGTATGGGTACACCCTGGCACTGCAGTCGTTTGGTTGTTTTTCTCTCTCTTTTAATCTGTGTTGTCCAACCCTTTTCCTAATGATGTCTCATTTGATTGGTTTGCTTAATTTACTAATTAAGCACCCAAAAGTGTTTCACCTGAATCTGTTACCTCCTTGACTTTACCAATACAGCTGGGGGTTCACTTACTTTTGCACATCCACTAATTCCATGTTTCATGTATTTTTTTGGCTACTCACACAATTCCCTCTAAAAAAGTACATGGAACTGTTAAACATAAACCTGACATTTCATATATGTAAAACTTGTGATGATAAAATAGGAAAATCATGGTAAAACAACAGAAAACTCTTAACTGTTCAAGGGGTTCACATACTTTCGAGCAGCACTGTATATATATATAGTATAGTATTGCATAGTTTAGTATAGCATGGTATAGTTGTGTTGTATAAACTGAGACTGCGGTGCAGAACGGGGAGGGTGACTCACCCAGAGTGAGTCCCCAGAGAGGATGAGCGCTGCATCCTATTGTGTGTTTGTATGTTTGAAAGGTCCTGTCAAGGTGTCACCCTTACACCCAGGTACCACTGGTCCACTACAATGAGACCCCAGCCACTATGGGCCAGTGTTCTCCCTGCCCCTACAGTTAACCAGTACAACACTGGTTAACCAGTGTTCTCCCTGCCCCTACAGTTAACCAGTACAACACTGGTTAACCAGTGTTCTCCCTGCACCTACAGTTAACCAGTGTTGTACTGGTTAACCAGTACAACACTGGTTAACCAGTTCTCCTGCAGAGAGAACACTGCGCTGTGAGGGAGCATCTGTTCACACCTGCATCAGTGGGTCTTGTTCTGACACAGTGATACACACAAAACACATTCACACATACAGCTGCAAAGGAGCACGCACACACACACACACACACACAAACACACACACACACACACACACACACACACACACACACACACACAGACACACACACACGCACATGTATTGATCTCAGCACCACACCGTAGAGGCATGAGAGAAAGGCAGTACAACGATTTTTTCAGATTCATTCTGACAATTCCCAACACTTTCCCCCAAATTGCCTCCCGGTCCTTTAGATTATTGTTGTGTTGTTGTTCCTCCTGTCGGCCCACAGATCTGTGACACCCCCCCCACGGCTCAGAGAGGCCCCGCAATGACACCCACCCGCCCTGTGTGTATGTGTGTGTGTGTGTGTGTGTGTGTGTGTGTGTGTGTGTGTGTGTGTGTGTGTGTGTATGTGCTTGTCTTTGAGTGAATCTGTGTGTGTGTGTGTGTCTGTCTGTCTGTCTGTCTGTCTGTCTGTCTGTCTGTCTGTCTGTCTGTCTGTCTGTCTGTCTGTCTGTCTGTGTGTGTGTGTGTGTGTGTGTGTGTGTGTGTGTGTGTGTGTGTGTGTGTGTGTGTGTGTGAGTGTGTGTGTGAGTGTGTGTGAGTGTGTGTGTGTGTGTGTGTGTGTGTGTGTGTGTGTGTGTGTATAAATACTCCACTTGTCACACACAAGTGGTGCGTTGAGGTCATGACGGATAGCAGAGTAACTTCTGAATATTCCCCGGTCACGGCGGCTTATTACTTTTAATAACCCACGTCCATCACATTCTGCCAACTTTATTGTCCAGCAGCAGTGTGACAGAACATGGTCTTGGCTTGACATGCCTCACATAGTGAAACATTCAAAACAAAAAGTTAGGAGCAGAAGTAGAAGGTCCCTCAGCTCCAGGCTGCTTCACAACTATGGAAGGAATTCTAAGACCAACTTTACAATAACCAAATTTGAAGTAAAAAAAAAGCATCAATTTATTCTGTTATTTTATGATGATGTTCGAGGCATTAAAAAAAAATAAAATCCAACTTCTCATTCCTTCGCATTTTTAAGGCTTCTGAACGATTGGTTTACCAATGAAGACTTTATTTTAAGATTCATTAATTCGATGTTGAACCTTACAAAGATCACCTCAGAGAGAGAGAGAGAGAGAGAGAGAGAGAGAGAGAGAGAGAGAGAGAGAGAGAGAGAGAGAGAGAGAGAGAGAGAGAGAGAGAGAGAGAGAGAGAGAGAGAGAGAGACCATTTTAAAAATAAATCTCTTCCTATTCCTAAAAAAGTTAGTTTGATTATTTGCTATTAGAGAGAGAGAGAGGTCCTGTTAGGCTGACCTCTGACCTCCACTCCACTGTTCCCACCATGACTGAATTATAAGAGTAGCTGAACAAAAGAGAGAGCCCTCTGCTCTCCTCTCAGAGAAACCCCTCCTCCAGGAGGCTGGCTGGAGGCCGGACCACAGCTGGACCACAGCTGGACCACAGCTGGACCCCAGCTGGACCACAGCTGGACCCCAGCTGGACCACAGCTGGACCACAGCTGGACCACAGCTGGACCACAACTGGACCACAGCTGGACCACAGCTGGACCACAGCTGGACCCTGGGCACTCAGACCTGAGCCTGAGACAGCCTGGTTCCATGTGTATAGACAGTTTGCATGCTTGTGTCATCTGTATGTGTGTGTGTTTGTATGCGCGTGTCATCTATTTGTGCGTGTGTGTGTGTTTGTATGCGTGTGTCACCTGTATGTGTGTGTGTGTGTGTAAGTCATCTGTATGTGCGACTGTGTGTCATCTGTATGTGTGTGTGTAATCTGAATGTGTGTGTCATCTGTATGTGCGAGTGTGTGTCATCTGTATGTGTGTGTGTGTCATCTGTATGTGTGTGTGTGTCATCTGAATGTGCAAGTGTGTGTCATCTGTTTGTGTGTATGTGTTTGTGTTTGTATGTGTGTATCATCTGTATGTGTGTGTGTGTGTGTGTCATCTGTATGTGTGTGTGATTGTGTCATCTGTATGTGTGTCTGTGTGTGTGTATGTGTGTCTGTATGTGTGTGTGTGTGTGTGTGTGTCTGTATGTGTCTGTATGTGTGTGTGTGTGTGTGTCTGTATGTGTCTGTATGTGTGTGTGTGTGTGTGTGTGTGTGTGTGTGTGTGTGTGTGTGTGTGCGTGTTGCGCCTGGGACACATGTGTGTTCCCTCTCTGTGTGTTTACCACCGCCTTACCTCGTACGAGTGTGTGTTAACTGTGTGTGTGTTAACACACACACACACACACACACACACACACACACACACACACACACACACACACACACACACACACACACACACACACACACACACACACACACACACACACACACACACACACACACACACATGAGTTCTCATCGGCTCAGTGTTGCTTTCTTCTGAAATTCTGAAAGTCAAACAGGATCCTGCGGCCGCCTTAACTTATGTTAACTTATGTTAATGATGTTAACTTATGTTAATGATGTTAACTTATGTTAATGATGTTAACTTATGTTAATAATGTTAACTTATGTTAACTTAAGTTAACTTATGTTAATGATCTTAACTTATGTTAATGATGTTAACTTATGCTAATAATGTTAACTTATGTTAACTTATGTTAACTTATGTTAATAATGTTAACTTATGTTAACTTATGTTAACTTATGTTAATGATGTTAACTTATGTTAACTTATGTTAACTTATGTTAACTTATGTTAATAATGTTAACTTATGTTAACTTATGTTAACTTATGTTAACTTATGTTAATGATGTTAACTTATGTTAACTTATGTTAATGATGTTAACTTATGTTAACTTATGTTAACTTATGTTAACTTATGTTAATAATGTTAACTTATGTTAACTTATGTTAACTTATGTTAACTTATGTTAATGATGTTAACTTATGTTAATGATGTTAACTTATGTTAATGATGTTGACTTATGTTAACTTATGTTAATGTTAATGATGTTAATGATGTTAATGATGTTAACTTATGTTAATGATGTTAACTTATGCTAACGTATGTTAACTTATGTTAACTTATGTTAACGTATGTTAATGATGTTAATGATGTTAACTTATGTTAATGATGTTAACTTATGTTAATGATGTTAACTTATGTTAATGATGTTAACTTATGTTAATGATGTTACTGATGTTAATGATGTTAACTTATGTTAATGATGTTAACTTATGTTAACTTATGTTAATGATGTTAATGATGTTAACTTATGTTAATTATGTTAATTATTATGTTAATGATGTTAATTAGCAGGATCCTGTGGACGTCCTTGTCATGATGCTCTTACTGTGTCACATTCTGCACACTCAACATGTGTGGGAGTGTCAATGAGCCAATGAGCAAGACTCGCGTGCGTGCGTGTGCGTGCGAGCGTGCGTGCGTGCGTGCGTGTGTGTGTGTGCGTGCGTGTGTGCGTGTGTGTGCGTGTGTGTGTGCTGAATACCCATAACTCCTGGTGCCACTTCTGGTGACGAGTTGTTCTCTCACCTTCCTTTGTTAAACACTATTGGAAGTCGCTTTGGATAAAAGCGTCTGCTGAATGACTGGAATGTAATGTAATGTAATGTAATGTAATGTACTGTAATGTAATGTAATGTAATGTAATGTAGTGTAATGTAATGTAATGTAATGTAGTGTGATGTAATGTAATGTAATGTAATGTAATGTAATATAGTGTAATGTAATGTAATGTAGTGTAATGTAATGTAGTGTAGTGTAATGTAATGTAGTGTAATGTAATGTAATGTAGTGTAGTGTAATGTAATGTAATGTAGTGTAATGTAATGTAATGTAATGTAGTGTAATGTAATGTAATGTAATGTAGTGTAATGTAGTGTAATGTAATGTAGTGTAGTGTAGTGTAGTGTAATGTAATGTAGTGTAGTGTAGTGTAATGTAATGTAATGTAATGTAGTGTAGTGTAATGTAATGTAATGTAGTGTAGTGTAATGTAATGTAATGTAATGTAACATAAAAAGGATTGAATAACCATAGAAGCTAATAGCACTACAATAGAGAATCACTCCTCCCAACAGAAGCCACAGGTAGCAGCTGGAGCTAACAGGTAGCTCCCTCCCCGCCCTTGGATGGATCAGACCCACTTTGGGCGGAGGCTAACCAACACTACTGGCCTGAAATGGCCTGATTCTACACCTTGTTTACATCCACTGACACCGGAAGTTGTTCTCCTGCCTCAGACAGACATGATGCTTCTGGAATGTTCCCAATGCAACCCTAATCTCTATTTTATAAATGTATCACGATACTTATTATACCCTAACAACTCTATAGTGTGGTCTACGACGACCTCTAGATTCAGGGTCATCCCACAGACACACACAAGGACAGGGTCTATCTCAGGCCTTGCTTTGTGCCTATACTTAGTCCCACTGGTTATTGACGATGTGCTAATCAATGGAGGTGAAAGGTACTCACACTCGGGTGTTCACAACAATAGACATTAGTGACACCAGAACAGACTCAGAGCCCTCTGGATGTCCTGTGAGCTCCTCAGTCCCTGGTCAAGTGTCCCTGGTCAAGTGTCTAGTTCTGCTTCTGGTCAGGGAGCTGCACACACATTTTCGGGGGCAGGAGCTCCAGTGAGAAAAAGGGTACTTCCCATAATCATTTAAAAAAAATGTTAAAAAAAAAGTTAAGCCAAGCAATAGAATACTGAATTGCCTGAATACATTAATGATCCAATACATTATTATTATTATTACACTTACCGCACACATAACATCAAATAACTGCTGTTGACAAGGACTTAGTTTCAGTGTAACTACAATTCCCTCCTTTCACACATGAGGGTGGGTCGCTGTATCTTGTAATGATTAAGATCTATCAGCATACAACAAACTAGTACAATTAATAGTTATTAAATGAGCAGCCAACAATCAAAATTATGAAGTTCCTGTTTAAGGCAGGACATTACAGGCAAAAAGATCGTTTTTTCATGTACTTGTAAATTTTGTTATTTTGGTATATTTTGCTTCCATGTTTTCTTTAACTCTAATGTGGCGATTGTGATGACGTTAATATATACACATTTGACTGTATTCACCTGTAGTGTCTCCCCTTAAGTACAGTACATTGCTGTTACCTGTCTGAAGGGACTGTAAGGTGGGAGGTGCTGCTCCCTGTCTGAAGGGACTTCCGAGGACTGTCCACACCGCTGAGCAGCAGACGTGGAGGGAGGGAGGGAGGTAGGGAGGGAGTGTTGTGCCCCTGCGCTCTAATTGATCCCAGGTGTTTCCCATCATAATCAGGCCGGTTGAGGCCAATGAACACCTGGGATCTTCCCTACTTAAGGCTGTCGAAGACCGACGTTGGTGCTAGACCATTGCACACCTTACTGATTTATGGCTCCAACCCCCCCCGCTCCAAGGACCCTCTCCGCGTTCCACCCTCTGGACCATCTCCCCGCGTCGACCACACCACCTAACCTATCCTACCTTGTTGTGTTTTTTGATTGTGGAGATTTTTCAGTAAAGACATTTTCCGTTGTTTTGGTTGTCCTGTGTCTCTTCTTCTGGGTTCTCTGGCACATTTGGCTGGCCGGTCTCGTTGGGTCCTAACAGAATGGTCAAGACTAAATTGAGCCAAGCCGGGAACCCAGAAGCAGGGAGCGGGACACCACCTGAGTTACGCTAGCTCTCTGTCTCCAGTTCCTAGCTCCCAGGCTAGCTCCTCGTGTCTCCGGTTCCTAGCTTCCAGGCTAGCTCCCTGTCTCCAGTTCCTAGCTCCCAGGCTAGCTCTCTGTGTCTCCAGTCCCTAGCTCCCAGGCTAGCTCCTCGTGTCTCCGGTTCCTAGCTTCCAGGCTAGCTCCCTGTCTCCAGTTCCTAGCTCCCAGGCTAGCTCTCTGTGTCTCCAGTCCCTAGCTTCCAGGCTAGCTCCTCGTGTCTCCGGTTCCTAGCTTCCAGGCTAGCTCCCTGTGTCTCCAGTTTCCTAGTTCCCAAGCTAGCTCCCAGTGTCTCCAGTTCCTAGCTCACTGTCTCCAGCTCCTAGCTTCCAGGCTAGCGCCGTGTGTCCCCAGCTCCTAGCTTCCAGGCTAGCTCCTCATGTCTCCGGTTCCTAGCTCCCAGGCTAGCTCCCTGTGTCTCTGGCTCATAGTTTCCAGGCTAGCTCCGTGGCTACGCCAGCACCTCGTGGTTCCGAGCCCATCGTTTTCCGGGCTGGTTCCACATCTGCTCTGTGGCTACACCTGCCCCCGAGGACCCTGCCAGCTCCTGGTGGTTCCGAGCCCATTGTTTTCCGGGCTCGTTCCACCTCAGCTCCTTGGCTGCACCAGCACCTTATGGTTCCGAGCCCATCGTTTCCCGGGTTCCACAGCTGCTCCGTGGCTACACCTGCTCCCGAGGACCCCCACCCGCTCCCGAGGAGGAACCCCACCGGCTCCCGAGGAGGACCCCCACCCGCTCCCGAGGAGGACCCCCACCTGCTCTCCAGGGCCCCTTCCTATCTCGCAGACCCCTCGAAGACCGACGTCTGGGGCGATAGCCTGAGAACCCGTAGCTCTCGGACGGTCGTCCGGTGCCTCCCCTCAGGGGGGGATACTATTGTGCCCCCGCGCTCTAAATGATCCCAGGTGTTTCCCATTATAATCAGGCCGGCTGAGGCCAATGAACACCTGGGATCTCCCCTACTGTCGTAGGGGAGATCCTGTCGAAGACCGACATCGGGGCTTGACCATTGCACACCTTACTGAGAACCTTATGGCTCCCCCCCCCCTCCGCTCCAAGGACCCTCTCCGCCTTCCACCCTCTGGACCGTCTCCCCGCGTCGACCACACCACCTAACCTATCCTACCTTGTTGTGTTTTTGATTGTGGAGATTTTTCAGTAAAGACATTATCGGTTGTTTTGAGTGTCCGTGTCTCTTCTTCTGGGTTCTCTGGCACATTTGGCTGGCCGGTCTCGTTGGGTCCTAACAGGGAGGGTAGAGGGAGGGAGGGAGGGTGGAGAGAGCATCGGAACTTGACAGTCTAATCTTCCGACCTGATATTTTTATATTTTATTCAATCAATATATTTTTTGGAAAGGGAAACTGTGCGCAAACAGGAGTAGATATATATGAATTTATAAAAACATCCCATAAAAAGGGCACTTTCTCTGGAGGAAGAAGAAGGGCAGGGGCTCAAGCCCCCTGTGATGTCTGTGGATGCTGCTCTGGGTCCTAAGAGGCCAACATGGAGGAGATACACAGAAGGAGGTTTTGTCCGGGCGGAGTTTGAAGGAGGATTTATGTCAGAGCGGAGAGTTCCAGTAACAAGGCTCACTGTTGGCCAAGTCACCACTTCCATATCCAGGGAGGAGCTTTAGGAGCGGCTGGCAGGAGACCAGAGGAGGGGAACGAGAGACTCCTACATTTATTTTCTTTATTAGCGCTGCTGCCGGAAAAATAAATAATGAATGTGGAGACGGCCGGTTCCCCGAAGTGGTTCTGAGGACCAGAGGCAGCGCTAAGCGCGCTGGCTGGAGAACCCACTCAGCGTGTTCGGGGTGATATTAATTAGAACACAGAACATGAGTTCTACCCCGTGCTCACTTCCCCTCTCGCCAATCACATCACAGTTCAGTTCCAAGAAAATATCCTCTGATCCCATAAGTCACGTTTATTAATAATAATGATTATAATGATAATAATAATAATAATAATGATAATAATAATAATGATGATAATGATAATAATAATGATAATGATAATGATAATAATATAATAATAATAATCATAATAATAATAATAATAATAATCATAATCATATTAATACAATGTACCTCAGGAAGAACACACATTCAACTCATGCGTTCAACACATTTATTTCGCTGTTGGAATTTCAAGTGTAAAAATGGCTCCAAAAATAGGTTTTAGAAAGAGGTTACAAAATGGGTATGGAAAGAAAAAGTGTGTAAAGTTAAAAAATCCAAAGTTTAAAATCCTTTTGTAATGTTTGTAATGTTTTCCCACTGTGTTTGGGGGACGTTGTCATCCTTAGGGTTTAGGGTTCTCTTCCCATGACCTGGTAGAGTGTGTTCTGGTGGAGTGCTTCTTCTTTAAGGACCAGATTGATTGTTTCCTTGTTACTAACCATGAAAATAATCAGTCAATCAATAACTAACTAAATTAAATAATAATAACTCAGTATAACTCAAGACAACCAGTAGTGGAAATAGCATCACCGTTCGTCTCTACGATGAGCAGGATACAAGTTATGAAGAACAAACAGCTCGCATCTTAAGAACAGATCAGAAGCCTGCTGGTAGAAGGGTTTACTTTACACTCTGGAAATACATTTAACATTCAAATGCTGGAACAAACTGTATTTCAGTACTTTCCGTCTTCCAAGATGAAGATATTAAATGTGGTTAATGGATATAGCTAGTTACAAATAGAAGATGTGAATCGCATACAAGTAGGTTTTCTCATCTAAAGAACGATGACAATAAATCCAAGGGCAGGGGGAGCGTTGTCACATGATGCTGTTTATCAGGACCACACGTCAGTTCCTCATCCTGGAGACACATTCAGTCAGCCATCGTAGTGTGAAGGGAGAGAGAGAGAGGCAGCTATAGCATAGTGAGTAGCATAGCATTAGCCTAGCAGTAGTAATGCATGAGCATAGGCATATCATAGGGAGTAGCATAGCATAAGCCTAGCAGTAGCATAGCATTAGCCTAGGCATAGCATAGGGAGTAGCATAGTTAGTAGCATAGATTTAGCCTAGCAGTAGCATAGTATCAGCCTAGGCATAGCTTAGAGAGTAGCATAGCATTTGCCTAGCACTGCAAGTGGACAGCATTAGCCAAGCGACAGCATAGCGAGTAGCTAGAGCATTAGCCTAGAGATAGCAAAGCTTGTGTGAGAAGACAAACCTCCTCCTTCCCCCAGGAGCAAACTGAAAACCATGGGAGAGCGAGCCTTCTGCGCCGCTGCTCCGAGACTGTGGAACGCCCTCCCAAACCAGCTGAGGACACCACAGACTGTGGGACGCCCTCCCAAACCAGCTGAGGACACCACAGACTGTGGAACGCCCTCCCAAACCAGCTGAGGACACCACAGACTGTGGGACGCCCTCCCAAACCAGCTGAGGACACCACAGACTGTGGAACGCCCTCCCAAACCAGCTGAGGACACCACAGACTGTGGAACGCCCTCCCAAACCAGCTGAGGACACCACAGACTGTGGGACGCCCTCCCAAACCAGCTGAGGACACCACAGACTGTGAAACGCCCTCCCAAACCAGCTGAGGACACCACAGACTGTGGAACGCCCTCCCAAACCAGCTGAGGACACCACAGACTGTGGATGCTTTTAAAAAAGGCCTAAAAACACATTTTTAG
>CM051015.1:24339141-24346641 GCA_027704905.1 Muraenolepis orangiensis
TCTATGTTAAAGTGTTGAACAAAACAAGTAGTGGCCAAAGTGAGACGAAGAAAGCTGTGTTCAACTGAAGCAGATGTTAAGTTATTGTTGTTTCGGGGACATTTAAAAACAATACAGCAGGTGTTTTAAGAACAATAAAACTCAGGTCAGTAAATCACAAATGAAGCCGGAAAACAAAAGATGTTTTGCTAAAAGAATCTTCCATAAAGTTCGATCTTGATTATTTACTTTTCTCACATAATTAGTGTTTTGATGTTAAACTCCACTTTGAAATATTCCACATGAATATAATTACTGTAAAATGCGCTCGTGTGGAGAAGACAACATCTTCTCCCAGATGTTGTCTCCAGGGGTTCGGAGACACGCCATCAGATCACAGTTTTGCAACGCATTTTAATTATTCAGCTCTTTTCTTTTTTTCTTTGCAAGTTTTCATTTTTTTTCTTTTTTTAGACAGTTGAGCTTCCAGATTGGTGAAGTGTGTACCAGAGTGAGCCCTGGGTTAGTGTGTACCAGAGTGAGCCCTGGGTTAGTGTGTACCAGAGTGAACCCTGGGTTAGTGTGTACCAGAGTGAGCCCTGGGTTAGTGTGTACCAGAGTGAGCCCTGGGTTAGTGTGTACCAGAGTGAGCCCTGGGTTAGTGTGTACCAGAGTGAGCCCTGGGTTAGTGTGTACCAGAGTGAGCCCTGGGTTAGTGTGTACCAGAGTGAGCCCTGGGTTAGTGTGTACCAGAGTGAGCCCTGGGTTAGTGTGTACCAGAGTGAGCCCTGGGTTAGTGTGTACCAGAGTGAGCCCTGGGTTAGTGTGTACCAGAGTGAGCCCTGGGTTAGTGTGTACCAGAGTGAACCCTGGGTTAGTGTGTACCAGAGTGAGCCCTGGGTTAGTGTGTACCAGAGTGAGCCCTGGGTTAGTGTGTACCAGAGTGAACCCTGGGTTAGTGTATACCAGAGTGAGCCCTGGGTTAGTGTGTACCAGAGTGAGCCCTGGGTTAGTGTGTACCAGAGTGAGCCCTGGGTTAGTGTGTACCAGAGTGAGCCCTGGGTTAGTGTGTACCAGAGTGAACCCTGGGTTAGTGTGTACCAGAGTGAACCCTGGGTTAGTGTGTACCAGAGTGAACCCTGGGTTAGTGTGTACCAGAGTGAGCCCTGGGTTAGTGTGTACCAGAGTGAGCCCTGGGTTAGTGTGTACCAGAGTGAGCCCTGGGTTAGTGTGTACCAGAGTGAACCCTGGGTTAGTGTGTACCAGAGTGAACCCTGGTTGTACTGGCCGTATTTGCTCAACCCTGCAGACTGGAGAAAGCACAGGAAAATGTGCATAATTTGAATATGTTTACCGTGTAGATTAGATTAGATTGGATTAGATTAGATTCTAATGTATTGTCATTTCAAAGCACAAGTACAGTAAAGCCAAAATAATTTGTCATCTAACCAGAGTGTAAATGCTACAGTAAAGTGCATGGTGATATATAATGTACAGTGGTTACATATGACGTAAAGGTCTACTAGGTATAAAACAGGTATACAATAACTTGTATGTATGAGATATGTGCAGAATTATAGGTATATATATATATATATATATATATACATGTAAGTACACAAGTATCAGCAGGGATATGGAATTATATCAACAGGATAAATCTATATAAATGTATATACAGCAGGCAGTGAGCAGGGATATGCAGTTATATCAACAGTTGAAGATTAAAATATACAGTAAGTACAGTAGACATGTAACAGTGAGCGTCCCGCACCGGGCTTCGAACTCACGACCTCCGGCCTAAGAGGCGGGGCTCTAACGTGAGAACCTACAACCCACGAGCTCTAGCTTCATCGCTAGAACGTCTTTTAGGTGTCGTGGAGTGAGGTTTACCACTGAACAGCGCCCCCTGCTGGGAGTGAGGTTTACCACTGAACAGCGCCCCCTGCTGGGGAGTGAGGTTTAACACTGAACAGCGCCCCCTGCTGGGAGTGAGGTTTACCACTGAACAGCGCCCCCTACTGGGGAGTGAGGTTTACCACTGAACAGCGCCCCCTGCTGGGGAGTGAGGTTTACCACTGAACAGCGTCCCCTACTGGGGAGTGAGGTTTACCACTGAACAGCGCCCCCTACTGGGGAGTGAGGTTTACCACTGAACAGCGCCCCCTGCTGGGAGTGAGGTTTACCACTGAACAGCGCCCCCTACTGGGAGTGAGGTTTACCACTGAACAGCGCCCCCCTGCTGGGAGTGAGGTTTACCACTGAACAGCGCCCCCTGCTGGGAGTGAGGTTTACCACTGAACAGCACCCCCTACTGGGGAGTGAGGTTTACCACTGAACAGCGCCCCCTGCTGGGAGTGAGGTTTACCACTGAACAGCGCCCCCTACTGGGGAGTGAGGTTTACCACTGAACAGCGCCCCCTGCTTGGAGTGAGGTTTACCACTGAACAGCGCCCCCTGCTGGGGAGTGAGGTTTACCACTGCACAGCGCCCCCTGCTGGGGAGTGAGGTTTACCACTGCACAGCGCCCCCTGCTGGGGAGTGAGGTTTACCACTGAACAGCACCCCCTGCTGGGGAGTGAGGTTTACCACTGAACAGCACCCCCTGATGGGGAGTGAGGTTTACCACTGAACAGCGCCCCCTACTGGTGCCTGTTACACTTGCATTGACAGAGTAAATTGAACATACAAAAGAGAGACATAATAACTTATATGTCCCAGTAAACCCCGTCTGAGGTACAATCCAATACAAACCTCTTTGCTTTGTTTCCCATTGGAAACTGTGGACGATTGGAAGCTCAACTCCAAAAGTCAATCAAAGGAAGTTCAAGTACTGTATATCATGTATATATCATGTATATATCATGTATATATCATGTATATATCATGTATATCCTCATGTATAACCATAAGGCCCAGAATAACCAGGATCAGCTTTATTTTCTTCTTACTTCCTATATGATGAATATAGTATTAGTGTTACAGATGTCCTCTCTTTCAGCGCTAACTAGGGCCTGAAACACAAGTGTTTCCAAACATGGAGGTTCCGCCTGTCACTGTCGGGTGTTTGACACTAGCCCCGCCCCCTGTGAGATGTTTGACACTAGCCCCGCCCCCTGTGAGATGTTTGACACTAGCCCCGCCCCCTGTGAGATGTTTGACACTAGCCCCGCCCCCTGTGAGATGTTTGACACTAGCCCCACCCCCTGTGAGTTGTTTGACACTAGCCCCGCCCCCTGTGAGATGTTTGACACTAGCCCCGCCCCCTGTGAGATGTTTGACACTAGCCCCGCCCCCTCTGTCAGGCATTAAGTGTTTGCTAATCAATCACTTCTTTGTGTTTAAAGTCAGAAGAAAATTGAGTTTCACCTTCCTCACCTGTTAGCTTATCCCCACATTCAGCATTCACCTGGTCTACAAAGAACACATTTGCAATACATTTAAAAAGATAAAGACCAATATACAACATATACATATAGATTTTTTTTGGAAAAAATCATTTGATATATATATATCATATCATTGTATAGAAATATCAATAATTGTTTTTATTGTGTGTAAAAATCTGTCAGGCAACTCTAAACTCTGAGTGTCCCTAGTATATCTTGTTTTAGGTATTTGGTGCTCCTGTTTGAGTGACTGTACAGTCTCATGTTAGCATGTAACTCTCATGTAAGGCATGATATCCTCATGTATATCCTCATATATATCCTCATGTATACCCTCATGTATACCCTCATGTATATCCTCATGTATACCCTCATGTATATCATGTATATCCTCATGTATATCCTCATGTATATCCTCATGTATATCCTCATGTATATCCTCATGTATATCCTCATGTATACCCTCATGTATATCATGTATATCCTCATGTATATCCTCATGTATATCCTCATGTATACCCTCATGTATATCATGTATATCCTCATGTATATCCTCATGTATATCCTCATGTATATCCTCATGTATATCATGTATATCCTCATGTATATCCTCATGTATACCCTCATGTATATCATGTATATCCTCATGTATATCCTCATGTATATCATGTATATCCTCATGTATATCCTCATGTATATCCTCATGTATACCCTCATGTATATCATGTATATCCTCATGTATATCCTCATGTATATCCTCATGTATATCCTCATGTATATCATGTATACCCTCATGTATATCCTCATGTATACCCTCATGTATATCATGTATATCCTCATGTATATCCTCATGTATATCCTCATGTATATCCTCATGTATATCATGTATATCCTCATGTATATCCTCATGTATACCCTCATGTATATCAGGTATATCCTCATGTATATCCTCATGTATACCCTCATGTATACCCTCATGTATATCATGTATATCCTCATGTATATCCTCATGTATATCCTCAAGTATATCCTCATGTATATCCTCATGTATATCATGTATATCCTCATGTATATCCTCATGTATATCCTCATGTATATCCTCATGTATATCCTCAAGTATATCCTCATGTATATCCTCATGTATATCATGTATATCCTCATGTATATCCTCATGTATATCATGTATATCCTCATGTATATCATGTATATCCTCATGTATATCCTCATGTATATCCTCATGTATACCCTCATGTATACCTCATGTATATCCTCATGTATATCCTCATGTATACCCTCATGTATATCCTCATGTATATCCTCATGTATATCCTCATGTATATCCTCATGTATATCCTCATGTATATCCTCATGTATATCCTCATGTATATCATGTACTGTATATCCTCATGTATATCCTCATGTATACCCTCATGTATATCATGTATATCCTCATGTATATCCTCATGTATATCCTCATGTATATCATGTATATCCTCATGTATATCCTCATGTATACCCTCATGTATATCATGTATATCCTCATGTATATCCTCATGTATATCATGTATATCCTCATGTATATCATGTATATCCTCATGTATATCCTCATGTATATCCTCATGTATATCCTCATGTATATCCTCATGTATATCCTCATGTATACCCTCATGTATATCATGTATATCCTCATGTATATCCTCATGTATATCCTCATGTATATCATGTATATCCTCATGTATATCCTCATGTATACCCTCATGTATATCATGTATATCCTCATGTATATCCTCATGTATATCATGTATATCCTCATGTATATCCTCATGTATATCCTCATGTATACCCTCATGTATACTCATGTATATCCTCATGTATATCCTCATGTATATCCTCATGTATATCCTCATGTATATCATGTATATCCTCATGTATATCCTCATGTATACCCTCATGTATATCTCATGTATATCCTCATGTATATCCTCATGTATATCCTCATGTATATCCTCATGTATATCATGTATATCCTCATGTATATCCTCATGTATACCCTCATGTATATCATGTATATCCTCATGTATATCCTCATGTATACCTCATGTATACCCTCATGTATATCATGTATATCCTCATGTATATCCTCATGTATATCCTCATGTATATCCTCATGTATATCCTCATGTATATCATGTATATCCTCATGTATATCCTCATGTATATCCTCATGTATATCCTCATGTATATCCTCATGTATATCCTCATGTATATCCTCATGTATATCCTCATGTATATCCTCATGTATATCCTCATGTATATCATGTATATCCTCATGTATATCATGTATATCCTCATGTATACCCTCATGTATATCCTCATGTATACCCTCATGTATATCCTCATGTATATCCTCATGTATATCCTCATGTATACCCTCATGTATATCCTCATGTATATCCTCATGTATATCCTCATGTATATCCTCATGTATATCCTCATGTATATCCTCATGTATATCCTCATGTATATCATGTATATCCTCATGTATATCCTCATGTATACCCTCATGTATATCATGTATATCCTCATGTATATCCTCATGTATATCCTCATGTATATCATGTATATCCTCATGTATATCCTCATGTATACCCTCATGTATATCATGTATATCCTCATGTATATCCTCATGTATATCATGTATATCCTCATGTATATCATGTATATCCTCATGTATATCCTCATGTATATCATCATGTATATCCTCATGTATACCCTCATGTATATCATGTATATCCTCATGTATATCCTCATGTATATCATGTATATCCTCATGTTCTCATGCCACTCTCTGGTCCTCCCAGCAGGGAGGTAAGAGTCTGTTTGGACTATTCTATATAGAATACATATTATAATATTATAATGTTATACAAAGCGTCTTGTGCTGCCATGAGTGCATACATAACGGTGAGAATTGAACCCTCAACCCAGGCGGTGTTAATGCTGGCCCCAGTGGACCCAGGATGTCTCTATGTGTCTCTATGTCTTTATTAGTCTTTTCATCCGTTCGCCCACCTCCTCCGGAACTCTCATCCCTCTCTCATCCACCCTCTGAGACGCTCTGTACCTTTTGTGTGTGGGTGGGCCGTCCGACAGGATGCGAGACCAAGCCTCTCATACATGAGGATATACCTCCAAGCGTGTTGCGTCAGTGACCGTCTGACCTCCGACCCCTGCTGTGATGTGCAGAATGTGCAGAATGTGAAATAGGAGCTATCGCCGAGCTCCTCGGAAAACATCCAGGGACGACTTCGTACCAGATGGATTTCTCCAGCCTAGCGGCGTTAGCTTGCGCTCACTGTTTTCTGCGTGTCATTTACCTGTTTAATTGTGAAGGGGCTGGAGGGAACACTTGAACTAATGCTCTCTCTCTTCACGTCCTGGTGTTTAAAACACAACTCAATGAGACCCGTGTGGAGGAGAGAGAGGTTTCCTCCGTCCTAAAAAGCATGTTTATTAATCCCTTGCAGACACTCAGTGGAAAGTCACACCGGATGACATCCAGCTCCCATCGTGTCAGTCCAGTTAAACATCCATTATATTTCTCGTGTAAAGTTAAACCACAGTCTGAACTCACCTTGGACCAGACGCCTCATGACGATAAACACATAATTGCTGGTTGCGTTGGACTCGCGGGGCGTTGGCGTCCCCCAGCAGGACCAACAAAGGGCCGGATATTCGCTGATTCATCGACTTGAAAACGTCTCAAGTCTCAAATGTTTTTTAATGTTTTGTACTCAATTGACTTCCAGACCTTTGGCAACAAGCATCATTTAGACTGTGTGCGTGTGTGTGTGTGTGCATGTGTGTACGTGTGTGTGCGTGTGTGCATGTGTGCGTGTGTGTGTATGTGTGTGTGCTTGCGTTTGTGTGTGTGTGTGTGCGTGAGTGTGTGTGTATGTGTGTGTGCGTGTGTGTGTATGTGTGTGTGCTTGCGTTTGTGTGTGTGTGTGTGTGCGTATGTGCGTGTGTGCGTGTATGTGTGTGTGTGTGTGTGTGTGTGTGTGTGTGTGTGTGTGTGCGTGCGTGTGTGTGCTTTGTGTGTGAGTGTGGGTGTGTGTGCTTGCGTGTGTGT
>CM051015.1:24351641-24376641 GCA_027704905.1 Muraenolepis orangiensis
GGTCTCATAGCAACGGCTGACAGCACCGAAGCAGCCATCGGCCCTAATTAAAATGCTCATAGCCATCCATGTGCCTAATCACACTGTCATCATCCCCGGGTCTCTCTCTCTGTCTCTCTGTCTCTCTGTCTCTCTGTCTCTCTCTCTCTCTCTCTCTCTCTCTCTCTCTCTCTCTCTCTCTCTCTCTCTCTCTCTCTCTCTCTCTCTCTCTCTCTCTCTCTCTCTCTCTCTCTCTCTCTCTCTCTCCCCGCCACTATGCGACCGGTAACTGTCAAAATATTTGCACTTTTGATGTTCAGATCTGTTTTGTTCCATGTTGTATGACTGCATTAAGACAACTGATCAGAGAGTGCTGTTACATCAATGCCATTAAAGATCTTTTGAAGTCATGTTCTTACCTCATAAAGAGCACCGTCTGCTGTCTAAATATTAATGTACACAAGTATTACTATTCAGTACAATGGCATAGCCTATTGAACATTGAATGTGTAGACAATCACGTCAGATCTTATCCTAGCTAAGACATTTTAGAATAAAATGTCCTGGTTTGATTTCCTAGATTCCTTGGTTGGAAAGCAATGTTGATATATCATTATATTATGATATATATATAATAATCAAGTTGCAGTATATGTATATAAAAAATGTATATATATATATATATATATATTAATCAAGTTGCAGTATTCCAATAACCTCATCAACAAATCAACCATCCATTTAAAATCAATGGATTGATGAGTGCTTTGTTGTCTGTTGATCTATTTCCTCAGGAGAGATGTAGCTCCAGCCATCTGAGGTCACTGGTTCTGGAGGATGGGTCCTGATGCTGCCCCTCCTGAGGTCACTGGTTCTGGAGGATGGGTCCTGATGCTGCCCCTCCTGAGGTCACTGGTTCTGGAGGATGGGTCCTGATGCTGCCCTCCTGAGGTCACTGGTTCTGGAGGATGGGTCCTGATGCTGCCCTCCTGAGGTCACTGGTTCTGGAGGATGGGTCCTGATGTTGCCCTCCTGAGGTCACTGGTTCTGGAGGATGGGTCCTGATGCTGCCCTCCTGAGGTCACTGGTTCTGGAGGATGGGTCCTGATGCTGCCCTCCTGAGGTCACTGGTTCTGGAGGATGGGTCCTGATGCTGCCCTCCTGAGGTCACTGGTTCTGGAGGATGGGTCCTGATGCTGCCCCTCCTGAGGTCACTGGTTCTGGAGGATGAGTCCTGATGCTGCCCCTCCTGAGGTCACTGGTTCTGGAGGATGGGTCCTGATGCTGCCCCTCCTGAGGTCACTGGTTCTGGAGGATGGTCCTGATGCTGCCCTCCTGAGGTCACTGGTTCTGCCTGTAGAATCGGTCCTGATGCTGCCCCTCCTGCAGGTCCAACTCTGTCACGTTTCAAACCCAACGATCGGCATTCTGGGAGAAATAATTTCATGCAGGATGACAGTATATACCAGTCGAACCATGTGGTACCTCTTTATAACGCTTTATACATTCTCAAAACGTGGCTCAAAACGTGTACCATTATGTTCAGTCTTTCACTATCTTGGAATGTAATTTTCCATTTCTCTTTTAACAAGATTTTATTGTCTGGTTGTCCTTTTAATGTGTTTCAAATGTGAAATCCTGCCTAAATGGTCTTTGTGTTTGAAGGGCCCTGTATATGAATGATAACCTGGCCCTGCCTGACGTGTGCCACTTTTATAGGAGCCTACATGCTCATGGCCGCTCTCAGGTTCCATCTACAGTCTGCGTACATTGACCCACTGTTAGGGGTCGGGTTTGACTCCACATTGTCTGCAGCCAAACAGGAATCTTTGTTGAACAATATACTGTGAGTCTGGTAGTAAAGAGAGCAAAGAGGGGCGCTTTGTTTCATGGTCACTTGACATTTCTACTACCAAGTGACTTTGAGCAAGGCACTAAAGGCCAGCCTCACTGTGGATGACCTCCTCTGAACCAACCACAGTGACCATTGTCCATCGAACTGGTGGATTTTTTAAACATTTGCTTTGTTTTGAGGTCATGCCAGAAACACATAGTCGCTGGTTGCCAGAATAAACAATATGTGTGAGAGGGAAAGTGAGATTTTATAGCTTACGGTCAAATAAGGAGGAAGATGAGAGAAATGATTAGCTACTTGGCACGGCAGAGGTTGGCAGCCCAACAAACACTCCTGTATATGAAAGTGAACTCCCCATCAAGCTAGAGATGGCTCCTGCTGACTGATTTATCACCATAGCAACGCTATTCTGTAATTTATTGGTTGTTTTTCTTGCCTCAGGAGTTGTACTCAGCTAACACCTCATGAAGATGGCAAAAACAAGGTGGATTTTCTCTGCTGATGTTGCCCCAACTCCTGCTCTGAACTGAGAATTGGTAGAAACACTGGCTGTGAGTTGCTGTTTAGAGGCAGAAGGTACACGTGGCCAAATGACCTAAAGATGAACTTACCTGACCCCAATGTGCCTTCAGGACAGGTAGGGGTTAGAGCATCTTGCTCAAAGATGCCTACATGTTAGACACTGGTTGGGGACAATGGGGATCAAACCCAGTGCCTTTCAGCCGGGAGTCAAACACCTTTATTCGGCCCCCGCCACCCTGCCCGCCTCCTGCACAGAAACATCTATCCAACAACCATTCTTCTTCTTCTCCTCCCGTGGCTGTTAAATGGAATAAAGATCATTTTAAAATGTTTTACCCCCTGTAAATGTTCCCCTAGCATCAACATGTTCTAGCGTAGCTTCCAGTGACACACACACACACACACACACACACACACACACACACACACACACACACACAGCAGCCAAACTCCAGGGATGCCCCTTGCGGGGGATTTGGGTGATCTGTCTTCCAGATCTCCTGGTGAGAGAAGAGACTCCCGGCGTTCCAAATTCTTTGTGAAGATATTTTGAATAATAGCAAGGTTCTCCGCCAATGTCTGTGAGCCCATAGGAACAGCTTCCTGTACGGCGCTGGGGGGGAAAATACCATCCAATATCACTTATGATCAGGGGCCCTCCTGGGTGACCTCTAACCCTGCCAGTAATTATATTGAAAAACAACAACAACCACAACCCTGGCTTTGGGTTGATGGTGAGGACTGAGGAGATCAGAGGCAGCTCTAGGTTTAGGGACAGGGGTCTAGCACTAGCGATAGGGCCGTACATGACGCCTCAGTCAGTCACTCTGTAACGAGTGTTACTGTAAGGAGACTTGGGTTGACATGATGCAGCGTGTCTGTTTTAATCTTAATTGTCTCATATATATGATATATATATATATGATGTTCATATGAGTTTTTCTGCCTTTATGTTGAGGACAGTGAAGAGAGACAGGAGAAGGGAAGGAGAATGCCAGAGGTGGCACAAGTACACACATTCTGTACTTAAGTAGAAGTACAGATACTTGTGTAAGAAAATACTTTGATAACAGAAGAAATACTGATTAAAATTGTTATTAAACTAAAAGTAAAAAAGTACAGGCTCTGAAATGTATTCACAGTAAAAAGTAAAAAGTAATTTTTAAATCATCTGTTTTTGTGCACAGCTAACAGAACCTCACGTCATATTAATATAATATAATTATAATACAATAATATAAAGGGAATAGGAATTTTATTTCAACTTCCATTCCAAATGTATTCGGCATGAAAAACAAACAAGTATTTGCTGCGCTACATTGTAGATGGGTGGCGTCTCTACATAGGCCTAAACAAATCACACTAAATGATTACAGTAAAAGCAGCATGAATTACAAACTCAACAAGGTCAGTTATACCATAACATTTATTGCAAGCAAATATTAAATGGACTGCAAGCATAAATGTAAACTCAACTTAACCCCGGTTTGCCAGTTCTACAGTAAAACTAACACGGTCCAAAGGGACCAAACCTTACAGATACAAGACACAAGATACAAGTTACAAGACACAAGATACAAGATACAAGACACAAGATACAAGATACAAGATACAAGATACAAGATACAAGACACAAGATACAAGATACAAGATACAAGATACAAGACACAAGACACAAGATACAAGATACAAGATACAAGATACAAGATACAAGACACAAGACACAAGATACAAGATACAAGATACAAGATACAAGATACAAGACACAAGACACAAGATACAAGATACAAGATACAAGATACAAGATACAAGATACAAGATACAAGACACAAGATACAAGATACAAGACACAAGATACAAGATACAAGACACAAGATACAAGATACAAGATACAAGACACAAGATACAAGATACAAGATACAAGATACAAGATACAAGACACAAGATACAAGATACAAGATACAAGACACAAGATACAAGATACAAGATACAAGATACAAGACACAAGATACAAGACACAAGATACAAGATACAAGACACAAGATACAAGATACAAGACACAAGACACAAGACACAAGATACAAGATACAAGATACAAGACACAAGATACAAGATACAAGATACAAGATACAAGATACAAGACACAAGATACAAGATACAAGATACAAGATACAAGATACAAGATACAAGACACAAGATACAAGATACAAGATACAAGATACAAGACACAAGATACAAGATACAAGATACAAGATACAAGATACAAGACACAAGATACAAGATACAAGATACAAGATACAAGATACAAGACACAAGATACAAGATACAAGATACAAGACACAAGATACAAGATACAAGATACAAGATACAAGATACAAGATACAAGATACAAGACACAAGATACAAGACACAAGACACAAGATACAAGATACAAGATACAAGATACAAGACACAAGACACAAGATACAAGATACAAGATACAAGATACAAGACACAAGATACAAGATACAAGATACAAGATACAAGATACAAGACACAAGACACAAGATACAAGACACAGGACACAAGATACAAGATACAAGTACATAGGAAGGCTTACTCCCCATTCCCTCCCGCAGTATACATCTCAAAAACAACACCATAAAAATTCTTAATACTTACTTAATACTCATTTCTAATACTCTAATACTCATGGGATAAGTATGAGTATAATACACATTTTAATATAAAAATGTCATGAAACTAGAATTGCTGCAGTCAAAGTGCAGCAGTATACGTTACTTCTTCTCTCCGTCATGGAGATGACGTTTAGCCCTTTCTCCCTTGAGGTCTCTGCCTATCGACAGCTATTTCCTTTTGATTTGTCTTTTACGTTCCATCTGTTGTACATGATATGCAAACCAAGTCGTCTTTTCTATTGTCCAATGAAGGGCTGGGCGATATGGCAAAAATATTATCACAATATGTAATTGTTTTTATATTAATCAACATCGATAATTATCACGATATACATATATTAATGCTCCATTTAATGTTTTAAATGTATTTTGCTTAGGACTGAAGATCCCTAAAGAAACCAGAAGGTTAGTTGTGGTTCATATACAAGTATTTATTATAAGAACCAATAGGTTGAGATATATACTTTCAACAGAGACAACATCACAACAACAACAAATCGTGAGGATTGAATCCTCTTTATTGGTCACATACATGAAGACATGACATACAGTGAAACGTGTTCTCTGCATTTAACCCATCCTAGTATTAGGAGCAGTGGGCAGCTATTCATACAGCGCCCGGGGAGCAGTTAGGGTTAGGGTCTTCCTCAAGGACACCTCGACAGTTTTTGCTAGGAGGAGTCGGGGACATGGCTTTACATGAATAACATGCAACAACATGCAACCTGTAACATAGGTTATAGGTACAAATACCAGACAACCTGTAACATAGGTTATAGGTACAAATACCAGACAACCTGTAACATAGGTTATAGGTACAAATACCAGACAACCTATAACATGGGTTATAGGTACAAATACCAGACAACCTGTAACATAGGTTATAGGTACACATACCAGACAACCTGTAACATAGGTTATAGGTACAAATACCAGACATCCTGTAACATAGGTTATAGGTACAAATACCAGACCACCTGTAACAAAGGTTATAGGTATAAATACCAGACAACCTATAACATAGGTTATAGGTATAAATACCAGACAACCTATTACCTAGGCATGTAAGGGTGTGAGGGGACCTGTGTTCTCTTGCTCCAGCAGAAGGCACAACTTGTTGAACATGACGACAGGTCAGGATGGTCTGAACACCCTGAGTGCACTAGTGGGATGGTGATGCTGCATTACTTCCACAACCGCTGCGGTTTCACACTGTTTCACCCACTGAGCCAGATAAAGCTACACCGTCTACATCACTTGAAATCTGTAATTGTGTTTGAATATCATTTAGAGCGAACAGCAAGCGTGCCAACATCAGTCCTATCGCTGTGTCGGTTAAACACGGAATCTCATGCTCCTCGTATGCGATTCACTCATGTGGCCAAAAACAATAGGTGTGTGTGTGTGTGTGTGTGTGTGTGTTTGTGTGTGTGTGTGTGTGTGTGTGTGTGTGTGTGTGTGTGTGTGTTTGTGTGTGTGTGTGTGTGTGTGTGTGTGTGTGTGTGTGTCTGAGGAAGGTATTTATCAGTGAAAAGCAATTAACCTCACATTACCATGCATAAGGAGCCCCCAATCTCCAGAATTAATCACCGTAATCAGATTCTGGTCTTGTGTGAACGCTTGGCTTTTTGTTTTATTTATTGTGCTCTTAGCTTCCAATTAATCTCTCTGTGGGTTTCTTACAGTGGACTTCCTGCCACGCCTCATTTCACTCACCAGTTACTGCTGGGCGGCTGGGACTCGCTCACACCTTTCATCTGGAGGATGACTATTTAAATTCCTTTTGTTCCCTCGCCCATGCAACCTCTCTCTCACTCTCTCTCTCTCTCTCTCTCTCTCTCTCTCCCTCTCCCTCCCTCTCTCTCTCTCTCTCTCTCTCTCTCTCTCTCTCTCTCCTCTCTCCCTCTCCCTCTCCTCTCCCTCTCTCTCTCTCTCTCTCTCTCTCTCTCTCTCTCTCTCTCTCTCTCTCTCTCTCTCTCTCTCTCTCTCTCTCTCTCTCTCTCTCTCTCTCTCTCTCTCTCTCTCTCTCTCTCTCTCTCTCTCTGTCTGTATAATGAACCCTGTTTGTTGTGGTTTTTATGTGGAGTGAATATTTAGGTTAATTATTTTCCGTCTGCCTGTGACTTGGAGATACAGAGGGTTTCAGAACAGTGTCCATCATGTATTTGATGCTTTATTTCAGTGTGAATTTGAACAACAATGAAACAAAACAATCCTCCCGGAATATGAAGACACGCCCTCGGCGGAAACCCACCGCTAGCGGTTAGCTGGGATGTTATTCTGAGCCATGAATGAATGGCCGCTCTTAATGAGAAAAGACCCCATTTCTCCAACCCCTGTCTGCTCAGAGCAGCGCTAACACGGAAACTAAAGAAGAAGAAGAAGAAGGAAAGAAGTGAGGCCATTTCCTGTAGAAGCCGGAGCGAGGACGTGTGAGGACGAGGTGAGCGGGGGGAGGGGAGAGGGACCAGCGAGACAGGAAGATGGATGTGGGCAGCAGTCATAGTTTGCAGCATTTTAATTGCCTGTGAAAATGTCATGTAATATCCCTCTGGAAGGGCTTCTGTTATTCTGTGGGTGAAACGTCACCCCGGGGGGTGGGGGGCGGGGGGGGGGGGGGGGGGGGTTGGCAGGACGTGGGCTCGCCAACGGCCATGTTGGATATGATAATGGTGTCCAGAGTCTGAATGACACTGAGGTCAAGAAATGAAATGTCTCATACATGATGGCTGATGGGTAATGTTGTAATGTTTCCAGCTTGAGGGAAAGAGAGCAGAATTCAAAAAAAATATGAGGAAAGCATTACATGGAAAATAATAACTTTTGTATGTCTCCCTCTCCCGACTTAAATAAGAGGCTGTGTATACGTCCAGAATCACATGTTGTTGTTTATCTGAACTAATTACACTTATAAAGTTTCACATGTATGTTATAGTACTATAACATATAGAGGACTGATATGCTGTCTGAAAGGGGTCTATCATTGCAGTGCGTTACCATGAGTAAGTACAGAGTGAGAACTGGTACTTGGAAAAAGGTGCCAGTTGTATACAGTAGCTGATACCCACTGCTCCTAATACTAGGATGGGTTAAATGCAAAGATACACATTTCACAGAGCGTATGCATCAGGGTTTCCGTTAGCCGGTATTTACCTGTTTTTAGCGGGTAAAAATTATAAAAAACGGTCATTTAAAAACCTGCCGGTCAAAATGTCCGGTAATAATGCTCATACAAAACTTAGATCCTGGACATTTGAGTTTTGACAGCAACTGAAAGGTCATTGACCATTTTGGTCATGAAGTGACCGGACCAGCTGCCGCACCTCTCATGACGTCACGCGCGCCCGACCAGATGCAGGTGCAAAATATATTTTGCATATATTATTATATATTATTATATATATTGCATATATATATTTTGCAGGTGCAAAATAGTCAAATTTTATTTGAGGTCTTTGTCATTCTTTCGTCAGTCTAGGTGTACATTATAGTTGCGTTTGTAATATAGACTGTTTTAGAAACATGACCGCTAAGTTTAGAATTTGTCCGGTAAAATAAAATCTGTCCGGACACTTCACCGGCAAGAAAAAATCGTAGCGGAAACCCTGATGTGTGTGTGTGTGTGTGTGTGTGTGTGTGTGTGTGTGTGTGTGTGTGTGTGTGTGTGTGTGTGTGTGTGTGTGTGTGTGTGTGTGTGTGTGTGTGTGTGTGTGTGTGTGTGTGTGTGACCAATAAAGAGGATTCAATCCTCCAGATGTAGATTTAGATGCTAAAGGTCTGTTCTCACTGTAGGAACCAAGTCATCCATTTCCTAATGAAGTCATTCGCTCTCCAGAAAAAAGGTGACTTTCCTGCCTTTGGGATGGATTAATTCCCAGGTATCTCAAGCCTTGAAGGACCATTTAGCAAAATCCTCTTTTTGATTCCAAATAGCTCCTTAATGCATTGTCCCTTTCTCGGAGCAGCCATTTTCAATTAATCCCCTTGCATTATGCATGATTACATTAAACAATCCAATCAATTGATATGGAGACTCCGGTGTTAATGGAGTTACTGCTCTCTTGGACCGATCCATTATTATCCCACGTAGGGGGAACATGTTGGGTCCAAGCGACCGTTCCATCTTGGCTCCCCCTCAGGGAGCAGTGAGCTGAATATAGGACCCCCCCTACCTGCTCTTTATTCACCTCGATCTGAAGTCTCTTTGGATGTCTGCCTCACCAGTCAGAGAACGTTAGATGTCAGGACTTCTCAAATGTATTTTAGGATATTCAAAGTAAAGTGGTGGTGGTGGTGGAGGTGGTGATGGTGGAGGTGGTGGTGGTGGTGGTGGTGGTGGTGGTGGTGGTGGTGGTGGTGGTGTGGTGGTGGTGGTGGTGTGATGGGTGGTGGTGGTGGTGGTGGTGGTGGTGGAGGTAGTGGTGGTGATAAGAGAGAGAGAGAGAGAGAGAGAGAGAGAGAGAGAGAGAGAGAGAGAGAGAGAGAGAGAGAGAGAGCGAGAGAGAGAGCGAGAGAGAGAGAGAGAGAGAGAGAGAGAGAGAGAGAGAGAGAGAGAGAGAGAGAGAGAGAGAGAAAGAGGGAGAGTGAGAGGGTGGAAGATGAGAGGAGATAGTGTGGAATTGGTCATTTGAAGACTGGAGATGCTGAAAAGGGGAAAGAGAGAGAGAGAGAGAGAGAGAGAGAGAGAGAGAGAGAGAGAGAGAGAGAGAGAGAGAGAGAGAGAGAGAGAGAGAGAGAGAGAGACAGACAGACAGACAGACAGACAGACAGACAGACAGACAGACAGAGACCTAGAAAAGAGAGAGGGGGAGAAAAACTAAAGTGGAAAAGGGAAAAGGGAGATAAAGAGAGAGAGGGGGGATGAGAGCTGAATAGACAGAAAGAGAAAGAGGAAATTACTTTGTGCTCAGTCTCAAACAAAGACTTTCCTTCTGGCCATGTTAGTGAACACTCTACAGACTGTGATCTTGCATCTTTTGCACTTAAAGGGGACTTGTTCTTTCATAATATAGAACAGGACAGCTTCATAATATAGGACAGGACAGGACAGCTTCATAATATAGGACAGGACAGGACAGCTTCATAATATAGGACAGGACAGGACAGCTTCATAATATAGGATAGGACAGGACAGCTTCATAATATAGGATAGGACCGTTTTATAATATAATACAGGACAGCTTCATAATATAGGACAGGACAGGACAGCTTCATAATATAGGACAGGACAGGACAGCTTCATAATATAGGATAGGACAGGACAGCTTCATAATATAGGATAGGACCGTTTTATAATATAATACAGGACAGCTTCATAATATAGGACAGGACAGCCTCATAATATAGGACAGGACAGCTTCATAATATAGGACAGGACAGCTTCATAATATAATACAGGACAGCTTCATAATATAGGACAGGACAGCCTCATAATATAGAACAGGACAGCCTCATAATATAGGACAGGACAGCTTCATAATATAGGACAGGACAGGACAGTTTCATAATATAGGACAGCTTCATAATATAGGAAGGAGAGTTTCACAATATAGGACAGGACAGCTTCATAATATAGGACAGGACAGGACAGCTTCATAATATAGGACAGGACAGTTTCATAATATAGGACAGGACAGTTTCATAATATAGGACAGGACAGTTTCATAATATAGGACAGGACAGTTTCATAGTATAGGACAGGACAGCTTCATATAGTGCTATTTTGTTGAAATAGCTAAATAGCTATTTTTTTTACCGGTCTATTCGTTGTTTCTGGTTGTATTGCTATACTGTTCCGGAGGAAGCGTGTTAGGGCAGCACTGTACACAATCCAGGCTGGAGTTGAACCAACAAGAGACAAGAGAGTTTTTACAACCACTCCCAAATCCAGAAAATGACGCATTTTCCATTATGCAGGTTGGCCTTTGTTTAAGTGCTTTTTAAGAATAATAACGATATCTGAAAGAGCACAGCTCCTTGAGGAATAGGTGTAGGCGGAAGCCAGGAGCAACCACACAACGGTAGATGTTTTGTCAGTTACAAGATACAAGAAACAAGATGTTTTATTGGCCATTTGCAAGTACAATGGAATGCTTCCCTCCCATGAAATTATAGAACAATACTAGCTTCTTTGGGATACACTGGTGAGCCGGCTGTCTTTACAGGGAACTGAATATCATGAAAATATACAGAATGCAAACAGCAACTGCAGGATACTTGATGAACTAATACATGTGGACAATTAGGCCTAATTAATAACTCTCTTTAATCACTGTTTTTGTTAGCCTCTGAATTGGAATACATCTGCTGACAATGCATTTTCATCACTTGACATCATTTGGTGACTGGGTTTTGTTTCACCTGAAGCTCAAGGACCCTTGGCCTAATTGAACTCTCAGTGTTCAGTTTGCTGTAGTATGATTGCAGAACACTTACAATAAACAATGAGCAAATTCTGAAGGGCAGTTCTGTTCATTCATCTGTGGTAGAAAATAGATTTTATTAGCATGCTAATCAGACACAAGACACAGAAATTGAGCAAACACAGGATGTCCAATTATAAACCCTCACTACACAATAAGTATCAGATATCACTAATATACATTTAATTAAGCTATAGAAGTTGAACAAAATAGCTCTAGACGACTTTACATAACCAAGGTGGGACTTAAACCACACCTCTGGAGACTGATGCTTCACCCATTAAGAAACTATGATCCATCTACACAGAGGAAGACAAACTAATGATCACAACCTTTAGTTGATTCAGGTCTTGGTATGGTCAGGGCATGGGTGGGTTCAGGACAATGATGCATATAAGTGGACAATTGTTTATTAAATGTTTTGTATTGTTGTAGAAGTTGAAGAATGTTTCCTTTATGAAACATTTAATTAAAATAACTGCATTGAACTGAGATGAGAATTGAACCAACAATCACTAACTGTAGAAGATGATGCCTCCATTGTAAACTGATATACAGGATCACTGAATGTCCTACTTTATAGCATCAGGTTACAAATGCAGAAAGGAAAAAGCTCAATATCGAATTCAGAAATATCATAGGAGATACATGTCTTCGATGGCCTTCAAACCAACAGTTAGCGCTATTTCCTAAAGATGTTGAGGAAAAAATAGAGCCCTATTATGATATCACGTAAAGACATTTCATTATGAAGGAGAAGTTGCTGTTGCAGGAACAGACTAGCAGAGCAGAGTTGACCTTTCAGAAGAAGGGGGTCCTCACACTTGCTCGTACGGAACCCAAAAGATGCCCAAAAACATTCACAGGTTTTGGGTGTGTGTTGTTCCCTCTCTTCTAAGAGCATGAAGTCACCTTATACATTCATAGAAAACTAACTTGGAGTACTTCAACAGGTGATGGACACCCACACAACCCAGGTGGGACTCAGCTCTGGATGCTCATTCCCTATCCATTAGGAAACTGGGTTCACCATAATCAATCAATTGCATTAGTCCAGTCTAAAAGGGCTTCACAGACCCAAACCCTAGCCCCATTGCCTTACAAAAACATTAATGATTATATATTTTAAATCTGATCAAATTTTTATTTACATTTGATTACAGTTATTGAACAGGTTATATATATATATACTGCATGCTGTTTGGTTTGAAGAAGGGGAGAAGGAGGAGAGAAGGAGGAGAGAAGGAGGAGAGAAGGAGGAGAGAGAGGCTCCAGTTTCACTTCTTCAGCCTTCAACTTCTTCAATGAAATGTGAAATTCATGTTTAAACAGTTTGTGTTTGAGTCTTTTCTTCCACTTAGCAAACTTATGAATAAACAAGGTGCGCATACAGGTCTGGTGCAAACTGAAGCAGTAGTCAACTTGACTATAAGTCATAACCTCAATGAGAATGGAAGGGTTCATTGAAGCACAATTTGGGAAAACTGTCTCATATACATATATATCTCATATACATATTTGGGTTGATACGTGACATCACTAAGGTGTGTTTGTACGTGCACAAATGATTAAAATTACCACATTGAAATGTCAGTGTTAGAAGAGCTAACCTAATGTCCCTGTGTGCCTTTTCTCTGTTCCTCACACTGAGTATCAGTCATTTCATGTTCTTTGTCTCAGCCCTGAATCTTTCTCTCTTTGTTTCTGGTCTCTCCTCCTCTCAGACCCTCGCTCTCCTGTTCTTCATCCTCTCTCTCTCTCTCTCTCTCTCTCTCTCTCTCTCTCTCTCTCTCTCTCTCTCTCTCTCTCTCTCTCTCTCTCTCTCTCTCTCTCTCTCTCTCTCTCTCTCTCTCTCTCTCTCTCTCTCTCTCTCTCTCTCTCTCACCCCTCTCTCCCCCTCCCTCTCTCGGCCCTGGAGATGCAATGCAGCACAGTGTGTAATACCCAGGGCTTTACAGTAGAGGAGTGAACCCAGAGCTCCATGCTCCACTGACGCCTGGTCTCTGAGCAGGTTACCCCCCCCCCTCCCCTGTCTTTTCCATCCACCAGTAAGAGAGCTTTGCTTTTTTCAGCTTTATTAAGAAATCATATCCATTGGATCAAATTAAGCCGCTCTCCGAACCAACCTTCAGAGAGTAGGAATGCTGGCGGTAGCCCCCTCTCTTAGAGCCTCATGGGAGATGATAGGAATAGAGCAAGCAGGGTTCCTCTAGTGCTGAGTGGGTGGTGGACTCACAGCTCAGCCTCTACTTCACTCATTAGTTCATTTGACAGGGTAGTGCACAGGAGCTGAGCCGTCAGATTTGTATATTCCTTTCAATACAATTAGCAAGTATAACAGTACATACAAGATACAACATAGAATATGTTTTATTGGCCATTCCCTATTCCCTCCCTGCAGTATGAATTTTTAAAACAATACTATAAAAATATATTATATACAATAAAAATAAATATAAAAAGAACAATATAGTGACAGATGATATTTACATGTTTTGAAGATTTAAAAGCATTTAAAGTGCCAGTAGTGCAGCAGCATCATGAATACAGAGCAGTGACTGGAATGAGTACAAAACTGTTTGCAACAATGTGCAACTCTCTCCAGATTTTAGAGCAGAGGTTTAGATTTAGAGGTTTAGATTTAGAGGTTTAGTCATCACATGTTTGTTCATGGGTTGGAACCCTCAATGTCTGCCTGCTCCTTAGTGACATGTCACTAAACACACCTTGTGTGTGGTTTTGGATGGAAGTGCCTGACAAGAGACTCAGTAGTGAATAGAAGGCACATGGCCCTCAATGACCTGAGACCTGACATCTATCTGAAACATTAATGAATGAAAGGTGTTTTGGAGAGTTAGTTTCCAGCGTGTGGTCGTCCTCCCCAGAGGACCGTCTGTCTGTGGGCCGCGTGATGACATCACCACTGCCCCCTGTCACCTGGATTCATATTAACATTCATGGGAAATGTATTTATATGTAACTACACTGTACGTGTTTGTGTATAAGTGTGTGTGTGTGTGTGTGTGTGTGTGTGTGTGTGTGTGTGTGTGTGTGGGGGGGGGGGGGGTTGGGGGGGTTGTGTGTGTTTGTGTGTTTGTTTGTTGGATGTGTTAAAAGATGACATGAGAACACAGAGAAATCAATCTAAATATCTATCTGCTGCCTGCGTTGGTGGCTTCACTTTCAACACACAAAAATTATAAAAATAAACTCACTAAAATGAAGCAATGAATGAGTGTTTGAACTGTGTACATGTGTACAGTTAAGGTGGACTGGGGCAGTTAGCCTCAGTCTAAACTCGTGTCTAAAGTCCATCGCCAAGCGAGCACACAGTAAAACATCTGGATCTTGGTTGGGAGGATTCTATTCCAGTGAACTAACGATAATGACGGTGTTAATAATGAAAGTGAATTGAATAGGAGGGCCGATGGTCTGTGATGAATCCATAGCGTCTGGCTCTTTATTCCGCTTAATAAAAATACAGATATAGTGAGCTGCATAGGCACAGAAGAGAGGAATAGATCACTGAAGTCTTAATGAGGCGTCAGCAGGGCTGTTCTGGAGACCGGGGAACAAGATTGAACTTTTCCTGATCTGGTTGCGTTTAGCGGAAAGGTCCGGAAGCTAAAGAGAGTAACCGCTGGGGTCCAGAAGACACAAGGCCGTTCTGAAGAATGACCTTCTGAAGGTGAAGGTTAGAAAAATAACTCAATGGCCATTGGTTGGATGACTGAATTATTGAAATTTTTCGTTTTAAGTACATTTTTTAAGTTGGGATATTTCTGTAATTTGTAACATAATTATTTCAATTAGTCTGTTGGAATACACAACTAATGACCATTGAAGCTCACTGCTGCGCTGGTGTATTTTTAGCCTGGAGATAAAACATTAGGCTGTATCACATGAGTATGAAACCACAATGCAAGTGGATCTATTGAAAATAGAAAAATCGATCAAGAAATCCTTCTGAATGGAATCAGATCCCAGTAATAAGTTGGCTCTTTCAAAAAAAGGATCTTTTAAAAATGCTTTTAAAAAAGGTCTTTGTCATGAATCCGCAAACAAGCAAATGCATAAATAATATATCTCTGATCTATACATACTCACGTATGAACGTATCACATAACAGTTTGCATCAAACCAGTAAATAGAATGGTAACTGTCCGCTGTGCTACAAACATGTAGCACAGCTTGTTATTGATTGGCCATCGGAGCCCAGTGTGTATCTGATCCAGGTGCTGATCCCAGAGCGCTCTGATCAAATAACAGGTGGAGGGGCTCGGTGTCACTCGGACTGACCTCCGGCGTCTCTGTGAACCACAGTCTACTTTGGGGCTTGGGAGCCATGTGTAAAACGAGGAGTCACCTCAGCCAAGGGCGTTCGGGGCTAAGTACATCACTCATTTAATGTCATTTATCCTCGTCGGAGCCCTAATTAAACCGACTACTCTCTTTGCTCAGAGACAAAAAGGTTGAGGGCGTGACCCACCGTGTCGTCCGCAAGATAACAGAATCTCAGGAGAGGACACCAAGGTCCCATCACCTCACGCTTCAGACCTCTCAGCGCTCCACCTCAATCACCCTCCATCCCGCTGGCTCTCTTTTGAAAGGTCTTGCCTTTTAGTCTTATCACTATGGATTCTGTTATGAAGGGGGATCTCCTGGTAAATCTATGGAGATTGCAGTGGCCTTTATCTGAAAAGGTTCAGGTGGGGAATGATAAAAGCCATAGTTCTTAATTAGGAAAAAAATAGGACGAAGCTGCCAGACCAAGTGAGAACATGTCATCTTCATTTCTTAAAATGCCCAACTGAGCAGCATAGCGCTCAAAAGCGATGAGTGAATCGCTGAAGAGAGCATTTTCTTGTTCATGCGCTTCATATCCCGCAAATCAGAAATATCTCAACATGAACGGACAGGGCGCCCAGCGGGAGGCAGGCAGGCTGCAGGCGCAACCTGTCGACAAGCCACACCATCAACGTCATCGGCCGTCATCGGCCTTCCTCTTTCACAGCTAATGAGAACCACCACACAATACACATTTACATTCTGAGGTTTCATCAAGACTTTATTTGAGCTTCTTCTTCTACAAAAAAATGCTCATGCAGTGGAATATGTCAAATAGTTTTGGGCCAGACTGGACTCTTTGATCCACAGCAGTTCAGGAGCAGTGATGAGCGATTTCCCTCAAGGAAGCACACCGCTAGTCTGTGCACTGGGGATTGAACCCACAATCCTTTGGCCGTGTGAAGTGGAACCCCCTCGCAACACTATCCTCCCCATCTATTGCTATTCCACAGATTTCATCTGTGGCTTAAGCCAGAGAGCTCCCTGTGTTTACCGAGGTCTCCCACCAAACAACAGACAATTAGCCGGCTTGAAGGTGCAGATCATGTGCCTGCGTGAGGCCTCAAGGGATCGCTCTCTGGACTTGTAAATTGTAATCATTTTAGGAGAAAAGCCTGCCTGTTATTGTGAGCATTTTGGATTATCCACCAGAAAATCTCCACTCAAAATCATCCCTCGGTGAATAAATAAGGTTGTTTGTTCCGTTCATCACTGAAAGTCACACTCACACACAAGAGATACCCGCTCTATCATCACAAGGCTGTCTTCATACTTCATGCTATCATTATACTTTCACATATTCACACTTGTTCTATATTAAAATATACGCTAATGCGAACTCCATACGCTGTAGATTAACTTGTAAACTCTATTTCTGAATGAAGACAAGCAGCATAGCAGCGCTACCTAGCCTATTAACAGCTTAGCGTATCTAATAGGTAGAGGGCAAAAATAACGGCGTTAAGTGTTTAATTAGGCATGTGATGGCTGATTATTTATTCAATCATGAGATGAGATTGCAGACGTATTGGCAGCTAATATCCCGTTAATCATGTATCTAAATGAATGATGAAGACACTGTACTCTCAAAGTAGCAGCAGGTTAGCCTCGCGCTGTTGTGTCTCCAAAGCTGCTCCTGTTTCGACATTCTCAGGCTTTTCCTCGGCCAGGAAGAGGCACCACTGCTTTGCTAATTGTCTGAGGTAAACACTCATTAATATAACTATAACTATATTATGAGCCATCGTGTTGATGTGTGCAAACTCTCCCCATTCATGGATAACTTTTAATTGCATATTTAACTATTCATTACACATCCACAATGGAGAGTAGAGTCACTGCTGGGTATTATTTGTTCTTTTTTTCTTTTACTGAATTATAATGTAAGAGATTGTAAGAAAGCCATAGAAGCTCCGACTTCACGACACAATAAACACTGAGGAACACAAAGGGATTAGGATTCCATTGTTCATCAATATTTGATGAATATTTTCTTTTTTCTTTTAGTCAAGTGTCAACAGAGGCAACACAGGATCCAGGATGTGTGTTTCCTGAGAAGTATTCTGAGAATACTACATTAAAAACAGGGTCAAAGACAACAGGCTGGACTGGAATCACACATTGGTGGCCAAGTTCTGCTGAAAATTGTACATTTAAAAAGCAAGAGATGTGAGCAGAAGGAGCTCAGGGTGGAGGGTTTGGGGGGTGTAGAGCCCTCCTGCTGGGAGACACCCCGGAGCCCAGAGGACGGGGGGAGAGCGTCGGGAGGGGAAGACCATCGTTTCTCTGTCATTATCCAGCACAGCAGGAGACCCCAGGGAGCGAATGGAAGACAGAATAATTCAGATATGTTATATTTCCCCTTTTTGGGGGGGGAATATGTCCTGTTCTGTTCACCCATCTCTCTCCGCCGTGCAGCGCCTGAGGGAGGGTTACCTCCAGGTCCATCCCTGGTGCCTCGGCCAATGGGGCGTTAACCTCAACCTGCGCGTCTCGTGGCATCGGGGAGAACAAACAGAACACCAAGCAGAAAGACCAAGGAGGGCTTGGACCCTCATCACCTTCTCACTGTGTGTGCCACGCTGAAACCACTGTGTACACAAACACACACACACACACACACACACACACACACACACACACACACACACACACACACACACACACACACACACACCACACACACACACACACACACACACACACACACACACACACACACACACACACACACACACACACACACACACACACACACACACACACACACACACACACGCACACACACACATCATTTTTTTTAATTTACAATTACATATTGTTAATTACATTATATACAATTACTTTTTGTATTGAAATGTCACCCTTCTGTCCATCACTTTCATCATGGCCACGCAAGGCCAGCTCAAAGGCACCACAGAACTTCACACAGTCTATTCTTTTAGACAGGATGTGTTTTTGTCCACCTCCTCATTGTGCTTCCTCACGGCAATCCTGTGGCCGTCGTCCAGCTGCGTAGCAATGTTCACTCTGCCTAGCGTGGCTAGCTTCATAGCATTGTCTTCCGGGGGGGCTGTTCTGAAACAGCCCCCCCGGAAGATGTTTGGAGGACGCTGATTGGCTACATTTGATGTCACTCGTTTATATCTTGAATCAGCAATTGGCTAAACTGCTACGGAGACCCGCCTCCGTGGGGCTATTTCTCTACAGCCCCCCCAGCATCGTCATTCAAATGCTCCCTTAAGGCTGCAGACCCTGAAATGGAACACGGCCACAGTGTACGAGGCATATGTGGACTAGGAAAAGCATATTATGTTGCGCAAATTATTTTAAAATCATATTTTACACATATTTCTGGGTGCATTCCATATTTTAAACACACACATATTGACAATTTATATATATATTTTATATTATTTTTATTATTAATAATAATGTTTGTGCGTGTGGTTTAGGGGGGGCGGCGCCCATCGCCCCCTATGGGCCAGCCATATGGAGTACGTATATGTCTCTCTCTCTCTCACTCTCTCTCTCTCTATATATATATATAAACGTATATACACTATATACAATATATATTTATATATCTATATATACACTATATACTATATATATATAAATATTGTATATAGTGTATATATATATGTGTATTTATATCAAACAAAGTCAAACAGAGTCTCATTGATTCCAATAAAGAAGGAAGAGAAGCCATGTAGCCTCCCTGCATGTCTCTGATCCATGATGGTGACTGAGTGTGACTGTGGTGATTACTGTAGCACCAAGCTAGCTCTGCCACAGCCTCCCACATCTGAACACAATATGATTCATCCTTTCATCATACTCTACTTGTTTTAATGTCTTTTTATTAAAGTGTTCAAAATCAGTATAGTGTAAAACACAATCAGTATAGTGTAAAACAACTTTAGTGGTTGGGACGGTTAGTGTTGAATGCACAGACACACACACACACACACACACACACACACACACACACCACACACACACACACACACACACACACACACACACACACACACACACACACACACACACACACACACACCACACACACACACACACACACACACACACACACACCACACACACACACACACACACACACACACACACACACACACACACACACACACACACACACACACACACACACACACACACACACACACACACACACCACACACACACACACACACACACACACACACACACACACACACACACACACACACACACACACACACACACACACACACACACACACACACACACATACACACACACACACACACACACACACACACACACACACACACACACACACACATACACACACACATACACACACACACACACACACACACACACACACACACACACACACACACACACACACACACACACACACACACACACACACACACACACACACACACACACACACACACACACACACACACACACACACACACACACACACACACACACACCACTAAGGACCATGTACTCACACAGCTGACATAACACATGGAATCACCCATTTTATTGACCATTTCACAGCCCCTAAAACAACATACAGTACACATGTTTCACATATATCTATTTAGACTGTGTGTTTATATATATAAGTAAGGTTCCAATCAAACTAACTGTTTCACTGAGATCAACAACAGATGGTGCATTCATTGGAGTTTTTCTCAACCAAGTTTCCAAGAGTTGATCCCTGAACAACATTCAGATGACAGGAGGAGCAGAGCAAGAAGAGGAGTCATCTCCTCCTCCCTGTGGTGTCCTCTCAGCGCAAGGAGCTGCCCTCAGTCCAACCCCCTCCAAGACACTGTGCTTCAGTTTAACAGTTAAAAAACACAGTTTTAGTTTAACAGTTAAAGACATTGCTTTAGTTTAGCAGTTAAAGACTCCGTTTTAGTTTAACAGTTAAAGACACTGTTTTAGTTTAACAGTTAAAGACTCTGTTTTAGTTTAACAGTTACAGACTCTGTTTTAGTTTAACAGTTACAGACTCTGTTTTAGTTTAACAGTTACAGACTCTGTGTTCTGGAGTCTCAAGCCCCTCTTGGGTCTCAATGGTTGATCAATTGTTTACTCTCACTAATCCACACTTCCCTGTCATTAGTCATTGGAAACAATTAGACATACCCAATTTGTTGCGTGGACACACACACACACACACACACACACACACACACACACACACACACACACACACACACACACACACACACACACACACACACACACACACACACACACACACACACACAGAGCGCTGCAGTCTTTTAATCAAGTTGTGTCTCATTTGTGTGTGTTGGCGAACCACCTTTCAAGGAGAACTAAACCCCTCGGACCCCAGCTGGAAGCAAGCTTTCTGTTGGTGTTCTTCAGAGGCTCCAGAGCTGCTCCCCGGTTCACACCTCGGGGGGGCAGGTGTGTGTCGCAGAAACACTTAATCAGCAGGTGAGCGGCTAACCATCAGCTCTTGAGAAGGTCTAACCTAGTCTAACCTACAGAGAGAGAGAGAGGTCTAACCTAGTCTAACCTACAGAGAGAGAGAGAGAGGTCTAACCTAGTCTAACCTACAGAGAGAGAGGTCTAACCTAGTCTAACCTACAGAGAGAGAGAGAGGTCTAACCTAGTCTAACCTACAGAGAGAGAGAGAGAGGTCTAACCTAGTCTAACCTACAGCGAGAGAGAGGTCTAACCTAGTCTAACCTACAGAGAGAGAGAGAGAGGTCTAACCTAGTCTAACCTACAGAGAGAGAGAAAGTCGTCTAACCTAGTCTAACCTACAGAGAGAGAGAGGGAGGTCTAACCTAGTCTAACCTACAGAGAGAGAGAGAGGTCTAACCTAGTCTAACCTACAGAGAGAGAGAGAGAGGACTAACCTAGTCTAACCTACAGAGAGAGAGAGAGAGAGGTCTAACCTAGTCTAACCTACAGAGAGAGAGAGAGGTCTAACCTAGTCTAACCTACAGAGAGAGAGAGAGAGGTCTAACCTAGTCTAACCTACAGAGAGAGGTCTAACCTAGTCTAACCTACAGAGAGAGAGGTCTAACCTAGTCTAACCTACAGAGAGAGAGAGGTCTAACCTAGTCTAACCTACAGAGAGAGAGAGAGGTCTAACCTAGTCTAACCTACAGAGAGAGAGAGAGGTCTAACCTAGTCTAACCTACAGAGAGAGAGAGGTCTAACCTAGTCTAACCTACAGAGAGAGAGAGGTCTAACCTAGTCTAACCTACAGAGAGAGAGAGAGAGGTCTAACCTAGTCTAACCTACAGAGAGAGAGAACGTCGTCTAACCTAGTCTAACCTACAGAGAGAGAGAGAGAGGTCTAACCTAGTCTAACCTACAGAGAGAGAGAGAGGTCTAACCTAGTCTAACCTACAGAGAGAGAGAGAGGTCTAACCTAGTCTAACCTACAGAGAGAGAGAGAGAGGTCTAACCTAGTCTAACCTACAGAGAGAGAGAGAGAGGTCTAACCTAGTCTAACCTACAGAGAGAGAGAGAGAGGTCTAACCTAGTCTAACCTACAGAGAGAGAGGTCTAACCTAGTCTAACCTACAGAGAGAGAGAGAGGTCTAACCTAGTCTAACCTACAGACAGAGAGAGAGGACTAACCTAGTCTAACCTACAGAGAGAGAGAGAGAGAGAGAGGTCTAACCTAGTCTAACCTACAGAGAGAGAGAGAGGTCTAACCTAGTCTAACCTACAGAGAGAGAGAGAGAGAGAGGTCTAACCTAGTCTAACCTACAGAGAGAGAGAGAGAGGACTAACCTAGTCTAACCTACAGAGAGAGAGAGAGAGAGGTCTAACCTAGTCTAACCTACAGAGAGAGAGAGAGGTCTAACCTAGTCTAACCTACAGAGAGAGAGAGAGAGGTCTAACCTAGTCTAACCTACAGAGAGAGAGAGAGGTCTAACCTAGTCTAACCTACAGAGAGAGAGGTCTAACCTAGTCTAACCTACAGAGAGAGAGAGGTCTAACCTAGTCTAACCTACAGCGAGAGAGAGGTCTAACCTAGTCTAACCTACAGAGAGAGAGAGAGGTCTAACCTAGTCTAACCTACAGAGAGAGAGAGAGGTCTAACCTAGTCTAACCTACAGAGAGAGAGAGGTCTAACCTAGTCTAACCTACAGAGAGAGAGAGAGAGGTCTAACCTAGTCTAACCTACAGAGAGAGAGAACGTCGTCTAACCTAGTCTAACCTACAGAGAGAGAGAGAGAGGTCTAACCTAGTCTAACCTACAGAGAGAGAGAGAGGTCTAACCTAGTCTAACCTACAGAGAGAGAGAGAGGTCTAACCTAGTCTAACCTACAGAGAGAGAGAGAGAGGTCTAACCTAGTCTAACCTACAGAGAGAGAGAGAGAGAGAGAGGTCTAACCTAGTCTAACCTACAGAGAGAGAGAGAGAGGTCTAACCTATTCTAACCTACAGAGAGAGAGAGGTCTAACCTAGTCTAACCTACAGAGAGAGAGAGAGGTCTAACCTAGTCTAACCTACAGAGAGAGAGAGAGAGAGAGGACTAACCTTGTCTAACCTACAGAGAGAGAGAGAGAGAGGTCTAACCTAGTCTAACCTACAGAGAGAGAGAGAGGTCTAACCTAGTCTAACCTACAGAGAGAGAGAGAGAGAGGTCTAACCTAGTCTAACCTACAGAGAGAGAGAGAGAGAGAGAGAGAGAGAGGTCTAACCTAGTCTAACCTACAGAGAGAGAGAGAGAGGTCTAACCTAGTCTAACCTACAGAGAGAGAGAGAGAGAGAGAGGTCTAACCTAGTCTAACCTACAGAGAGAGAGAGAGAGTCGTCTAATGCAAACCGACCTACACGTGGTGCTGGGGTTTGGTTCTCCTTTAAGTGGTTTTCCGAACAGAATAATGCGAATAATTGTTTTTTTACATAGATGCTTAGCATTAATAACATAACATATATAATAACATACGCTTATCCAACACAACCTCAAAGTGAGGCTGAGAGCTATCAAAAGCCCAAAGCTTAGCGCTCTGGGTGTTGGTGTCCCTCCAGACTCTCTCCCCGGTGTCTGAGGCGTGAGGGCCGGTAAGCACGAGTTTATACAAGGTTAAACGAAAAAAAGTATTAAATTATGTCTCTTTCTTTGAGTACCATTCCTCGGGGGCTGTGCAGATAGCAGACAACTCAATATCACATATAGATGTATATATAGATATAGGTTACATTAAAATGATTAGACCAACTGGGTAACCGATAATTAGTCCATGGATAATAAGTCCATGGATGATAAGTCCATAGAGTGTTGACAGAGATGGTCGTGATCCAGGCTCAATAACTCCTTTCTGTGTGGGGAGATGCGCTGATGCGCTGATGCGTTGATGCCTTCCAGAACACAGCATCCAGAACACGGTGTGTTTTACTAGGGACCGGCCGGTAGTGTGAGGTTAGCCACCGTGACCTGATTACGTTACACTTGCTACAATCGCTTCTTTAAAGAGCCTTCGAAATTGTTTATTTCATATGTTGAGTTTCTTCTTTTTTTTTATATAAGTGTGTAAATAACTTTGCTATATAGTACTACGCAGCAAAGAGACAAGTCAATTCATCCACATGTCAAACTGATGGCGGAACGACTTCAGGATGTAATCTTTCATTTAGGTGTTTCTTGCTGGCTTGTGTTTTCATGTGTCATGGCTGTGCTGGGGCGGGCCTGGCCCTCCTGGTTCTCCTGCCTGTTTCTGTTTCCTCCACACCTTTTTAATTCATGTTTCATTGTTTGTAGTCTGGTAGAAATGATTTCAAGATGCAAGATACTTATTCTGAGTTTGAATTTGTGTTTATGATTTAGTAAACAATGTTGTAATATTATTCATATTGTTTTAATGCCCATGAAAAGGTTTGTGAACTATATATGTACCTTTTCATATTCCCAATGTTAGGACCATGGATGTTTAGTTAGCAGGCTACTTGATTTGTGTCTTACCTGTAGCCAGGTGAGAGGACGGGTCACGTGACCAGAAGGACAAATCAGAGTCACTCTTAACCTGGACTGGGTCTCCTGAGACCTCCCAGAGAGCCCTTGGTTCCTCTGGGAGGTCTCCTGAGACCTCCCAGAGAGCCCTCGGTTCCTCTGGGAGGTCTCCTGAGACCTCCTAGAGAGCCCTCGGTTCCTCTGGGAGGTCTCCTGAGAC
>CM051015.1:24381641-24386641 GCA_027704905.1 Muraenolepis orangiensis
CCCGCTCTGCTATCATGATGGTGTTTGAAGTGGGCAACCTTGCAAGGATTATTTGATAAGCAAGCGGTGGACTCAATGAGACGGCAGGTGTTCCGGATCTTTCCCAGGTCTTAAGCGCTGGTCGGCACAATCCTCCCCATTACAATAAAGAAAAAAGCCTCCCAACTGACTCATTTACATTCCAGGGGCATTTAGCGGGTTATCAAACAGGCAGCCTCTCCTTACCGTCTGGAAGAGATCAGCCGTGTTCTGTTGGCTGGATGTGATGTAATGCTCCTCTGTAAGGATCTAACTGTTGTGTGAAGTGTGTGTGTTAGAGTTGTTCAGGGATATATATTATTGGTGAACTGGTCAACCTCTGCCGTCTTGTAGTTCAGCCTGTTGTGTGTCTGTTGTGTGTCTGTTGTGTGTCTGTTGTGTGTCTGTTGTGTGTCTGTTGTGTGCATGTTGTGTGTCTGTTGTGTGCCTGTTGTGTGTCTGTTGTGTGCATGTTGTGTGTCTGTTGTGTGTCTGTTGTGTGCCTGTTGTGTGCCTGTTGTGTGCATGTTGTGTGCCTGTTGTGTGTCTGTTGTGTGCCTGTTGTGTGTCTGTTGTGTGCCTGTTGTGTGCCTGTTGTGTGCATGTTGTGTGCATGTTGTGTGCATGTTGTGTGTCTGTTGTGTGCATGTTGTGTGCATGTTGTGTGTCTGTTGTGTGTCTGTTGTGTGCATGTTGTGTGTCTGTTCTTCAGTGGGGAGTCAGATGTGATTTAATTTCCTTGACTTTTAGCATTTGTATTTTTTTATATTTTGGACGTTTTCTTGAACTGGGAACGTTTGAGTGTTGTGTAGTTTGGAGTTAGGGTTAGTCTCCGACCCCGAGTTCACCTTCTGTCTTTCTGACTTAGTGTCTGGTAATGTGAAGCAGTCAGACGTGTGTTGCTCACATCCACCCAGGAGACCCCCACCCTGTGGGACACCTGGGGGTCAGAGAGGTGTGGGCTCAGTGCAGTGATGGTTGATACGTTGCTCCCAGTCGGAGCGTATTCTGTGAGTTCCTGCTGGGGCGGACGGGGTAATTATCAATCATCTTCCTCTGGCTCAGCAGGGCTCTATTTAGAGCCTGGAGACCCGGTTGAATCGTGATCCTGGCTGTGAAATTTGGCAAGGACACCTTCGGGCTCACGGCCAACACAGATAAGAAAGTGTATAATTGGAGTGGTTATCGTTTGCGGTGTAAAAAGGTGACTTGTATTTCATTGCAAATGTTACTTCACGCCTTGTGAAATGTGCAGTAGATATGCTTCTGGGTTTCTGGCACATTCTTGCCACTTTGCCATGTGAGACTAAATAAATGGAGAAAGAAAAGCATACGAATGCATCTCCCAGGAGGAGAACTAGGAAACTAGAAAGCCTGAGAAGGGCTTTGTTTGTCCTGCTATTTTCATTAATCACGACACAATATTATTTCATACTTTATGCATATCAACCTGCAAGTGGTCTGGGATGGGGAGTGGTGGCCCGGGGCTCATCCTGTCCTCCACCTGACCACAGCCCAAAGCCGTCCTGTCCTCATCCACCCGACCACAGCCCAAAGCCGTCCTGTCCTCATCCACCCGACCACAGCCCAAAGCCGTCCTGTCCTCATCCACCCGACCACAGCCCAAAGCCGTCCTGTCCTCATCCACCCGACCACAGCCCAAAGCCGTCCTGTCCTCCTCCACCCGACCACAGCCCAAAGCCGTCCTGTCCTCCTCCACCCGACCACAGCCCAAAGCCGTCCTGTCTTCCTCCACCCGACCACAGCCCAAAGCCGTCCTGTCCTCATCCACCCGACCACAGCCCAAAGCCGTCCTGTCTTCCTCCACCCGACCACAGCCCAAAGCCGTCCTGTCTTCCTCCACCCGACCACAGCCCAAAGCCGTCCTGTCTTCCTCCACCCGACCACAGCCCAAAGCCGTCCTGTCTTCCTCCACCCGACCACAGCCCAAAGCCGTCCTGTCTTCCTCCACCCGACCACAGCCCAAAGCCGTCCTGTCCTCATCCACCCGACCACAGCCCAAAGCCGTCCGCACACCCTGAGTGTTCCAATGAGCTTTTGTGAGAAAATACGCTCACATCTATTTACATTAGCATCAACATTTCATTAAATCATGCCGGTTGTGACAATAAAGCCGAAGCCTCAGGGAAAGGCTTGTTGTAGTTACAGCATCACGGCAGTTGGGTTTACAATTCTCATTTCTATTTCCCATTAATGCCATTAAAGCGATGGGAATACATTTAAGTCATGCAAAATATTTTTGGATTTTCAGATGAAGCCTTGAGAGAAACGTTTCAACATCATATGAAAGGTATTGAAGTTACTTTTAATTAAGACACATGTCATATATATATTTTCAATTTTTACCTCATAACACACAGAGTAAACACACAAAAATATATTTATTTATCTGAATATATTCACAACCAATTGAAATGAATTAATGTAAATATATTCACAACAAACCAATAATTAATCTGAATAAATTCACAACAAATTTATAATAGTTCATCTGAAAGCGGCCTCACGTTTCGGATGTAAACACAGAATTAAAAGAAACATAACATGAAAGAAAAAGACATCCAACAACCCCATTCCAGCGCCGTCATGAATCACAGAAACTCTTTACAACAACACCAAGCGTATGCCCGCAAATCTATTTGTCCAAGTTGATTTATTGAATGGTTTCCCACTCTGTGTTCTCACTGACCCTGACCCCGAACCCAGGGACCACTGGCTTAGTGGACCCTTCTGTACAAGCCTCTGGGCCTTTCTGCTCCTGCTGCCGCCATTTAACACTAACAATAAGTAACGTCTCCACCTGTAACGTCTCCACCCGTACTGTCTCCACCCGTACTGTCTCCACCCGTACTGTCTCCACCTGTAACGTCTCCACCTGTAACGTCTCCACCCGTACTGTCTCCACCTGTAACGTCTCCACCTGTAACGTCTCCACCCGTACTGTCTCCACCTGTAACGTCTCCACCCGTACTGTCTCCACCCGTACTGTCTCCACCTGTAACGTCTCCACCTGTAACGTCTCCACCTGTAGCGTCTCCACCTGTAGCGTCTCCACCTGTAGCGTCACCACCTTTAGCGTCTCCACATGTAATATCTCCACCTGTAATATCTCCACCTGTAATATCTCCACCTGTAGCGTCTCCACCTGTAGCGTCTCCACCTGTAGCGTCTCCACCTGTAAGAGAGTGAACAGGGAGGAGGAGGGAGAGTGAACAGGGAGGAGGAGGAGGGAGAGTGAACAGGGAGGAGGAGGAGGGAGTGAACAGGGAGGAGGAGGGGGAGTGAACAGGGAGGAGGAGGAAGAGTGAACAGGGAGGAGGAGGGAGAGTGAACAGGGAGGAGGAGGAGGAGGGAGAGTGAACAGGGAGGAGGAGGAGGGAGAGTGAACAGGGAGGAGGAGGGAGAGTGAACAGGGAGGAGGAGGAGGGAGAGTGAACAGGGAGGAGGAGGAGGGAGAGTGAACAGGGAGGAGGAGGAGGAGGGAGAGTGAACAGGGAGGAGGAGGGAGAGTGAACAGGGAGGAGGGAGAGTGAACAGGGAGGAGGAGGAGTTGATAGTGATATCAAATTCAAGGATATGTAACAGAATCAATAGCACAATATTATCACAGTGATTATAAGATCAGAAACCCAAAACCAGGGCTAGGATTTAGTATTCAAATAGAAGAGCACAGTCACTGCTGTTGCTCTCAAGCTCCATCGATTGGCTTGTAGACGTCTCGAAAACACACACACACACACACACACACACACACACACACACACACACACACACACACACACACACACACACACACGCACACACACACACACAGATGGACCACGCACACACCTTTGGATCCAAGGCCATTGATTTGAAGGTGCTGTAGTTTGGATCTGAGGGTTGGAATTTGAGGGGTAATTAACGGTCAGCTGATGGTGAGTGAAATGCTCTATGAGATAACTGCTCTGGGGGACGTCTCTGTAGGAGACCAGTTAGATACCAGCCCCTCACCGAGCGTTTCTGACCAATCACGGCATATATTCTCCTTGTAAATGCAACACATTGTTCTTAGTAGAGCAAGGTTGTGAGCAGAGAGGGACGTCAGACATCATGCTGCTCTCATCTCTCCTCTCTCTGCTGCACTGCCGGCGTTTAAGAAACTATGTTTGCATGACTACTAAGTACAAACTAAGACTACTACGTACATACTAAGACTACTAAGTACATACTAAGACTACTAAGTACATACTAAGACTACTAAGTACATACTAAGACTACTAAGTACATACTAAGACTACTAAGTACAAACTAAGACTACTAAGTACATACTAAGACTACTAAGTACATACGAAGACTACTAAGTACATACTAAGACTACTAAGTACATACTAAGACTACTAAGTACATACTAAGACATTTCTATTTTGTTATCATTGCATTTTTTTTTATCACTTTTTATTTTATTTTTTACTGATTGTGAAGTGTTACTTCCACAATCATTGTTGTGAATAATTCATACTGTATATTCATACTTTACATACTGAATATGATGGTACCGATGTATGAACCAATGAACCTTTAGACTGGGAGGCAAACACCCCACCTGTCCCTCAGACATCTGTCCTCTGTCCCTGAGACACCTGTCACTGAGACACCTGTCCCTGAGACACCTGTCCCTAAGACACCTGTCCCTGAGACACCTGTCCCTAAGACACCTGTCCCTGAGACACCTGTCACTGAGACACCTGTCCCCTGAGACACCTGTCCCTAAGACACCTGTCCCCTGAGACACCTGTCCCTAAGACACCTGTCCCCTAAGACACCTGTCCCTAAGACACCTGTCCCCTGAGACACCTGTCCCTAAGACACCTGTCTCCTGAGACACCTGTCACTGAGACACCTGTCCTCTCTAATAATAAATTATATTTATAAGCGCAATTTTAATTTGCGTGGGCAAAACTCAAAGTGCTACAGAGTAA
>CM051015.1:24391641-24399141 GCA_027704905.1 Muraenolepis orangiensis
CTCACCTGGCCCCAGTCAGACTGATTAGAGTCTGGTTGAAGCAGCCTCACCTGGCCCCAGTCAGACTGATTAGAGTCTGGTTGAAGCAGCCTCACCTGGCCCCAGTCTTACTGATTAGAGTCTGGTTGAAGCAGCCTCACCTGGCCCCAGTCAGACTGATTAGAGTCTGGTTGTTGAAGCAGCCTCACCTGGCCCCAGTCAGACTGATTAGAGTCTGGTTGAAGCAGCCTCACCTGGCCCAGTCTTACTGATTAGAGTCTGGTTGAAGCAGCCTCACCTGGCCCCAGTCAGACTGATTAGAGTCTGGTTGAAGCAGCCTCACCTGGCCCCAGTCAGACTGATTAGAGTCTGGTTGAAGCAGCCTCACCTGGCCCCAGTCTTACTGATTAGAGTCTGGTTGAAGCAGCCTCACCTGGCCCAGTCAGACTGATTAGAGTCTGGTTGAAGCAGCCTCACCTGGCCCCAGTCAGACTGATTAGAGTCTGGTTGAAGCAGCCTCACCTGGCCCCAGTCAGACTGATTAGAGTCTGGTTGAAGCAGCCTCACCTGGCCCCAGTCAGACTGATTAGAGTCTGGTTGAAGCAGCCTCACCTGGCCCCAGTCAGACTGATTAGAGTCTGGTTGAAGCAGCCTCACCTGGCCCCAGTCAGACTGATTAGAGTCTGGTTGAAGCAGCCTCACCTGGCCTCAGTCAGACTGATTAGAGTCTGGGGCTGGTGAGGCTGTATGTGCTAACGAGTGCTAGCATGTCAGCAGCTGAACTTGTTTCTACAGTACCTTTGTCCTGGTGTTTGTTATGATTCACTTCAAGAAAATTCTACAATCAATATTGAAGAATAAACAACACAAGTAGGCCATCATCCGCATGAAAACCAATCAATCGTACTCATCAATCAATAACGCATATCTTCTAAAGGACATTGTCCTGGATGTCTCCTCCGGTCCAGGGCTCTGGTCCAGGAGGGGTCCCTGGTTCTCTCTCCATGCTCTGAGGTAACATCCATCATCCACCTGGTGATCAGCGCTGTTCTCCGGCCTCCACTGTTCATCACCATCACGCACCACCCACCACCATCACGCACCACCCACCACCATCACACACCACCATCACCATCACGCACCACCCACCACCATCACGCACCACCCACCACCATCACACACCACCCATCACCATCACGCACCACCCACCACCATCACGCACCACCCACCACCATCACACACCACCCATCACCATCACGCACCACCCACCACCATCACACACCACCCACCACCATCACGCACCACCACCACCACACCACCATCACCACCACACACACACCACCACCACCACCACACCACCACCACCACCACCATCACACACCACCCACTACCATCACACACCACCCACCACCATCACACACCACCCACCACCATCACACACCACCCACTACCATCACGCACCACTCACCACCATCACACACCACCCATCACCATCACGCACCACCCACCACCATCACACACCACCCACTACCATCACGCACCACTCACCACCATCACACACCACCCATCACCATCACGCACCACCCACCACCATCACACACCACCCACCACCATCACACACCACCCATCACCATCACACACCACCCACCACCATCACACACCACCCACCACCATCACGCACCACCCACCACCATCACGCACCACCCACCACCATCACACACCACCCACCACCATCACACACCACCCACCACCATCACACACCACCCACCACCATCACACACCACCCACCACCATCACGCACCACCCACTACCATCACACACCACCCACCACCATCACACACCACCCACCACCATCACACACCACCCACCACCATCACACACCACCCACCACCATCACGCACCACCCACCACCATCACACACCACCCACCACCATCACGCACCACCCACCACCATCACACACCACCCACTACCATCACACACCACCCACCACCATCACACACCACCCACCACCATCACACACCACCCACTACCATCACGCACCACTCACCACCATCACACACCACCCATCACCATCACGCACCACCCACCACCATCACACACCACCCACCACCATCACACACCACCCACTACCATCACGCACCACTCACCACCATCACACACCACCCATCACCATCACGCACCACCCACCACCATCACACACCACCCACCACCATCACACACCACCCACCACCATCACACACCACCCATCACCATCACACACCACCCACTACCATCACACACCACCCACCACCATCACGCACCACCCACCACCATCACGCACCACCCACCACCATCACACACCACCCACCACCATCACACACCACCCACCACCATCACACACCACCCACCACCATCACACACCACCCACCACCATCACGCACCACCCACCACCATCACACACCACCCACCACCATCACGCACCACCCACCACCATCACGCACCACCCACCACCATCACACACCACCCACTACCATCACGCACCACTCACCACCATCACACACCACCCATCACCATCACGCACCACCCACCACCATCACACACCACCCACCACCATCACACACCACCCACCACCATCACACACCACCCACCACCATCACGCACCACCCACTACCATCACACACCACCCACCACCATCACACACCACCCACCACCATCACACACCACCCACCACCATCACACACCACCCACCACCATCACGCACCACCCACCACCATCACACACCACCCACCACCATCACGCACCACCCACCACCATCACACACCACCCACTACCATCACACACCACCCACCACCATCACACACCACCCACCACCATCACACACCACCCACTACCATCACGCACCACTCACCACCATCACACACCACCCACCACCATCACACACCACCCACTACCATCACGCACCACTCACCACCATCACACACCACCCATCACCATCACGCACCACCCACCACCATCACACACCACCCACTACCATCACGCACCACTCACCACCATCACACACCACCCATCACCATCACGCACCACCCACCACCATCACACACCACCCACTACCATCACACACCACCCACCACCATCACACACCACCCACTACCATCACACACCACCCACTACCATCACACACCACCCACTACCATCACACACCACCCACTACCATCACACACCACCCACCACCATCACACACCACCCACTACCATCACACACCACCCACTACCATCACACACCACCCACCACCATCACACACCACCCACCACCATCACACACCACCCACCACCATCACACACCACCCACCACCATCACACACCACCCACTACCACTCTCAGATAAAGAGACATACAGAAAGAGACAGAGAGAGAGAGAGACAAACAGAGAGAGAGAGAGAGAGAGACAAACAGAGAGAGAGAGAGAGAGAGACAAACAGAGAGAGGCAGAGAGACAAACAGACAGAGGAACAGACTTCTTCCTCCTCTCTTTCCACCTCTTCTCAGGAATAATCACAGATTGAAGTGGTTAAGAAAACAGCCAATTTTCAGTCTTTCACTTCTACATAAAACATATATATTAATCTATTTATGTATTAGGCTTAAGAAAGTCTGTATTTAAGTTCGCATTTGATTTGATCTTCGATGGTGTGTGACGTTAATGTAATCTAACGTTAATGTTATCTAACGACGTTCTAAGTAAGTAACTAACTGAGGAGCTAGCTATATATAGCCTCATGTGTTTGTGTGAGGCTTGTATTTCCTCCTGTTGTTGGGACGGACATTTTGTGATTTGGGTTGGAATCAAAGCCTGTTTGGTGTAAAGACTAAAGGTGTTCCTGGAGCTCGCTCCTCCACAGAGGAAGGGAGGCAGCGGGATCAGAGGCAGTGAGCTCTCTCTGAACTTCAAGAAAGAGCCAGCCAGCTTGAGAACATGCCTGATCATTTCTCTATCTTTCTATCATTAATATAATTATTATTATTATTATAATTGTTGTTGTTGTTGTTCTTGATGTTATTGCTATGTAAGTCTCCAAAGGTTCTCTAAGGTGACATGTCTGAGAGCGTTCCCAGTCTTTGTGGTTGGTTGTAAGCGCTGGTCGGGAGACAGACAGCAGCTCGTGAGCACGGGGAGACGTTCACCTGTTTGACGGTTAGCAAAACGTCTGTTTTGCTCGCAACTTAAATTGAGTGACAATTATCAACAGAGTTCCGGAAACATCTTTCATACCACATTTTTACAATGTCATCGTACAGTTAAATAAATAAAATATGGGAAAACATGTGTTCAAACACCAGATGACTACTAACTAAAACAGCAAGTGGAATAAGACTTTGAGGAAACAGTAGAGCTGAATGTGGAGGGAATGAACTGAAAGTAGCTTTCTCACAAAAGGCATTGTCAGAATACTGAATTCTTACGCTCATAATTATAGTTAATCACATTTATTTTTTGGATAAAACTAAATGTTCCTCCACTTCTACGGGAACTAACCAACAGAAAGACAGGGAGCAAGACCCATTTTACGGGTGATTTTCCATTTATTTGTCGTTCTACTATGAATGTGAGAAATAAGCCTCGGTACGGTAGGGTTAGAACAGGGGTTCCCCTAGGGGGCCCAGAGTTATGACAGAGGGGGGTGGAATAAACGATACAATAGAACATGTTTAAGTTAGATTGGCCGTTGCAGTTCTGTATTAATTAAAGACCATGTTTTAAATCGATTCTATAGGAGTGTGCCAGTCTGAGAAGGTCTTTATGTGGGTGCATGGAGGTGGGGGGGTTAGAAGAAGAGGAACAGGCTCCTTCAGATGGTTATTCACATCTGCTCCGTCTGAATCAAGATCTCAGGTCTCCACAGCAAGAGTGCAAAATGTGTTTGCTGTATCCCGCAGTGCCTCTGACATTTTTTGTGTGTGAGGTTTAGTTGACTTTACTTTTATTGAAATGTAAAAGCAATTAAATTGAAAACATCCACTCTTTACCTGAGTGAGGCATCCTCATTCTTATATCAATCAACCATTAAAACACATTCTCTTTGGTTCATTACATTAGCCACACATCACACTGTGAATACATTTCAATCCTGTGAAGATGGGGATATCAATTATATTATTATTCATTTGACTAATGCGGTTTGTTCTTGTCTCTTGTTCTGCTTGATTGGTTTGTCTTCACTGCAAGACGTCTCTCTGCATGGACAATGTGGAAAAATGTGATTCTTGTTAAATTGCAAGTTATTATGTGAAGTTTACCGTGTGACTAATTCCACCTCACAGTGGGCCACGTAGCACATTTAAATAGACACTTCACAGCCACAGACACTTAAGACACAGTTGTCTTAAGTGTCTATTGTTCAACCGCACAGAATCGCCAAATTCCTATCGGTGACACGAGCAGAGAACAGCGTCAGCGTTGCCGGCGGGACGCTGTGATGAATCGTGGGCACGATTAACCGCGCAGCCTCCACGCCACGTCAAAGACAGGGTCTGGAACATCTCCTGTTGTAGGCCTGCTCCTTTCAACTGTTGGCAGCTTTTTGTTTCAAGAAGAAGAGACCTGGCTTGTTGGAGGTCCAGATGTCTTGTTCTGTTCTCCGTGGCAGCATGTGGGCTGAAGGAACACATATCTGCAGTGACGTAGTTCTGTTCGAACAGAAAGCACAATGTTCTATAATGAGAGACAGCGCTTGGCTGGACTACAGCATTCATACAGCACACTGCTGTTTGTTTGTCAAGGCTATAGTCACAAAGTCAACCTCCCCATATTGCAAAGTGTTGCAGAGATGAATTTAAAGAGACGTTAATTAAGCATGCGGCGCCAACATTGATGATGTGTTCCATCTGTGCCAAATGTTGACATATTTTATAGAAGTGAAAGATTTATAACGTAACAGAACGTGTCTGTCCAGAGTTGTGAAGGTCTTTGGCTCGTCTTGAAACCATAACACCATATCTGGGTGGCTTGAAACCAGGAGAACAGGAAGGGAATAAAGTTGAAAGTAGTCAGACTAACTAAGCAACTAACTAAGTATGTACTTAGTTGGTTAGTTAGTAAGTTATGTGTGCACCTTAACCTAAACCAATTTCTGTATGTCTTCATCAGATGGGTGATACTATATGAGTAAGACTGACTTAGTGAACATACTTAATATGATGAGCAATTATTTTGCCAAAGTGCAAAGTGTTACATTTCAGTTGTGTTAGTTGTTCCTCCCCATTGAGCCTCTGGTGGAACCCTGAGTCCTCGGCTCCAAAGTCTGTCAACTAAAACATCTTTCATGTGGGTCTCTCAGGGTATAAGTATAAGTAAAGTAAAGTATAAAGCAGTGGTGTGAACATCTTATGTGTGTTTTGCACATAAGATTTTCACACCACTGCTTTATACTTGTGTAAACTGTGAAGTGACAATAAACTTGACTTGACTTGACTCTCTTGGAGTATGGCTGAATGTCTGCTAACTGATACATGGCTTTAGGTGGTTTTCAAAAATACATTTTCCTCAAAATGTTAGAGTTAACAAAATTGAGCGGGGAATAGATTCCCCTCATATATTCTCTGGCCAGCGAGAGCATGGTTTTAGCCAGCGGTGTTTGGTTCCTGTGTTGCTGGAGGGGTCCGGTCTTCCCTGGTTTGGTCTGTCAGTCGGCCGCATGAGACGGAATAACCGCCTGAAGGCTGGACTCCACAGAATTTCCTGCCTTCCACATGCCTCCTCCTAAACGGGCCGAGGAGCCTACAGCTGGGATAACATGGCTTCTCTCCGGTTACCCACCGAGAGGACAGTCCATTGGAGAAGGATTCCCCTGCATTCCCTCATTTTGTGTGTTTTTTGTGTGTTTTTTTCCCAAAACGTGTCTTTTGGTGTCATCCCCCGAGCAGCTGGTGAAAGGATGTGGAGAGGGAGATGTATTGGCATCTACAGGATGGAGGACAGAGCTGTGTTCAGACAGAGAGTAGAGAGAGCTGTCAGCCCAGGGAATGGAGGCCTGATAACCACAATATAGCCACCGATGAGCCTGGCTGGGGGTCCAGACCCTTCCAGACACACACAGACAACCGAAGAGGAAGGATACATCTAAGATGCTGTAATGTACAATTACTTAAAGTTGAGATGCAATGATGACGGTGTTAAACAGTAGAATACATACGTATTTCCTTGTGCTGTAGCCCATATACGTATATATATGTATATATACACTGCACAGTATACTATACAGTATAAACATTAGAATAACCTAAGTCTGCAGCTTTAGTGAGCTGGAGAGAGAGGGACCCATTGATTGATCTCCAGGAAGCTCAACGGACCTGAAGAGGCAAACATGGGGGCATACAATGAGACCACAGCCATCAGTCAATACCGTTCACACTGTCCGGTTTTCACAACTTGAAGAGTGAGTCAAGCGGACATAAGGAGAGAGAGGGGGAGGGGCAGGGAGAGAGGAAGAGAGGGAGGGAGGGAGGGAGGGAGGGAGGGAGGGAGGAGGGAGGGAGGGAGGGAGG
>CM051015.1:24404141-24411641 GCA_027704905.1 Muraenolepis orangiensis
GATTTGATTTGCTGTTCTTTGTTTTACGGACCAGACAGCGAAGGTAGTTGCCCTGACTCGCACGCTGACAGCATGGGAATGAGGCTATGAATAGTGATGTGTGTGGGCAGGATAGTGTCCTGGGTGGGCTGGCTGGTCGACGCCCAACCTGGTACCGGGTTCGATCCCCATGGTCCACAGTCTGCCTGCAGGCATCCATGAGGAAGATACTAAAAGCCAAGCTGGAGCCAGCTGCTCAGGACCCCGTCCACACAATGTAAACATGGATGCTTTGTTCAAAATGTCTGCTCAGTAATTAAAAAGTCCCTGAAGGCTGTGGCTATGATGAAGACTTTTTTCTAGTCCTTTCCGTACCATAAATAGTCCACAAACACGCAGACTTGTCACACAATGAATGAGACAGAGGAAGCTTCCACACAATATATAGTTTAAAAAAAGTTTACATTACATTCCATTATATTCCAGTCATTTAGCAGACGCTTTTATCCAAAGTGACTTCCAATAGTGTTTAACAAAGGAAGGTAAGAGAACAACTCGTCACCTGAAGTGCATTTTATTCCAAACAAGTTTCTAAGAACTGAACCAGTGCTCAGGTAGAAGCACAATAAGATCAGGTAAAAGTACAGTAAGGTAAAAGTACAATACTCACACGTTGACTCACACGTTACGCATTGGCCAGCGGCTTCTGCCCCTAAAACAGAATCAAAGCTTCCTCAGATAGGAACAGGAACTGTTAGTCAGCATTTAGCTCTCCAGCTCTGCACTGATCAGCCATCTGACGTCCATTAAACAGATCGAGCCGCTCCAGCAGCACACCTGTAAACATCCTGAAAGGTTCAGCCAGGGGGAATCCATCTAACTTCACTTCTAACTTCTACGACAATCAAAAGCCCCTCACCTGACGGAGCTCAGCAGGTGGTCCTGTGACAAACCGTCTGCTAGCATCCGCTCAGATTATCGCCAGCGACGGAGTCACATCCTGCTGGGACGCCCGTCTGTGATTAGGTGTAGACCCTGTCTGACAATGTCCCCGTCTCTGTACTTACTGTGTGCACAGAGAAGCACATTGCGGAAATATATGTTGAAATACGTGTTTCCCAGATGTTTGTATGTGGAACCAAACGTCGTTTTTAGGCTAATAGGAAGGCTAAGCTTTCTGGAACAGATCCCTGGGGAAACCCTTGTTTCAGGGTCAAGTGTCCGATACGTGTTTAGAAACCCTAAACCTTGTGGCAAGTTTAAAAGGTTTCACAAATATACAGAAAATACGAAATGCACAAATATGCACAACATTGCTTTCCATCCATCTTAATTTAAATAACATGTCACAGAAAGAGCCCAACCTCGAACGGTCCGTCAACAGTGTTCGCTGTTGCCAATAATGAGTTTGTGAATGGCGCACATTCACAGGTTATGACAAACAGTTTCCTGGGAATCAAATTCTGCCATGGAGAGTAAATGGCTGCTCTCTCTCTCTCTCTCTCTCTCTCTCTCTCTCTCTCTCTCTCTCTCTCTCTCTCTCTCTCTCTCTCCCCTCTCTCTCTCTCTCTCTCTCTCTCTCTCTCTCTCCCCCCCTCTCTCTCTCTCTCTCTCTCTCTCTCTCTCTCTCTCTCTCTCTCTCTCTCTCTCTCTCTCTCTCTCTCTCTCTCTCTCTCTCTCTCCCCAGCGCTGGAGCACCTCAGCTGGTGGTGGAGGAGGGGAGCTCTGTGATGGAGTGGATGATCGCCATCATCCAAACATTAGACGCAAAAGCAAGCGAAGAGCAACAATGCTGGTGAGAGAGAGAGAGAGAGAGAGAGCGAGAGAGAGAGAGAGAGAGAGAGAGAGAGAGAGAGAGAGAGAGAGAGAGAGAGAGAGAGAGAGAGAGAGAGAGAGAGAGAGAGGAGCGGTGATACTGGGGTTGAGGATCAATGGACGACACGCAGCCTTTAATGTCAATAATAATTAGGATTCAAATTCACAGCAGAGCCGTACAGCTCCACGCTACCTCAGACGCTAAATGGACATTTATAGCCGCACACAATACACACAATACACACACACTACATACACATACAATACATACACACACAATACATACACACTACATACACATACAATACATACACACACAATACATACACACTACATACACACACAATACATACACACACAATACACACACACTACATACACACACAATACATACACACACAATACATACACACTACATACACATACAATACATACACACACAATACATACACACTACATACACACACAATACATACACACACAATACACACACACTACATACACACACAATACATACACACACAATACATACACACTACATACACATACAATACATACACACACAATACATACACACTACATACACACACAATACATACACACACAATACATACACACTACATACACACACAATACATACACACACAATACATACACACTACATACACACACAATACATACACACACACATACATACACACACTACATACACACACACATACATACACACACAATACATACACACAATACATACACACTACATACACACACAATACATACACACACAATACATACACACAATACATACACACACAATACATACACACACAATACATACACACTACATACACACACACTACATACACACACAATACATACACACACAATACATACACACTACATACACACACAATACATACACACACAATACATACACACATACACACATACACACACAATACATACACACTACATACACACACAATACATACACACTACATACACACTACATACACACACAATACATACACACACAATACATACACACTACATACACACACAATACATGCACACACGATACATACACACTACATACACACACAATACATACACACTACATACACACTACATACACACAATACATACACACTACATACACACACACTACATACATACACACTACATACACACACACTACATACACACACAATACACACACAATACATACACACTACATACACACACTACATACACACAATACACACACAATACATACACACACTACATGCACCCTACACACACACACAATACATGCACGCTACATACACACACTACATGCATGCTACATACACACACTACATGCATGCTACATACACACACTACATGCACGCTACACACACACACAATACATGCATGCTACATACACACACAATACATGCATGCTACATACACACACAATACATGCACGCTACACACACACACAATACATGCACGCTACATACACACACAAGGCATACACTCTACATACACACACAATACATGCATGCTATATACACACAATACATGCACGCTACATACACACACAAGCACACACACAGGCAATATATACATACTTACACACACAAGCCTGAACACAGGGACACATACACATGTGCAGACACACTGATTAATATCCTCTCTCTCTCTCTCTCTCTCTCTCTCTCTCTCTCTCTCTCTCTCTCTCTCTCTCTCTCTCTCTCTTTCTCTCTCTCTCTCTCTCACACGCACACACACACACACACACACACACACACACACACACACACACACACACACACACACACACACACACACACACACACACACACACACACACACCACACACATCCATAGACTGACGTCAAGGTCAGGCAGGAGAGGCGATGAACTCTGGGAACAGTTAGGGGTTTCCATGTCTTCCTCATGTGTTGGATCAGCTGCTCTTACGCCCTGCCAGACACACAGGTACATTACTGCCTGGGAGCCCGGGGATCTCTTTACTCAGAGCTGATTCGCTGGACAGGAGACGAGGAAAAAAGTACCGGCTACCATGGCAACACGTAGTGGAGAAGGAATTTAATAGGCGTGCATACGCAGCTTTCAACTTTTGCACAGTTTGTGCGCTGGTGCACCCTTATGTGCATATGTGTGTGTCTTTATGTGTTTGTGTGCGTGTGTGCGTGTGTGCATGTGTGTGCATGTGTGTGCATGTGTGTGTGTAATTTACTCAATTTAAAGTACAGGATTATTTTCCATGTCCAGTATCAACATGAACTATTCTAGTGCTCCTCCCCCCAACACAGATAACCTTTGACCCACTTTGGGGTCGACGGTTTTCTGGGTCTGGGTTGAACTTTTTATATTGGGGTCAAAGGTTATTTGGTTTAAACCAGAGCAATGTGGTGATGTGACAGGTACTCTAATTCATATTTTGACAGGATAATTGGATGTTTCCAGATAATAATTATGTCACTATTCCTAGATATTTAGAAAGTTGGCCCTGCATTCAAAGTTATAAACTTAATTTCAGGTAAATTCTAAACGATGAGGGCATATTGTCTATTTGCTATGGCGTCACGCCGTTGATTGGGTCACGGTAAATCAACGGAAGGTTTAATCCTCTTCAACACAACGAAGCCACAGATGGCTGGAGGCCATCTCCTCCAAAACTAAAACGCAAAACTGAATAGCTGGAAACACACAGGCGCTTTATGAGCTGTCCATTGTCCACAACAACTATTCATTCCACGCCTTTGAGGCGCGAACAACGCCGACATGCTCCTGTCTCTCACCGGAGGGAAACGGCCTCCAGCTTCTCCACTCATACTTCATCCAACACACAAGTTCATCTCCCCTTTGGCCAGGAGCCAGGAGCCCTGCTGTGCGTTGGTAATGACACCATGCCTGTGCAGCGTGTCTCTGTGTCCTGGCATCACTTAGCTGTGATGTGTGTGTGCTTGTGTATGTGTGTGGTTGTGTGTGTGTGTGTGTGTGTGTGTGTGTGTGTGTGTGTGTGTGTGTGTGTGTGTGTGGTTGTGTGTGTGTGTGTGTGTGTGTGTGTGTGTGTGTGTGTGTGTGTGTGTGTGTGTGTGTGGTTGTGTGTGTGTGGTTGTGTGTATGTGTGTGTGTGTGTGTGTGTGTGTGTGTGTGTGTGTGTGTGTGTGTGTGTGTGTGTGTGTGTGTGTGTGTGTGTGTGTGTGTGTGTGTGTGTGTGTGTGTGTGTGTGTGTGTGTGTGTGTGTGGTTGTGTGTGTGTGGGTGTGTGTGTGTGTGTGGTTGTGTGTGTGTGTGTGTGTTTGTCCGCTAACATCCATAAGTATTTACTTTACCTTGTTTTTCTGCCCTGGAGGACTCGCTCATCAATATCTCCCTCCCTCCCTTCCCTCCCTGTGCAGATTTCTAGACAAGTTGAGGCTAAGGTGATATCAGGGGGGGTGGAGGGAACAAAGTCACTTGAAAGTAATTTCCACTCCCCCGCGGGCCGGGATCCGGCTGACAGCCCTCCTCACTGAGGAGATAAGCTGGAGGAAAATGAAGCCGCGAAAAAATACCTGCAATAGTTTGGAGGCTTTTTTCCGAATCAAAGTGCAACGTTATTTCTCCTGTTGAAATCATTTCACTTCTTGCGTGTGGGCGTCCTGATTTTAATTGTTCTCTTCGTCTGTGAATTGTTCTTTCTGTTCCTTCTCTCAGAAGTCCTCCAGTTCTTCTTTAACCTCATTAGTCGTCCTACCTGTGTGGATGGTTCTTACTTTTCCTGTATTAGTCGTGTTTGGTTTGGTCTGAAGGTCCTGGAGCAAAACCTGGGAGCGTCTTAGTTATTGTTTACTCTGTTTAACTTTAGATGCCTTTGTCTCAAAGAATTGAAGAACCGATTTTCTTTGGGTTCAAAATGTCTTTTGAGCCTGTGTTGGAGTCTGTATTCTGGGGCCTCTTTCAAGAGCAGGTTTGGATCTTTCAAAGCTCAGAGAGTTCAGAGCTCTGACTGAAGGCAGAGCTTCCCCGGACGCTGCTACTGAACAGACCCTGACGGGGGCGACGCCCACCCTGACGGGGGCAACGCCCACCCTCCACATGCTAATAGAGAGCCGCAGCGGCCTGCAAAACACTGAGTCAGCGTTAAAATAATAACTGACTCTCAAGACCATTTATTTATCATATTCTAATTATTTTTCAGAATGGGCTTTGTGAGAGGGATTTCACATTGTAGCAAACTGGATGCATTTCAAATAATTGGAATGAACGTATGCGTGTGTAATTGTTAATGATAAGGCTCCACTTATTTCAATGCCCTGTTTACAGCAGGAACAGGAAGTGCCCAGGAGCTGGCCCTGTTTGGAGGGAGCCCCTCAGAGCCTCCTGCCTCCAGGAGGCCAGCTCTTGGGCACAGGAGGTCCAACCCATTCACATGACAGGCAGTGGACCACTGGTACTGTGGGGTGTGGGGGGGCAGTGGACCCCTGGTACTGTGGGGTGGGGGAAGCAGTGGACCCCTGGTAATGTGGGGTGGGGGGGGCAGTGGACCCCTGGTACTGTGGGGTGGGGGGGGCAGTGGACCCCTGGTACTGTGGGGTGGGGGGGGCAGTGGACCCCTGGTACTGTGGGGTGGGGGGGGCAGTGGACCCCTGGTACTGTGGGGTGGGGGGAGGCAGTGGACCCCTGGTAATGTGGGGTGGGGGGGCAGTGGACCCCTGGTACTGTGGGGTGGGGGGAGATGGAACTGTTCAATGTGTTCCTTCTGTGGCCAACGGCATCCCAGCCCAAACTTCTGAAGGATCCAGTGATCTGTTTGTAGATCGTGATGGTAGCCAGGTCTTTATCCAGGTCTTCTCACATGAACAGGTGGTCACTGGTAGTGTGAGGTACACAGAGGAAACGGTGGATGTTGAAGTAGCATGTCTATGACATCCCACGTTTATTTTTGCACTGCCAGTGCTGTTTCAGGTTGGTTCTTCTCCTTTCATCTGTGAAGATCTGGTCTGAGGGAGGTTCTCTCGGTTCCATGACACCATGTTCTCCCACCTTACCTTCGTAACTTTGGACAGAGCTGGAGGTATTGGGTCTGTAGCAGAGTGAGTTCAGTTGCGCGATAAAAGGGTAGATTGAGTCTGTCATGTTCTTCTAATGACTGATGGTGTGTTTTCTCCAGTTTTACTCAAACCACGTCGATGGTGCCGGCAAACTCTGATTTCATCCTGAAGCGCTCCTCATTCATTTGTGTAGGAAGGCCATGAACACCTCTCTGGTCATACCTTTGATATTTTGTGTCTAAGCCGATGGCGATTAATGGCTGGATGGAGCCAGAAGAGTTTAGTTTGTAGAGTTTGTAGAGTTTAGTTTTCCAGCAGGGACTTGTGTTGTTGATTGCTAGCCTCTGTGGATCTGATGATGTCCCTGATTCTGTTGCTTGATTCCAGTGCAGAACGCGCTGCATTGGAAAGGTCCAGGAAGGCACACAGTGTCTCCCACTCCAGCACGGGTCTGACATGAGGGGGACGCCTTCTGTGTTGTCTTTGTTCTCTCTCTCTCTCTCCCTCTGTATCCACTGCTCTCTCTCTCTCTCTCTCTCTCTCTCTCTCTCTCTCTCTCTCTCTCTCTCTCTCTCTCTCTCTCTCTCTCTCTCTCTCTCTCTCTCTCTCTCTCTCTCTCTCTCTCTGTCTCTCTGCTAAAAAGTTTAAACAAATGTTTA
>CM051015.1:24416641-24444141 GCA_027704905.1 Muraenolepis orangiensis
CTGTGTCCCTGTAGTCCCTGTAGTCCCTGTAGTCCCTGTAGTCCCTATAGTCCCTGTAGTCCCTGCTGGGGCCTACCTTATAGGGGGCCTACCTTATAGGGGCCTACCTTATAGGGGGCCTACCTTATATGGGCTCTATCTTATAGGGGGCCTACCTTATAGGGGGCCTACCTTATAGGGAGCCTACCTTATAGGGGCCTACCTTATAGGGGACTACCTTATAGGGACCTACCTTATAGGGGCCTACCTTATAGGAGCCTACCTTATAGGGGGCCGACCTTATAGGGGGCCTACCTTATAGGGGGCCGACCTTATAGGGGGCCTACCTTATATGGGCTCTATCTTATAGGGGGCCTACCTTATAGGGGGCCTACCTTATAGGGAGCCTACCTTATAGGGGCCTACCTTATAGGGGACTACCTTATAGGGACCTACCTTATAGGGGGCCTACCTTATAGGGGGCCGACCTTATAGGGGGCCTACCTTATAGGGGCCAACCTTATAGGGGCCTACCTTATAGGGGCCGACCTTATAGGGGCCTAGCTTATAGGGGGCCTACCTTATAGGGGGCCGACATTATAGGGGGCCTATCTTATAGGGGCCTACCTTATAGGGGGCAGGGTGGGGAAGATTCAAGATTCAAGATCAATGTAATCCTTAGTCCCCATTCCCTCCCTCAGTATGACATTCTACAACACAATACTAAAAGAATACTATACACAATAAAATAAAATAAATTACATAAAAATAACAATAAAGTGATTAATGGATGATATGTGTTATATTGTGCAAAAAGCATTTTAAAGCATTTTAAAGTGCCAGTAGTGCAGCAATCTGGACCGGCCTGAGGAAGGTTCACTGGCCTTTGTATCTCTGTAGGATCTGCTGTGGCTTCTGTTTGGGGCTCTGGCTTCCAAGGAAACTGTCACTGAATCTGTCAGGCTGTGTATCCTTCAGAGCAGTTCAATTCTCTTTGTGTTCCTCAGAGCTTCAAACCTCCCATTGGTATTTTGATGGTCCTCTCCTTCCTCTGGGGAACATGATAATACAGGCTGTGTCTGAGGCCTTGTTTTCATCATTTCCTCCATGTAGGTTGGATAGCTCATACAGACTCTTCATCATCCCAAGAGTCGGTGGAGATCTCATGCGCAGACGACAGTAGGTCCTGGCAAAAGGACACTCCAAGCTTTTCTTATGGATTAAACTTTTCTTTTTTTTGACTGTGTTGGTGCACAAATTCAGTCTAGAAAGACAAAGTGAGAACCCTAATTGGTATCACCCACGGGTTGTATTCATCTGGTTTGACAGTAAAGACGTCCCCCGGGAACAGGGAACAGGGATTGTCCAGGTCTACTGTTGAGTTAATGTGTAATATGTTATGTTTGTAATATGCTTTAGAAGTTAACGATTTATTCACTTATTTGCTGTTGAGATGGAAGAACAGTCACAAAAACAGTATGTTTTGCAATCAGGGTCTGTCGTTTTTTTCTATATGTTTTAATGTAGTGTTGTGGGTACCCCTGTCTGTTTGAATGGTGCTGGCCACTTCTATGTTGAACTGTCCTGTCAGGTGGTCTTAGTCCAGTCTGGTCTGGTGTCACATGTTTGCCCTAACACAAGAAACTAGTACAGTTGGATATTGGTTTAGGATTTTTACCTTCCATTTTTCTCTTTTTTTTACCATTGCTTACTTCTCCTTGATTTTATATATATATATATATATATATATATATATATATATATATATAATATATATTGTGTTGGACTTATGGTTTACTTGTGTTTTCCTGAGTTGAATGAACCCCTTTTCTCTGAGATTGTTGGCCACACCCACCTTAGATCGGTAACCCTTGTGTGGTTCTGTCACACACAGGAAGTCTTGGCTCTCTGCCAAACATAAAGCGTAGGGAGAATGCCCTGTGACCTCCCACTGGGGGCTGTTCTATACATTAACTTCAGCCCACATATTGACTCCATTGCTTTTCCTGGGTTCATGGTTCCCAAAATGATGGGGATGATCAGCCGAGATTCTAAATCGATCACCTGATCAGAAAGGATTTGTGCCGGCAACCCAAAGTGAATTAAATACCAGAATGCTGGCTAATGTCCGCCCTCTGATTGTGTGCAGGATAAGCCTGAGCAAACCTCGAGGCCTGTGACCACCAACACACATCTCATGCCCTTGCCATCAGGCTCCACAGACAGAAAGCCAATACATACAAGGGCCATTGCTGACCATCTGAGGAAGTGGGCAGCTCTCTGACTCTCTCTTTGGAGTGAAACATGCTCCACCGTTCATATTTCTCTATTGGCCATATAATATATTAATATTATTATATTAATATAACCGATTTTGGATGAGATCTGTGGTACTCTCTATACTGAGATGTTCAAGATCATTATGCATGGCTTTGAGTACAGAGGAATTAATTAAGAAAACTCTTCACAAGAGGCTTTCCTGTAAAGGCAATCCTTTATTTAATCTTATTTAATCTCATGTTTCTTAAGTAAGTCTGACGGGTCCAATCACTACATCCATTTTCTGTGCATGGATAAGATTGATTGGACATGTATTGATCTCTCAATTGAACCATTGATCTTAGTGACAAATATAGGGGCATGGCATATACGTATGTCAGGGATTCAGTAGGGAGATGTGCCTTATTGATCCACAGATCTGGGGATTCCCAGGACAAGCGACTTGCTGGAAGACAGATTTGACACCAAATTGTGTAAGGTTCTCCCAACTTATTTTATCCCCTGGCAATCTCCTCGACAGCAGGTCAGCATCAACATTATGCCTTCCAGGACAGTACAAGATGTTGAAAGGGCAGCAAGCCAATGGTGTCCACATGCAAAGAGCATAGCTTGGTTCTAACAGTAAACTTTTCCCCATACAGATCATCATGGAATTTGTCGACCAAATAATAATTAATCATAGCCTTTTGTTAGTTGGTCAACAGCCTCACAATGGAAGCATACCAATATATGAATTGTCAATGATACCCACAAAACCCAAAGAAAGAGGTCAGTTTAGGTCTGTGGGCTATGGCGAGGTGATTCTACCTGAGTTGGGTCAGGGGCGACTCCAACAGCTGAGACGTGACCCAAGTATTTGACCTTAGTCTGGCAAAACTGACATTTGTCTTACGAGAGTTTTAGGCCAACCACGCCCTACCGATCCAAAACTTTGAGGAGTCTTTCCTTGTGTTCCTTCACAGTTTTCCAGAAGACAATTAAGTCATTCAGATAATACAAACTTCCAGGAGACTGATGTTCCCAACAGCCTTCTCCATCAAGCGTTGAAAGGTGGCCAACTTAGGTCTCATGGAATGTCAGTGTATACAAGGCGGGTACGGAACAAACTAGAATCTCAGCCAGTATAAAATATACATAGAAAAGCTGTTTATATGTGTAAATATGAAATATAATATATGTAAATATGGGTTGAAATGTGATGATTTCTTACCAAAACGAACTGTTAAAGTAAAGTCTGAAGTAGCGAGCTAAATTGTTCCCATTTTTCCAATTGACTCCCATTATAAATTAATATTAAAATTATGTTAAAAATGTTTTTTTAACATTTGAATGGATGCCATCACTCCGAATATAAGCTGAACAGTTTAAGGAATGCAGTCTCTAGGTGAACATTTGTGGGAGGAGTTAGGGTCCAAAAAATTTGGCTATAATAATAATAACAATAATAATAATAAACAATAATAATTATAATAATAATAATAATAATAATGAATAATAATAACTGTGTTGATGCCAGAGCATGTCTGTATGCCGAAGACGTACGTTTTGGTACTCATACGTATTCATACATATTTATACATATTCAAGTCAAGTCAAGTCCAGTTTATTGTCTCTTCACAGTTTACACAAGTATAAAGCAGCGAGTGAAAATCTTATGTGCAATACCCGACGACAGACAGCAGTTATAAAAATAAGATAAGATAAAAACAGAATAGAATAAAATAAGTTAGGTAATAAATAAACTGTATAAAGTTAAATATATAAAAATAAAAATGCAATTTATAAAATGCAATATATCAGCACAGAAAAAGAGCAATATGTGTATATAAATCAATGTAATAAAATATACATTGTTATATGCTATACGCCCTTGTTCAGCAGCCTGATGGCCTGACTGTGGAAGCTATCTCTGAGTCTATTTGTTCGGCACTTGATACTGCGGTATCGCCTGCCTGACGGTAACAGTGAGTACAGTTGGTGGCTGGGGTGGGCAATGTCTTTATGATGCGTTTGGCCTTGGCCACGCACCGCTGGTTGTATATATCCAGGAGGGAGGGGAGCTCACCTCCAACGATATACTGGGCCAACCACCCTTTGAAGCGCTCTGCGCTCGAGTGCGGTGCAGTTCCCGTACCAGGTGGTGATACTCTTGATGGTGCCGGTGTAGAATGTTCTCAGGATGCGGGGGCCCATGCTGAATTTCCTCAGACGCCTGAGGAAATACAGGCGTTGTTGGGCCCTTTTCACCACATGTGTGGTGTGCGTGGACCATGTGAGGTCCTCGGAGATGTGCACGCTGAGGAACTTGAAGCTGCTGACCTGCTCTACTGCAACATCGTCGATGGAGATAGGTGGCGTGCTCTCCTCTCTGCCTCCTGTAGTCCACGATCAGCTCCTTGGTCTACTTGACGTTGAGGGCGAGGCTGTTCTCCTGGCACCGAGATGTTCAGCAGGATGGTCTCCTCAGGCGGCGCTAGCTTCGGCGGGCTGCCGTTCACGTCAAACCATGCAAAAAAAGTATTTAGCTCTCCTGGGAGGGAGGTAGAGGAGTTCTGTACACAACTGGTTCTCCCTCTGAAATTCGTTATCGTCTGTAGCCCCTGCCACATACCCCTCGCTCTTGAATTTCTCCTTGTACTCCCGCTTGGCAGTGACGATGTTTTACGGAGGTCATAGCGGGCTCTCGTATTATCTCGTATATTCCCGGAGCCAAAGGCGGCATTACTTGCGTGGAGGGCAGCGCGAACATCGCCATTATTCCACGGTTTCTGATTGGGATATATCCGAACTGACTTGGTTGGAACAACGTAATCTATGCACTTCTTGATGAACCCGGTGACCAAGGATGCGTACTCATTGATGTTATTGTCCGAGGCGACCCGGAACATGTCCCAGTCAGCGCGATCAAAACAATCCTGCAGCATAGAATCCGATTGGTCCGACCAGCATTGGACCTCCCTCCCAGCGATCGGTTGCTGCTTCAGTCTCTGCCTATAGGCGGGGAGTAGCTGGATAGAGCAGTGGTCTGATTTGCCGAACGGTGGGCGGAGGAGGGCCTTGTAGCCATCACGGAAGGGAGTGTAGCAGTGGTCGAGGATCCGCTCGCCCCGTGTGTTGCTTGTTATGTGTTGGTAGAACTTCGGGAGAACCTTCTTCAGGTTCGCCTTGTTGAAGTCCCCCGCCACGATGAGAGCAGCCTTGGGGTGTGCCGAATCCTGTTCGCTGATAGCCCCGTCCATGTCTCCGCAAGGCAGATGATACAATTGTCCTTAGTTTCCCAGTGGAATTTAATACGAGCCTGTAGCTTGCTTAACTTATTGTCCAGAGACTGTACATTAGCCAGTAGAATGGTGGGTAGTGGGGGCGATCGGATCGACATCTCAGCCTGACTAGCACGCCGGCTCGCTTCCCTCGCTTCTTCCTGCGATGCTTGCGTGTAATCGTGTCCAAGATGGTCGGAGATAATCCAGCTGTGACTTCGGGCGGGACGTCCGAGTCGAAAGAATGAAAAAACTCCGGTAGGCGGCGAGCGACTGTCGATCTGATCTCCAGAAGTGTGCAAAAGTCAGAAATGAACGTGCTGCTAACTTTCTGTGCAAAGAAAGTCAAGATAAAAAGAATAAATAACAAAAAACTGCATCGTCGTGTGGGAGCTTGCGACACGGCAGCCATCTCGTACAGCACCATACTCCATATTCATAGGAGCTACTGTCAACACTGGTAAAATGATATTAACCAACAAATCAAGCAGTGGAGAGTTATTCTGTATAGTATAGAGCTGTTTCTTGTTTACCAACAATGACGTCATTTTCACACATGCACATTTTTACGGTTGGCAAAAGAGCCTTTTTGTCTTGCCTATATATTTTACATTCAAAAGTATGGCATGCTCTACTACTGTACGCAATTTCCAAGTCGATCAAGTCGCTAGTTTAAGATAGTTTTATAAACTAATGTATGGTAACTAATGTATGGTTCGGCTTCACTTCCAGACCTATACGCATTGAAAGGATGGCTAAATAACCAACTCTTTGGCCAGTTTTGAGCTTTGGTGATATTTACACCTGATCGACACGCCAGGGAGAGACACAATGAGTCTTTCAAGGCTTTCAAATTACTGGAAGCTTATCATTTTTTCCTTGGTAGTCACGGTTAACCGCAATTTAACCGTTATTTCATGCAAAATGAATTTTATTATGATTTTTCAAACGGTTTCAATTCCAATAAGTGACATAATTCATACCAAAACATTGAATAAAGCAAACTTTCATCAAAAGTTTATAAACTGAACATAATCGTTAACCAATAAATACTGACCTGACAGGAAGATGAACCTATCATCCATCAGTCACTTTATTGTTATTTTTGATAGAGTAAGCATTCCATTGAACTTGTTGCATATGGACAATAAACCTCTTGAATCTTGAGTATTACCGCAGAGTCCTCAATGACCCCAAGGCTCCCAGTGGTTTCTATGAACAGCATTCATCCTCAGGAAACAGAGTCCATTAGTGAACCGATTAGTGTAACCAACAACACTAAAACGTGCTAGCATTATGCTAAAACAATGGTTTCTTTTTCTGACAGTTCTCATTCATTCCCATGTTCATTTCTGGTCCTGCGTGGCTTTTTTCAACCGGAACACATAAACTTGACACCACGTTACTTTGGCTGTGACGTCAGGAGAAACACTCCAATTGCATGTATAGTAATTGGTAAATGAACATTTATATAGCGCTTTTCTAACCAATGGTTACTCAAAGCTCTTTACAAGTCATGTTTCACATTCACCCATTCATACACACATTCAGACATGTATAGGCATCCTATAGGCATGTATAGGCATCCTATAGACATGTATAAGCATCCTATAGGCATGTATAGGCATCATATAGACATGTATAGGCATCCTATAGACATGTATAGGCATCCTATAGGCATGTATAGGCATCCTATAGACATGTATAGGCATCCTATAGACATGTATAGGCATCCTATAGGCATGTATAGGCATCCTATAGACATGTATAGGCATCCTATAGGCATGTATAGGCATCCTATAGACATGTATAGGCATCATATAGACATGTATAGGCATCCTATAGACATGTATAGGCATCCTATAGACATGTATAGGCATCCTATAGGCATGTATAGGCATCCTATAGACATGTATAGGCATCATATATTCAGATTCAGATTCAGATTCAGAAAACTTTATTAATCCCGAGGGAAATTAAGGTGCAACAGTTGACACAGGGGGAATAAATGCACACACAAAAATACTAATACCTAAGCTAAAAAACAAAACAACTAACTAAATAAAACTATTATAAACAAAAATAGTTAAAATAATTCTAAATGAAGTCTAAATGTATTGATAAATGAAGATAAATTTACAGTATTATTACAGTAATACGTAGGTATATACAATACACAACAATACGTATAGTGCAAATTGGCAGTATATAGACATGTATAGGCATCCTATAGGCATGTATAGGCATCCTATGGCATGTATAGGCATCCTATGGCATGTATAGGCATCCTATGGCATGTATAGGCTTACAGAGCACCCCGTTATATTTCACATTAGCGCTACCGTGACTGACTTCCTCCTGCGGATGCTTCCTGTTTCCTTGGTGGGCGTTAAGTGCTGCGTCCTTTGCCTCCGGGTTCTCGCTTTATTCTTCCGCATGACTGTCCCCTCGCATCCTCGCATCCTCGCGTCCTCGCGTCCTCGCGTCCTTTTCCCTGCGAGTCGTTTTCCGCACGCCTCGGGCGTATCCAATTATGTGTGTTGCTGCGTGTATTGTGTGTGTGTGTGTGTGTGTGTGTGTGTGTGTGTGTGTGTGTGTGTGTGTGTGTGTGTGTGTGTGTGTGTGTGTGTGTGTGTGTGTGTGTGTGTGTGTGTGTGTGTGTTCATGCATATATTGTGTGTGGTTTGAGCTTGCATGTATACTGTGCATGTCTTCTATGGGCTAAATTTAGCGAGGGAGATAGAGAGAGGAACAACACAGGGTTAACGCTGGCTGCCTGCTGCTCTCCATCATATTTAATGTTTATTTGTGTGGCTGCTCATGAACGTCTGTACTTGGGAACCATAATGAAAGTGTCACTTTTAATTGTCCATGTGGCCGCGCTCGGCTGCGTCCAAAGTGGCAGACACATGTAATTGCGGACCATGTGTCCAATTAACATTGCTAGATAACTCTGTTTACTGATCAAATCCATTATTTAGGTCCACAGAATCCACAGCCAAATGGAGTCATTATAAAGCACCCGAGTGTAAAATCCAAAGTATGTGAGATAATTACCATTTGCAAACACTTTTCTTTTCAATTCAAATTAGGAAAAATGTGTAATAATATATATATATATAATTTTTTTTAAATAATTGGTGGACCATATATAAAAATGTCCCGGATGTAAAATGTCTGATGCTTTGGATTCTTTGCTGTACATGTGATGCTATGGGAGACGTTTGACAAGCCATTAGCTGGCGGTGTGCGCACTGTACCGCGGATGGGTTTCCACGGTTAAACTGAAAGAGGTTCTATCTCAGCTCCTCTCACTAGATTGTTATCTCCAAGGACCCAGCGCTGCTCCAGCTGTGGAGGGAATGATGACACATTGTGTGCTAGATACAACATTCTAGTGCTAATACAGTTTGTTTTTTTACAAAGATCCTGCGCACCTTTAGCTACCGAACCGCCGTGTGCCTTCATGCCGTTTGTTTAGGATCTATACACGACATTATTCACACAACACCATCATTACCCCCCCTATCATCTCTGTTAATGGACATGTTTTAGTCGTTTTCAGCTTAGGTTTGAAAAACACGCATCTTTCCTTATGCTATTTAGCTATTATCCACATTTTTCGTAAATATGAAGAAAAACATATAAATCTGGGGGTAAGTATCGAGGAACCCGGACAGTAATGAAGTCACAGTAGAATGGAGGCAGAAAGGTAGAGTCTATTTGCTAGAGTGTTTCACTCCCTACCAAAAGGTTCTGGTTCTGAAGGCATCCTCGAGCGAGACGCCTATCTGCTCCTTAATGACGTCGCTCCTGATTGGCAATGGAAGAGGCTTAGTTGAGATAAGCGCCTGCTAAATGGCTCAACGTAAAAACCTGGTACCACTAGCCTAAGGATAATGTCCTTCTCACGAGGAGAGGAGCTGTTCTGTTTCAGAGCTCCCACATGCTAAGACCATCCCCGTTCACCAGTGTTGTCAATTGGTGTTTTTGAATTTCACTGGTTGTACTGGTATTCATCCATTGCAAACAGTAATAACATGTATGACAGGGGACCAGTTTAACCATGGTGTGTTAGTGATGTGGGTGCAAGGTGGGCACGTACACAGGGGGGCGGAGCCTGAGTATGAATGAACTGGGACCCCTCTCGCATGACATCATTCCGTCTGGAGGCATTCCGCTGTCCCTTGAAGAGACACTCGTTCTCCGACTGCAGTTAAATGCAATTCAGGAAAGTCATGTTGTCGGTCCCTGTTTCAACAACAGGAGGAAATACAAGCCTCACACAAACACATGAGGCTATATATAGCTAGCTCCTTAGTTACTCCCTTAGAACATCGTTAGATAACATTAACGTTAGATTACATTAACGTCACACACCATCGAAGATCAAAAATAAAAAGTTGGACTTTTTTCTTAAGCATAATACGTAAATACATTGTTAATATATATATATATATATATATATATATCTTTGATGTAGAAGAGATTGTGGAAATGCATGATTTTATTGGTTTTCGCTTAAACTTGAAGCTAATTTTCTTCATAAGGAAGTAAGGATTTGATTGGCCAGAGGGTCAAACATCACAACAACGCAAATAATTGTGGTCTAGTCACTTCAGCAAAGTCTGTTTAAATGCAGACTCAGTAGAAGGTGCATGAAGGACTCATAGGGGGCGCTGTTGAGCACCTTGTGCAAACGCTAATTGAGAAATAGGACCCCTGAAAGGACCCCTGTTGTGCGTTGTTCACACAAAGCCCCCCTCTAGTGTGAGCAGGGCCCCAGTGGAGGCTCCAGGAGTCCTAGCCTCTCCTCTAGTGTGAGCAGGGCCCCAGTGGAGGCTCCAGGAGTCCTATCCCCCCTCTAGTGTGAGCAGGGCCCCAGTGGAGGCTCAGGAGTCCTAGCCTCCCCTCTAGTGTGAGCAGGGCCCCAGTGGAGGCTCCAGGAGTCCTAGCCTCCCCTCTAGTGTGAGCAGGGCCCCAGTGGAGGCTCAGGAGTCCTAGCCTCCCCTCTAGTGTGAGCAGGGCCCCAGTGGAGGCTCAGGAGTCCTAGCCTCCCCTCTAGTGTGAGCAGGGCCCCAGTGGAGGCTCCAGGAGTCCTAGCCCCCCTCTAGGGTGAGCAGGGCCCCAGTGGAGGCTCAGGAGTCCTAGCCCCCCTCTAGTGTGAGCAGGGCCCCAGTGGAGGCTCCAGGAGTCCTTGCCTCCCCTCTAGTGTGAGCAGGGCCCCATTGGAGGCTCCAGGAGTCCTAGCCTCCCCTCTAGTGTGAGCAGGGCCCCAGTGGAGGCTCAGGAGTCCTACAGGGACAGCTCCCCCTGAGGCTGGAGGACCACATCTCAGTGCCCTGATGCGGTGTCAGTGTTGCTACTACTTGTAATGTCGTCCACATTACTCCATAATTGGAGGTATGATGTCACAAAGGCATATAGGATTTTCTCTGCGTGTCTGGACTGATTTATTAATGTGTTGGTCATAATATCGATGTTGAGTAATGTTCACACCATGATTTGTACACTCAGTTTTTACATTTAGGGCCAGAGAGCGAAGATTAGGTAGAATATCATCAGTGACATGCTTTGGGCCAATAATCAAAAGCTCAGTTTCCTCCATGTTAACATGTTAACATGTTAACATGTTAACATGGAGGACGTTTTAAGATAGCCCTCCCTGGATCATCATTCAAACAATCCTGCAAAAGAGTTGAATTTGAATGTAGTAGCATATATAAGGAGAACCAGATCTGGGGCCGACCACATTTTGATGTCGCTGATAAGGATTCTAATTCACGCCAACTGAGTAGATTCAGTTGGCGCGGTAAGAGGCAAACCAGTTACCAGAAACACAATCCAGAACTCTGGGTCCACAGAAACAGGTCCATATATGGTCATAGCAACTAGACATCTAAGAGCTAGAATATCTAGGACTAAGAGCTCCATAAAACCAAAACACACTTAAAGAGACCGGAAACCTTAATTGAAGGATTACTTAAAGGAAACGGGTTAACGGAGCTATAAGAACTCTAAAAACCTTAAAAGCTTTAAATAAAATTAGAATAGTTGATTAAAAAATAGATATATGCAGTAAGTCTTGTTTACCTTCCTGGTTCTAAAATGATGTGTACAGTTGAAACCTGAGTTCAAGATGAACTCAGTCAGAAAACAACAACTTGATCCATTATATCAATGAAAGTTTAAAGCCAAGACCACATCTTGTTTTCCCCCTCCATAGTCTCCAGTTCTGTTTTAATAGATAGGAGCATTAACAAAAACACACCACATATATCTTCTATGTGTATGGTAATTTAGTGAATTACATAACCTAGCTCGGTATAATGATGATTGATAAATATTTACTTCCCTGCGGTAAAAAATCCAAAAAAAGTGTGGTTGTAGTTTCCCATACTTCCTATTTCCTGTGAGTCTCATGCGCTGTGTGCCTCAGAGGACCCAGTCAGGAGGCTCTGGAGGTTACACCTCTCTTACTGTGAGGGTCACCACATCGTGCGCTGTGTGCCTCAGAGGACCCAGTCAGGAGGCTCTGGAGGTTACACCTCTCTTACTGTGAGGGTCACCACATTGTGCGCTGTGGGATGGGCTGGTACACTAGGATCTCAGACGGCTGACCTTACTGGAGGCCGGGAACTGTTTGCGTTCCCTGTGGAGAAACTCTTCTTCTCGGTTCCTTGATGTTTACAGCGGAGCTCACAGAGGTGTTGATGGGTTGGAGCCCCTCTCTGAGCAGGTTGTTCTGGGGTCCAGGGATTCCCCCGGGAAAGACCACGTTCAGTCTCTCCTCCAGGACCCAGAAGAGCACCAGGCCGTCTTTTCTGTAGAATGACCAGGCCTTTAATTCATCTATACATATCAAACAACAATTTATTATTATTTGTTATTTTATTTGATATTTATTCATTCTATAACACAAATCAAATATTCCATGCATTTGACCAAATGCCCTCCCTACAATAAGTCGAGACCACGTATAATATCATGTCAGGTTTTATGTATACGTTCTATATAACTCTCTCTGCAGTGCCAAGTAGCAATTGCTGGAATTGTTTATATTAGGAAAACCCTGAAGGCGTATACTACATGGATGTGAGAGGGTGAGCCGTTACATTTCAGCTGCTATTCCCGTTCAAAGAAATGTTATTCATTGTACTGTATAGTATTTACTGTCAAACTAAACCAAAGGACAGAGCCAATCAAGCACCGAAGAGATTCAGCTTTGTGTGACCGAGGTGTGGCCAGGTTCAGAGTGAATACTGAGGTATCACTCTACTGAGTAATACCTCAGTATTCACTGAGTAGAGTGAATACTGAGGTATTCACTCTACGGAGTAATACCTCAGTATTCACTGAGTAGAGTGAATACTGAGGTATTACTCTACTGAGTAATACCTCAGTATTCACTCTACTGAGTGAATACTGAGGTATCACTCTACTGAGTAATACCTCAGTATTCACTCTACTGAGTGAATACCTCAGTATTCACTCAGTAGAGTGAATACTGAGGTATTACTCAGTAGAATACCTCAGTATTCACTCAGTATACCTCAGTATTCACTCAGTATACACTCAGTATACCTCAGTATTCACTCTACTGAGTGAATACTGAGGTATACTGAGTGAATACTGAGGTATCACTCTACTGAGTAATACCTCAGTATTCACTCTACTGAGTGAATACCTCAGTATTCACTCTACTCAGTGACTGAGGTATTACTCAGTAGAATACCTCAGTATTCACTCAGTATACCTCAGTATTCACTCAGTATACACTCAGTATACCTCAGTATTCACTCTACTGAGTGAATACCTCAGTATTCACTCAGTAGAGTGAATACTGAGGTATACTGAGTGAATACTGAGGTATTACTCAGTAGAGTGAATACTGAGGTATAATGAGTGTATACTGAGGTATTACTCAGTAGAGTGAATACTGAGGTATACTGAGTGTATACTGAGGTATTACTCAGTAGAGTGAATACTGAGGTATACTGAGTGTATACTGAGGTATTACTCAGTAGAGTGAATACCTTGGGTCTTTCTGATGTGATTTCTTACAGATTTTCAGCTGTAAAGAAATATTTAATAACAAGTTGCAACAACATGTTAAGGGTCAAGATTTCTAAAACATAATATTATACAAAATACTATACACAATAAAAATGAACATTAAAGTGAAGGATGATATGTACATATTGTATGAATGTGTAGAAATGTGCAACAAAAACATTTAAAAGCATTTTTAAGAGGCAGTAGTGCAGAAGCATCTTGAGTACAGTGCAGTACAGTGCAGTACAGTACAGTGCAGTACAGTGCAGTACAGTACAGTGCAGTGCAGTGCAGTGCAGTACAGTGCAGTACAGTGCAGTGCAGTGCAGTACAGTGCAGTGCAGTGCAGTGCAGTGCAGTACAGTGCAGTACAGTACAGTGCAGTGCAGTGCAGTGCAGTGCAGTGCAGTGCAGTGCAGTGCAGTGCAGTGCAGTGCAGTGCAGTGCAGTGCAATACGGTGCATTTATGAAGCATAAATGAATGTCAACTTTGTAGTGCAGTGGTCTCTGACTGAAGGCCAGTCCCATGAGCAGAGCAATAAGACACAGAGTGGGCCCAACATGTATCAGAAGAATCTCAGAGGAAGTTGTTGATTGGTGCGGACATATAGTGGACTGGACTGGACTGCATTTATATAGCGCTGTTCTAACCAGTGTTGCCACTCAAAGAGATTTACAAGTCAAGCCTCACATCACCCATTCATCCACCGACGGCGGTGTCAGCCATGCAAGGAGACAGCCAGCACGTCAGGAGCAGATAGAGTGAGGGTGTCTTGCTAGCCGGGGCATGGAACCAGCAACCTTCTGGTTGTCAGATGAACGCTCCTGTGCTCCAGCCGCCCCAAATAATGTCCCTACTAACTCAGTCCATGGTTAAGCCACTGGCTTGGCCTGTGTTGTGTGTTGGCATCAGATAGCAAGAAGGCATAATTTTTAATACTTTGTCTGCTATCTGTTAGTATCAATTATCAATTATCTTTGCACCATGTTGTAAATGTATGTATGAATCTACCTGTACTGCTCTTATCTATACCTCCATCCATCTACTTGCCCTGTACTACTGTGTGTCCACCTGTCCGTCTCTCTCATTGGTATGCTAGGACGTTCTGCGGCCCAGGCACCAGAGCGTGGAGTTCAGACCCTGATGACCCAGTGTACGCTGCTCTCATCCCGCAGTCACCTGCTGTTCTGCCGCACTACGCTAATTACATTGGAAATCCAATTACGGGAATGCTAATGGAATTTCCAAATGGGAAAAGGCGTAATCTGTTCATTGAGGTGTTTAATTACAGGACGGGCCTGCGTGTCAGAGATACCTCACACTCTCTGGCTTGAATCAGGGAACGCATGGATGGATGGGGGGGGGGGCATGTATCCTGCAACCTAGAGTAAATACACAAGTGTGTGGATGTGTGTGTGTGTGTGTGTGGATGTGTGTGTGTGTGTGTGGATGTGTGTGTGTGTGTCCTTGTGTCCGTGTTATTTTTAAGTTTTAAGGAAGTCAAAATCAATAGACCAGTACTATATTGTGTGACTGAATTTGCATAGCATCTTTCTACTTTTGTTTGTATCATTTGTAGTGTCCAATATAAATATGATGCAAACACTATCATTCAAATATGATCCTTCCTGTCTGGCCTCTCGCCAGCAGTCTTGCGGAGGAACAAGGAGACAAACAAACAAATACAGAAAGACAATGATAGAGACAGGGAGAGAGAGACATACAGATAGGAAGAGACAGAGATTGAAGTAAAGACAGAGAATTCGGATTTGAATTGGATTCTTTCTTAGAGACAGAGACAGAAAGCTACAGGGAGACAGAGAGAGAGAGAGAGAGAGAGAGAGAGAGAGAGAGAGAGAGAGAGAGAGAGAGAGAGAGAGAGAGAGAGAGAGAGAGAGAGAGATAAACAGTCGCAGAGATAGAGATGAGGCGATTGTTGAACCTGAGCGGATGGGAGACCATGTTGAGCTGCAGGTACGCATCCGACTGAGTTTGAAATCAAATCATTTGTCCCTTTCCCCCTCGCTCATTACTCTCCTCACCCCACTCTGGGTTCGTTCCTCGACTGGCGCCTCCAAGCCATCACAAAGCGCTCCACAATGTGTGGTGTCAGCGATGGAGGAACTGCAGGAGGACGTCCAGCGTGAGCGCAGGGTCAGCGCTGTGGAAATAGAGTCTTCAAACATTTGATTGTTCCTCTTTTTTAAATCCGATGATCTGCTGCCCTATTCCCCGTAGGCTCGAATGGAAACAGACTCACTTAAACAGACAATATACACAGACAATATATCTTCTCTTATTTACCCTTTCCCCTCTTTTGAGACGTTGTGTTTCCAGTGACAGCCCGGCACTGCTGATGAGATGTGACTCACAATGGTTTGATCCAAGGGCTCAAGCCTTTCTCATGCTTTTCTCTTTCCTTGGATGGCTGTCGGTAAGTGGGATGAAACTCTCGTTGATAAAGTCTCCAAAATGTAATTTCAAAGAAATAACACTTTACCTGCATAGTCCACAGGTGAGTATCAATTGAGTATTCATTGAGTTGAGCATCAGTTGAGCATCAACCTCCGTTTAGTGTCCCTTGTCATGGTGTGTCACCATTGTGTACGTTGACCCTCAATAAGGTTATCAAGAACAAATCAACATATATTGAATGTAGTTTCACCTGACGGTTAACTCAATTTGGTTAAATGATGGACATGTTTCAGTTGAGTCTCATTTGTGTCAGGTGAGGTTCAACTTGTGTCTGGTGAGATTTGGTAAGTGATACAAACTTTAACGGCTGTAGTTCCACCTGACTTTGAGCTGCATATCGAATATCCATAATATTTCAAATTAATGTCTACTGAGTGTCGTAAAGTATTCACATATGTTTTGCATGATTATCACAAGCATAAAACAGGACACTCAACAGCATGACAGCTAGCTGTGTCTTTAGTCTATCAGTTGAATATGTTTACTTTTGATCCCAATTCCCTCCATAGATTCCCTCCTATTGATGGATATCTAAGTCTTATTTATCTAGTCTTATACTAAGTCATGTTTTAAATGGTCATAAAGCCGATATTGCACCTCTACTGAGAGTTTGGGTCATCATCTTTATATCGCCAGCCATTGGGTGTCACAAAAGTCAACATTTGTCACATATTATCATCTTTCTCGATGTAGGCTACACAACTCAGTGCACATTACCACTACATAGAGTTGCCGACTAAAACATGTTTAAACACGACTTCAAAAGCTATCCTGTATTCCAAAGATATCACAGGTATTGAGTTTAGTGACGGCTGGCTGGCGAACTCTCTGGAAACAGAGTTAGTTAGGGCTGTTGGGCTGTTTATTAAAACAGATTTTGGCAAGCCCAACTAGGTGTATTATATTAATTGTTGACTTAATGTCTATGATAATTCATTCTAGCACAATGAAAGCTTCAAAATATGATAGAAGCATGTTGATCTGTTGATCTGATCTGTGTCTTTCAGCTACATTAGGTCAGCAGTAGCCTACGGATGAATAACGTTGAAATAATCTTAATTAAACTGTGCTGACTGCCTGTTTACCACAGAATATGTGTAATCAGTCTCTTCATCTTGTTTTGTAAAGAGTTATTGTGCAGGGTTCTGTCATGTTCTGTGTAGCCTCCAGTATGAAGTGAGTTCATGGACACACATCCAGGAAAGAAGAAGAAGTGTCATGAAGTACTAGGCCTAAATTAACTAGGACTATACCAAATATAATGTAATATATATATACCAAATATAATAAATGTCTCTCATATTTTACAATATATTGACCTATCTCTAAACACTATCTCTAACACTAAATGAAATAATACACGCAGAGTATCGCTTATAACACATTATTATTAGTTCCTGTAACGATATAGGCCCAATTAAAAAGGTTAATGGAGGTTTAGATGGAAGAGAAGTGAATATATTTTGACGATATTCGCTAACAAAACAAAATCATTTGTTAAAAAGAAACAGCAAAGGACTCATAATATATACCATAATATAACCATAATATGGAAAGAAACCATAATATATGTCTCTTAAACTAATTTCAATAATTTCAATAGGCTATAATCTAAAACTATGAAATAAAACTAAATACAAAGAGAATGTAGTGTCAGACCACAGCTTGATTCATTAGTATTAATTCATTATTAATTATTAATTGATTAGTATAACAGATCATTCTAATTCATTACATTCAGTCTCTCAAACTAATATGTCTCTCAAATGTTACAATTACAAATCACAGTTACAGCACAGCCTAACACAAACTAACTCTGTGTCTTCACATCCTATCATCCAATGCGTGATTCTTTCATAAAATGATATCATTAAAAAGGTGAAGTCTATTGTGTTGTAAAGGTGGCCCTTTGAGGCTGTAACTGGGATTAAGGGCTATACAAATACAATTCACTCGACTTGACTTGACTATTGTTGCTGTTATTATTAATATATCTTACTTTATCCCTTAACTGCGATGGCATTTCCTTGTGTAACCTCTCAAAGGAAAAACCCTGCAGCCATTGGGTGGAACTTGTAACCTGGGTGGGCCTAAGAGGCTCCATCACTCTTCATAACCTCGAGTGTTAACCTGGGTGGGCCTAAGAGGCTCCATCACTCTTCATAACCTTGAGTGTCACCGTTCACGATGGAGACCTGAGGTCATGTAATTGTGTATTGTGTGTGGTTGGTGTCTGGTTGAAGCAGCCTCACCTGGCCCCAGTCAGACTGATTAGAGTCTGGTTGAAGCAGCCTCACCTGGCCTGAGTCAGACTGATTAGAGTCTGGTTGAAGCAGCCTCACCTGGCCCCAGTCAGACTGATGAGAGTCTGGTTGAAGCAGCCTCACCTGGCCCCAGTCAGACTGATTAGAGTAACTAGAGTCTGGTTTACAATAAACCGGTTTACTCCTCATCCTGTATCCTTGTCGTTGATAGAAGCCCTAAAGAAGCCATTTTAATAGCAAGTGTCAGAGGAGACTACAGTCTCCTCTGACACAGTTTATTACTGCTACAGTAATAAACGTGATATAATAAACATAATGCATATATTAATATCATATTATCAATTCATATTTGTAATTGAGTGTGATATATTATTATTATTATTATTATTACTATTATTTATAAAGTTAAATTTATTCAATACCTTCATTTTCCAAAGGAACCCATGGATGAAGGACTAGTCCCCCCCTGTAAAGCGTCCATTGTTTACTTCCTCGTTGAACTCGGTGACCTTCCCATCCAGGGATCCACTAGCCAGTCCCATCCAGGGATCCACTAGCCAGTCCCATCCAGGGATCCACTAGCCAGTCCCATCCAGGGATCCACTAGCCAGTCCCATCCAGGGATCCACTAGCCAGTCCCATCCAGGGATCCACTAGCCAGTCCCACTGCAGCGCCACTAGCTCTCCGCTGTGGTGCGTCCTCTTTGGGCCATTTTTCCTGGACACCATTCAATAGAAGACTATAATTACCAGCTCCTTCGGTCCCCGCGGGGGGGGGTCTCCCGAACCCTCCAGGAGCCTAAATGAACTCTCCCCAAGCAATTAGCTGAGTTAGCTGCTAGCGCTAATGATGTGTATGTGATTCAGCAAAGCGCTCCACTTCCTCGGGCGGGGCGGGGCCTCGAGGTGCTGAGCGGGGATGAGCTCCCAGATAAAGGCTTTTAGGAGGCTAAAGGAGGAATCAACCTCAGCTTGGGGTGTTAGACAGTTAGTTAGTGTGTGGTTGGTGGGGGTCACAGAACATTGGGGTGGGGTTAGTTAACGCCCTAATTCAGTCACTCGGTTGGACCTCTGCGTCCGTCCACAATTGAACCCCACCCGATATCATTAACCACGTCACCCCCACTCCTGAATGACAGGTATCTGAAGGCACTTATATCTGTTCTGAACCAGCTCCCAAACCCTGGATGTATCAGAAATGACTTTAGAAGGAATAGCGTAAAAGTAGCATCTTTAATGTCTGTATTAAGCTGATTTGTCATGAGAGATTTATGTACATTTTTACAAATACATATTTATGATGTGTGTAACGTATCAGAACAATGAAGTTAGCCAGGTTTCTTTGAATCATTATTATTATACAACCATGACTAATTTAGTGCCTATCTTAAATTAATTGATTATGTCAATTAGCGTTCACTTAGCAGCATTACTTAAAGACAAACACAGAAGCTTTAATTTTTACTTTATGGAAAGTTTTTGCTCTCATTGCTCTGTCTTTAAATAATTAGGAAATTCCAAACAATTAACCAGGTTTCAAGGATTTTATTACAATTATAACTTCCATGTTCATCTTATTTTATTATTATTTCACTTTGCATAACAAAATAATAAATGTGTTTCTGTCTGATTGCATGACGTATCAGATGGTACTCTCACAACCAACGGTACAATCAGCTATCATTTTAACAATCATCGACTAATCTGTTCTCATTGATTAGTCCCATGATTAGTCTATACTGTAATTTACCTTTACATTTACATTTACATTTACATTTACATTTAGGGGATTTGGCAGACGCTTTTATCCAAAGCGACTTACAAGGTGTACATTAGTTGAAGCAGACAATAGCATAACACTGGGGTACGCAAACATAAAAATACAGCAGTTCACAAGTATTCATTTTAACAAGATGAATAACACAATTTCGTACTGCTAGGTCACCTGCTTAAGTAGCTGTGATAAGAGCGTGTTATCAACATTAAGGATATACACTTGCTAACATATACAACATGCTAAGAGCTATTAATGTCAGGACTTAAGCAAGTTTAGGGGTTTCACAAAGGAGAAGGAGGGGTCAAGGAGAGTCCAGGTGGACTCTGAACAGGTGGGTCTTGAGTCTCTTGCGGAAGCTGGCGAGGGACTCTGCCGTCCTGACATGAGACGGGAGTTCATTCCACCACTGTGGAGCCAGAGCCGTGAAGAGCTGGGTTTTGGACGAGCGATGTTTGGTTGACATTAGTGAAGGTCGAACAAGTCGCCTGGCAGAAGTTGAGCGGAGCGCTCTGGCTGGGATGTAGGGTTTGACCAACGCCTGGAGGTAGGCCGGGGCAGTTCCATTGACTGCCCTAAAGGTCAGCACCAGAGTCTTGAATTTGATGCGAGCATTTACCGGAAGCCAGTGGAGATCGCGGAAGAGAGGGGTCACGTGGGAGAATTTCGGTAGATTGAATACCAGGCGTGCTGCTGCGTTCTGGATGCGTTGGAGGGGCTTGGTTGCAGAGGCGGGGAGTCCCGCCAGGAGAGAGTTGCAGTAGTCGAGGCGGGTGATGACGAGCGCTTGGACCAGGATCTGCGCCGCTTCGCGTGTGAGGAAGGGCCGGATCCTGCGGATGCTGCGGACCTTCTGCTCAAATCACTTCACATGATCAATGCTTATGGTTTCCACCGGGTTGCTGGGATCTGGAATCACCCAAAACATTATGGTGACGTATGGTACTAACATACCTGTTTATCAAACCTGTAATAAACATACCTGTTTATAATACCTGTAATAAAAATACCTGTTTATAATACCTGTAATAAACATACCTGTTTATAATACCTGTAATAAAAATACCTTTTTACAAGACACTTGTGTCCAAAGTGAGTGCATTAGTCCACAGTGCATTAAGATAGATGTGATGAAGGAGGTAAGGGGTCAGAGATACCAACCAGTAGCAGAACCAGTAGTAGGATACCAGTAGCAGAACCAGTAGTAGGATACCAGTAGCAGAACCAGTCGTAGGATACCAGTAGCAGAACCAGTAGTAGGATACCAGTAGCAGAACCAGTCATAGGATACCAGTAGCAGAACCAGTAGTAGGATACCAGTAGCAGAACCAGTCGTAGGATACCAGTAGCAGAACCAGTAGTAGGATACCAGTAGTAGGATACCAGTAGTAGGATACCAGTAGTAGGATAACATTTACATTGCTCACACATTTCCCATTTCAATGAGTTGTTTATATATTCAAAAGATCTACATGGAGTTGATAAAAACCACGTACCCATTTACAGACCTGTGTCTATTGGCTATGGTCTTATGGCCTAATTAACTTACACCTGTTTTCACACCTACTATTTCACCTCTGTGACAGAAGCCTGGACATCTCATGTTGAGTCTTTGAAATAACGTCCACAACAGGGACATGTTAAAGTGGGGGAGCTGATATGCTATAGCCCCCTGGTCCCTCAGGAAGTGGAATCGCTCCAAAGCGGCGGCTGTTTCGTATTGATTTTATTGCTTGCATTGCATTTCTGGTGGTTTCCATCCAGCCGGAGAGCGGGCCGCATGGGTCCGTCTCATCTTGTGTCCGGGGCACGTGGTGCTGAAGGCTCCCTGGCAGCCCTCACGTCTCTGGGGTGTCCCTCAACCCCCAGGGATCCTGGGCTGCCCACCGCCCTGCTGGCCCCTCCTGCTCCTCCTGGATCCTAACCATCTAAAGATCCCCATCATCTCACACACCACCACTCTGTGGACGTCCAGGCGGAAGGAGTGTGTGGGTGAGTGTGTGTGGGTGTGTGTGTGTGTGTGTATGTGTGTGTGTGTGTATGTGTGTGTGTGTGTGTGTGTGTGTGTGTGTGTGTGTGTGTGTGTGGGTGTGTGTGTGTATGTATGTGTGTGTGTGTGTGTGTGTGTGTGTGTGTGTGTGTGTGTGTGTGTGTGTGTGTGTGTGTGTGTGTGTGGGGGGGGTGTGGGTGTGTGTGTGTGTGTGTGTGTGTATATGTATGTGTGTGTGTGTGTGTGGGGGGGGGTTTGTGTGTGTGTGTGTGTGTGTGTGTGTGTGGGGGGGGGGGGGGGTTGTGTGTGTGTGTGAGTGTGTGTGTGTGTGATTGTTTTTATATTATTTTATTGTGTGCTTAATGTACGCCTATGATTTTATTGTTACTACATCTAGCAAGCTAAATCTGGAGCGCTTAAATCTAATAATATAATGGGTAGCACACATCCTGATGGTAGGCCTCAAGTGGTGAAGATTGGGAACAACATCTCATCCACTCTGGTCCTCAACACCGGAGCACCCCAAGGCTGCTGCCTCGGTCCCCGGCTGTACTCGCTGTACACACATGACTGTACTGCCACGCACCGCAATAATCAGATTATCAAGTTTGCAGACGACACCACAGTCATCGGCCCGATAAGCGAGGGCGATGAGACGGAGTACAGAGATGAGGTGGTCCGGCTGACACGATGGTGTGAAGACAACAGCCTCGCACTGAATGTCAGCAAGACCAAGGAGCTCATGGTGGACTTCAGGAGCCACCGGGGCACCCACTCCACCATCAGCCTGGACGGGACACCGGTGGAAATCTTCAGTTGCTTCCGTTTCCTGTGACTACAGATCTCCGATGACCTGGCGTGGAAACGCAACACGGAGGTCATGCTGAAGATGGCACACCAGCGCCTCTATGCTCTGCGGTGCCTCAGAAAAAGCGGTATAGGCCAGAGGTGGCTAGTGAACTTCTACCGTGGTCCATAGAGAGCGTCCTGACGGGTGGCGTCACCGTGTGGTACGACAACACCACTGAACAGGACAAGAAAGACATCCAGAGGGTCGTGAGGACGGAAGAGAAGATCATCGGGTGTGCACTTCCATGCATTGAGAAGGAAGAAGGCCATGTCCATCATAAAGGACTGCAACCACCCTGGGCTCCATCTCTTCTCCCCTACCGTCTGGTCGCTGGTTCCTCAGCATCCGTACAGCAAGGACTAGCAGGTTTAAGGATAGTCTTTATCCACAGGCAGTGACCTACTGAACTGATAGGAGTGCTGCTACTATCATAACATGTCATTAACATTACACTATCATAACATGTCATTAACATTACTCTATCATAACATGTCATTAACATTACACTATCATAACATGTCATTAACATTACTCTATCATAACATGTCATTAACATTACACTATCATAACATGTCATTAACATTACTCTATCATAACATGTCATTAACATTACACTATCATAACATGTCATTAACATTACACTATCATAACATGTCATTAACATTACACTATCATAACATGTCATTAACATTACACTATCATAACATTATCATTAACATTACACTATCATAACATGTCATTAACATTACACTATCATAACATGTCATTAACATTACACTATCATAACATGTCATTAACATTACACTATCAGAACATGTCATTAACATTACACTATCATAACATGTCATTAACATTACACTATCAGAACATGTCATTAACATTACACTATCAGAACATGTCATTAACATTACACTATCATAACATGTCATTAACATTACACTATCATAACATGTCATTAACATTACACTATCATAACATGTCATTAACATTACACTATCAGAACATGTCATTAACATTACACTATCATAACATGTCATTAACATTTCACTATCATAACATGTCATTAACATTACACTATCATAACATGTCATTAACATTACACTATCATAACATTATCATTAACATTACACTATCATAACATGTCATTAACATTACACTATCATAACATGTCATTAACATTACACTATCATAACATGTCATTAACATTACACTATCAGAACATGTCATTAACATTACACTATCATAACATGTCATTAACATTTCACTATCATAACATGTCATTAACATTTCACTATCATAACATGTCATTAACATTAAACTATCATAACATGTCATTAACATTAAACTATCATAACATGTCATTAACATTACTCTTTGCTGGACTTTCTGGACTCATCACAGTAACTGCTCTGTATTCATGATGCTGCTGCACTACTGGCACTTTAAATGCTTTTTGTACAATTCACGTCATCATGTCATCCATCAGTCACTTTATTGTTGTTTGTATTGTGTACAGCATTGTTATAGGATAACGTTTAGTACATAGTATAGTATAGAGTGTTGATATAGTATAGTATATAGTATTGTATAGTATTGTATATATGTATAGTATAGAGTGTTGTTATAGTATAGTATATAGTATTGTATAGTATTGTATATATGTATAGTATAGAGTGTTGTTATAGTATAGTATATAGTATTGTATAGTATTGTATATATGTATAGTATAGAGTGTTGTTATAGTATAGTATATAGTATTGTATAGTATTGTATATATGTATAGTATAGAGTGTTGTTATAGTATAGTATATAGTATTGTATAGTATTGTATATATGTATAGTATAGAGTGTTGTTATAGTATAGTATATAGTATTGTATAGTATTGTATATATGTATAGTATAGAGTGTTGTTATAGTATAGTATATAGTATTGTATAGTATTGTATATATGTATAGTATAGAGTGTTGTTATAGTATAGTATATAGTATTGTATAGTATTGTATATATGTATAGTATAGAGTGTTGTTATAGTATAGTATATAGTATTGTATAGTATTGTATATATGTATAGTATAGAGTGTTGTTATAGTATAGTATATAGTATTGTATAGTATTGTATATATGTATAGTATAGAGTGTTGTTATAGTATAGTATATAGTATTGTATAGTATTGTATATATGTATAGTATAGAGTGTTGTTATAGTATAGTATATAGTATTGTATAGTATTGTATAGTATTGTATATAGTATAGTATAGAGTGTTGTTATAGTATAGTATATAGTATTGTATAGTATTGTATATATGTATAGTATAGAGTGTTGTTATAGTATAGTATATAGTATTGTATAGTATTGTATATATGTATAGTATAGAGTGTTGTTATAGTATAGTATATAGTATTGTATAGTATTGTATATATGTATAGTATAGAGTGTTGTTATAGTATAGTATATAGTATTGTATAGTATTGTATATATGTATAGTATAGAGTGTTGTTATAGTATAGTATATAGTATTGTATAGTATTGTATATATGTATAGTATAGAGTGTTGTTATAGTATAGTATATAGTATTGTATAGTATTGTATATATGTATAGTATAGAGTGTTGTTATAGTATAGTATATAGTATTGTATAGTATTGTATATATGTATAGTATAGTATTGCTGTAGAAATGTATAGTGCGGGATGGAATGGAGAGTAAGCATTACGGAGCACTTGTTACACATGGCAATTAAAACATCTTCAATCTGGAATTTTAAATCTTGAATATTGACTTGACTTTCTCAGCCCACTGTCGTCACGACACTAGCAGTCATTCCACTAGCGGTAGCTACTTCGCTATGCTGTTAGTCATAACAGTGAAGCCTCAGCTAGCCCCAATGTCCCCTGCCTCGCCACCTTCCTCTGTCACCCTCCTCTCTTCTCCTAGTTTCTAGTGCACTACACGAGGTGTGCTCAGGAGAGATGAGCTGCCAAACTCCCTCTCCCTTGTCGCCTGAGCACCTGCTCATTAGGAGGACCGGAGACCGCTGGCTCCTCGGGAACCTCTGAGTCTGGAGCCGCCTGGCTGCGTCTCACCGGGGGCTCAGACACCACGGAGGAACAGCTGGACTCCACCTGATCGGCACTGGACATATAGACGGTATATATATATGTATATATATATATATATATAAATATATATATACAGTGCTTGGTTTGTAAACCAGGAGGTGTCGGAGCAGAGAGGCTGATGGGGCGGGGCGGTCAGGGACGGTAGGAGGACACAGGCAGGAAGTCAACAAGGATGACATCAGGAACAACCGCATTGTGCAGCCAGGCTCCATTCTGGTTGCATCTTCTGACATGACGATGGAGCCCAGTAAACAGGCTTCACATCACCAGTACATCCCAGAGACTATGCTGGGAGATCACGTGACATTGCAAAAAAATATAAATAAAATAAATATATATCGATTTTTCGATTTTTCACTTTTTCATCCCTCCTCCCTTTGACGCCTGCAACTTGATTGATATAAAGAGCGGCCAATCAGCTGTTAGTGAGGACGTTGTTACGTTAGGTTACCATAACAACAGGTGTGGGGGGGCTGGACTGGTCATTTAAAAAGTAGAACACAAGCCTTAAAGGTGTGGGCACCCGGACTGGAGGATAGAGAGCGGGGTAAAGCTGCGGGGGGAGGGGCTACATGCCGGCCAATAGGGCGTGTGAGAAGGCGGGACATAAGGAGAAATGTCCACATCATGTAGAGTGATGATGCGACTGTAGGACAGTCTGACATCACCACCCTCTGCTTTGAACTACAGACAAGCAGACAAGTGATTTACGGAGAACTTTAATAAACGGACTATGATTATTTTACACAAAATGCGTTCCCATATTGTGATAGTGACGGAGGCCTGTATGAATACACATTATAGTATAGAAGAGTTGTTAAGATAGTTGAACCCTAAAGGCTGTTTCCTATCAAAGGCCCGTTTAGACATGCTGTCTCTAATGGGTCATTAGAAACCTTCAAACCTTTGTTCATTGATGTTTATACACCTGCTGAATGTAAGCATACTAATCACCAATGTACACGCAGAATAAAGTAATTTGTGCGAGACTCTTTAATTGATTGTTTAATTATTATTATAATTGGTGTTATAATTGTGTTGTTCTGTTTAAAACAACATAAATATCATCGTATCAAAGAATACTGTATTGTGAATTACTTCTTGTGTGATTTCTCCACCTCCACCTCCACCACCACCTTCACCTCCACCACCACCACCTCCACCACCACCACCATCACCACCTTCACCTCCACCATCACCACCTCCACCACCATCACCTCCACCTCCACCACCTCCACCTCCACCACCTCCACCACCACCACCACCACCACCACCACCACTATCACCACCACCACCAACACTATCACCAGAGGGGTGATAGCAGAGGGGTCATGTTCAGACACAGCCAACAACCTCCACTTGTTCTTCCCAAATAAACTACCTCCACACACATGCTTGGCTCAGTTCCTAATGCACACACACACACACACACACACACACACACACACA
>CM051015.1:24446641-24454141 GCA_027704905.1 Muraenolepis orangiensis
GTGTGTGTATCGGTATATTTCAGCCAGCCCAACGCTCGGGCTGATCTTGACCTTCGACCCCATGTGGGAGTCGGTGAGCACGGATAGAAACCAGGAAACACAACAACTCCATAACTCTCTGTTCAGCTCAGTGTTTGATGTGTAAATAGACAAACACAAAGGCTCAGCGTCTGAGACGGTGCTGCTCTTTACTGGCATCGCATACGTGGTTTCCACTCGTTTCCACACATTGAAAGTCAGTTAGAACAGTATTTCCCTCCTGTGTAACACCCACAGCAGAGCTGGGCTGGTCACAGCTTCTGACCTGCGGTCTCCAGTTGTACAGCTAGCAGGATAGATTCAACATTCAACATGATTTTTATTTATTGTACGAGTACAATGGAACGCTTACGCCCCATTCCCTCCCGCAGTACACATTTCAGCAACGAAACTACTCTATACTAAAATGTTGTTTTAAAAGGAAAATCGATATTACTGTAGCGACAACTCAAGGCTCTAGAGGGTGCTAACATAAACACATAGATAGTGCAGGTTTAAGGGTGTATTTTCTGTCTTAATATGTCCTAGTAAAACATAGGCTACTAAGGGTATGTTTAAGGGTTAGTGCAGGAAAGGAGAATGAACATGAAGCAAGATGGAGGCTCAGGTGAGGAGACACTGAGGTGTGTGCAGGGGTCCTGGTGGATCTTGGTTATATGCACTGTCCACAGGTAGAACACAGGTAGAACACAGGTAGAACACAGGTAGAACACAGGTAGAACACAGGTAGAACACAGGTGGGGCAGATGGCGCATGTGGTCTGCATCATGACAGCATGCTGATGTAAGTGCATACCCCTGCTCACTGCCTGTTGATGCTTGTATATACATATACAGTATATACCTACAGTATTTATACACATATCTCATAACTACTCTATAAGTTCTACCTCTGGCCAGTAAGGCTACCACAGTATACTACACTCTATGTCTGCTCATAATTAGACTGTTACTTATTATACTTACATTTACATTATTTAACCACTGTTCATTATATATTACTATGCACTTTACTCTAACATTTACACTCTGGTTAGATGCCAAATTATTTTCGCTGTACTGTACTTGTATCTAATCTAATCTAATCTAATCTAATCTAATCTAATCTAATCTAATCTAATCTAATCTAATCTAATTTAATCTAATCTTATCTAATCTAATCTAATCTAATCTAATTTAATCTAATCTAATCTAATCCTTTGAACTTCTTATAACTTTTTATTAAATACTATCAACACATCTCATGTCCGACCAGACAGAACAAGACCCTTGATCACTGCTACACCACCATCAAGCACGCTTATCACGCTGTTGCGAGGCCGGCTGTCAGCAAATCAGACCACGCCTCCGTGCTTCTACTTCCTGTTTACAAGCAGAAGTTGAAGTCCACGCCCACAGTTGTTAAGAACTTGCGTCGCTGGATAGACGATGACGTACTACACCTGCAGGGGGGCTAGAAATCACTGACTGGAGTGTATTCAAGACCACTGACCTTGATGTGTATGCAGATCATGTCACAGCATCCATTAACAGGCTAGTGGAGGAATGCTCATTCCCAAACCGCAAACCATGGATGAATAATGACATACGGAACAAGCTTAAGGAACGGAGTACCGCTTTCACAACAGGCGACTCCGGTCTCTACAAGAAGGCCAAGTACGAACTCAGAAAAGCCATCAAGAAGGGGAATTGGATTACAAAGACAAACTGGAATAACAGTTCGGGGGCTCTGACACCAGACGTATGTGGCAAGGTCTGAGGGTCCTCTCCAACTCCGAGGGGAGCTCAGGGGCAGTCACCAACAACGACCCTAACCTACCAGACGAGCTAAACAAGTTTTTCGCTCGCTTTGAAAGGGACAATGAGCCGACCAACAACTTGAACATCAGCCCAGGGACTCATCAGCCTGAGGACTACGTTCTACAACTGTCCGAGTCCGAGGTCCGCAGAATCTTCAGGAGGGTGAAGGCAGGGAAGGCAGCCGACCCAGACGGAGTTCCACCCCGCGTCTTCAAGACCTGCGCTGACCAGCCGGCTCCTGTGTTCACCGACATCTACAACGCATCACTGCAATAGTCGTCCCAGCGTGCTTCAAAAAGACAACCATTGTGCCGTTACCCAAAAAGACCGATGTAACAAGCCTCAATGATTATCTTCCAGTGGCTTTAACACCCATAGCCATGAAGTGCCTTGAGAAACTTGTCATGTCGCATATAAACTTGTCCATCCCTGAGTCCCTAGATCCACTCCAGTTTGCATACAAACCAAACAGGTCTGTAGACAACGCCATTTCCCTGGCACTACACATAGCCCTGCAGCACCTAGACAGGAGGGACACCTATGTCACACTGCTGTTCATGGACTACAGCTCGGCGTTCAACACCATCGTTCCCTCCATGTTGGTCCTGAAACTGAGGGACCTAGGTCTGGGCGCCTCCATCTGTAACTGGATTATGGACTTCCTGAAAGGCAGGCCTCAAGTGGTGAAGATTGGGAACAACATCTCATCCACTCTGGTCCTCAACACCGGAGCGCCCCAAGGCTGCTGCCTCAGTCAGTCCCCGGCTGTACTCGCTGTACACAAATGACTGTACTGCCACGCACAGCAATAATCAGATTATCAAGTTTGCAGACGACACCACAGTCATCAGCCTGATACGCGAGGGCAATGAGACGGAGTACAGAGATGAGGTGGTCCGGCTGACGCAATGGTGTGAGGACAACTCGCACTGAATGTCAGCAAGACCAAGGAGCTCATCGTGGACTTCAGGAGCCACCGGGGCACCCACTCCACCATCAGCCTGGACGGGACACCGGTGGAAGTCGTCAGCTGCTTCCGTTTCCTGGGACTACAGATTTCAGATGACCTAGCGTGGACCCGCAACACGGAGGTCATGCTGAAGAAGGCACACCAGCGCCTCTATGCTCTGTGGTGCCTCAGAAAAAGCGGTATAGGCCAGAGGTGGCTAGTGAACTTCTACCGTGGCCCGTAGAGAGCGTCCTGACGGGTGGCGTCACCGTGGGGTACGGAGACACCACTGAACAGGACAAGAAAGACATCCAGAGGGTCGTGAAGACGGCAGAGAAGATCATCGGGTGTGCACTTCCATGCATTGAGGAGGAAGAAGGCCATGTCCATCATAAAGGACTGCAACCACCCTGGGCTCCATCTCTTCTCCCAACTAACGTCTGGTCGCCGGTTGCGCCGGTACAGCAAGGACTACCAGGTTTAAGGATAGTTTTTATGCACAGACAGTGCTCCTACTGAACTGCTAGGAGTGCTGCCACTTTCACTTTCATAACATAGTCATTACCATTACACTTACATACTTTGCTGGGTTCTCTGGACTCATCACAGTTACTACACTGTATTCATGATGCTGCTGCACTAATGGCACTTTAAATGTTTTTGACATTTTAACATTTTTGTAAAAAAAACAAAAACAAAAAAAAAACATGTACATATCATTTATGTCACTTTGCTGCTCTTTTTTGTTTATTTTATTGTATATATAATTTTAATTTGTATGGTGTTGTTTTTAAGATTTATACTGCAGGAGGGAATGGGGAGTAAGCGTTCCTATGTACAAATGGCAAATAAAAATCTTGTATCTTGTATCATCTATCGTATCCATTGGATGGGCCTTTCAAGATGGTCTAAGCCACCTAGTCTCCTGAATGGGCGCTTCTTCAGGTGATTAGTGAACTACAGAGGGTCAGGGGAGAGGGGTGAGGTGCTGGTTAGTAGCTATGACAACCCAGGGAGTTGAAAGATGGAATGCTAAGTTGGTGAGTAAGGATCTCATACGGTATGCAGTGTCACATAAACCACAGTGTGTGAGCACTGCTGTACTCAGAATTAAGGTACTGAACTAAGACACTGAACTAAGGCACTGAACTAAGGCACTGAACTAAGGCACTGAACTAAGGCACTGACATAAGACACTGAACTAAGGTACTGAACTAAGGCACTGAACTAAGGTACTGAACTAAGGCACTGAACTAAGGCACTGACATAAGACACTGAACTAAGGTACTGAACTAAGGCACTGAACTAAGGTACTGAACTAAGGCACTGAACTAAGGCACTGAACTAAGGTACTGACATAAGACACTGAACTAAGGTACTGAACTAAGGCACTGAACTAAGGCACTGAACTAAGGCACTGAACTAAGGCACTGACATAAGACACTGAACTAAGGTACTGAACTAAGACACTGACATAAGACACTGAACTAAGGCACTGAACTAAGGTACTAAACTAAGGCACTGACATAAGACACTGAACTAAGGCACTGAACTAAGGCACTGACATAAGGCACTGACATAAGACACTGAACTAAGGTACTGAACTAAGGCACTGAACTAAGGCACTGACATAAGACACTTAACTAAGGCACTGACATAAGGCACTGACATAAGGCACGGTGACCTAGATCCAAGCAGACCTGAGTGTTCAGATTCACAGCAGGGAATCAGATTTGATCAAACGCACAATTGGAGAGACAGACCAACTCCGTCCCTGTTCTGGTCACCTGATCTATGGGGAGCCAAAATAGACTAATTAAAAGTCTCCTTCTATGACTGATATGTTAAACTACTGCTTAGTTTAGACAATTTAGCAGACACTTCTATTCAAAGGTGATGTCATTATGTCTTTCAACCACCGAGGGCGGAGACAGCCATCAAGGTCAGCACATCAGGAGCAGGGTTAGGGTGTCTTGCTCAAGGACACCTCAACAGTTTTTGCTAGGAGGAGGCGGGATTGAACAAGCAACCTTCCGGTTGTGAGGCGACCGCTCTACCTCCTGAGCTATACTGCCGTACAGCTATACAGCTAGCTCTGTAGCTCTGGACACTGGGGTTTGAACTCGGAACCTTTTGGCTGGGAGGCAAACAGCAGAACCTAATTAGACTCTCCTGCCCTCCACTAGAATGATCAAACAATGGTCCAATTTATATTGACTTATTTATCTCTAGTCATTAGTTATTTAGCAGGTTTGAGGAGTGAACCCAGAACCTTTCAGCTGGGTGACGATCTGTGTCACTTCTGAATACATCTCAATGCACTTTGGTTCTCCACTGGTTAAATGTCTCACTCCCTGTCTCCAAGAGGAGAGAGAGAGAGAGAGAGAGAGAGAGAGAGAGAGAGAGAGAGAGAGAGAGAGAGAGAGAGAGAGAGAGAGAGAGAGAGAGAGAGAGAGAGAGAGAGAGAGAGAGAGAGAGAGAGATGGCTCTGTGTGTGACAATGTGTGCACTGATCCAGCTGTGATTAAGCGACTGTGTGTTTAGATGTGTAGATGTTGTTTTGGCCGAGCATAGAGATGGTTCTTCAGCTCCAATGATCTCCTCCATACAGATGGCCTTGTTCAGTCACCAGGTCATCCTCGTTGGCTCAGCTCTGACTCGGGGCTCCAGAACACTGGGCCGTTTGTCTGGAGCTCTCCGGGGCTTTACCCAGGCACATGACTGGTCTTTACTCAAAGACTTTACACTTGACCCCTTCAGCGCCCTCAAGCTACACTTCATTTATATATATGTGTCTATATATACCTTCCCGACCACCACACGAGTATTAGTTCCTCTGATGAGGTCTGAGGTCCCCTGATGCGAGGACCTCGGAGGAGGACGCCTGGCAGCAGAGTGTGTGGTCTCTGTGTCCCCAGTGGAGAGTGTGGAGCTGCTCTCGGTTCTCCATCGTAAGGTAAGAGCCGGAGCTCCTCTTCTCTCCTCACGTATCCCATCCTTCTACCACATGATACCAAAACCAACCTATAGAAACCAGCTGCTGGTAGGTCTACTCTACAGGGGGGTGAGAGAGAGAGAGAGAGAGAGAGAGAGAGAGAGAGAGAGAGAGAGAGAGAGAGAGAGAGAGAGAGAGAGAGAGAGAGAGAGAGAGAGAGAGAGAGGAGAGAGAGAGAGAGGTATAGGAACTACACCAGGACACAGGAGAGAGAAAGAGAGAGAGAAAGAGAGAGAGAGAGAGAGAGAGAGAGAGAGAGAGAGAGAGAGAGAGAGAGAGAGAGGTATAGGAACTACACCAGGACACAGGAGAGAGAAAGAGAGAGAGAAGAGAGAGAGAGAGAGAGAGAGAGAGAGAGAGAGAGAGAGAGAGAGAGAGAGGTATAGGAACTACACCAGGACACAGGAGAGAGAGAGAGAGAGAGAGAGAGAGAGAGAGAGAGAGAGAGAGAGAGAGAGAGAGAGAGAGAGAGAGAGGGGGAGAGAGAGAGAGAGAGAGAGAGAGAGAGAGAGGAGGAGGAGAGAGAGAGAGAGAGAGAGAGAGAGAGAGAGAGAGAGAGAGAGAGAGAGAGAGAGAGAGAGAGAGAGAGAGAGAGAGGGGAGAGAGAGAGAGAGAGAGAGAGAGAGGAGGGGGGGAGAGAGAGAGAGAGAGAGAGAGAGAGAGAGAGAGCTCGACGGGAGGAGGAGGACCGTAGCAGCACACAGCGTCGCCTCAGACCGCAGCAGCAGCAGTTCGTCCGGATCCTCGGCGGTGGATTTTATTACAGATCATCATCGGCGTCTTCGTGGATATAATTAACATCCTTTAGTTGACCAGTTCTCCATTCCTTCCTCTCCTCCCTCTCTGTTTTTTATTTGTTCTCTTGTTTCTCCTCCTCCCGCTCCTTCCCCTTCTCCTTCTCCTCATCTTGAGCATCCTCCTCCTCCTCCACCTCCTCCCGTCCTCCTCCCTCCTCGCTACATCCCGGATAACTTTTACACCCGACTCTCGATCCCGCTCCTCCGTCGCTCGACAACAACAGCAGCAGCCCCCCAGCTCCCCGGCGCTGGGACCCGTTGTTCTCGTTCTCCTCCTCCTCCTCCTCCTCCTCCTCCTCCTCCTCCTCCTCCTCCTCCTCCTCCTCCTCCTCCTCCTCCTCCTCCTCCTCCTCCTCCTCCTCCTCCTCCTCCTCCTCCTCCTCCTCCGTGTGTTTCCATCGCGGTGGTCCGTCCCCCCCGGTCCTCCCCCCCCCTCTCCTCCCGGGCCGGTTACGCACGGCACTCCATGGGGCACGGAAGATGCTCCTCTCCTCGGGGTCTATAGACACCCCGCCGCTCAGACTGGGATCGCAATCGGAGTTGACCGTGCACGACTACGTCTTCTCCTCCTCCTCTTGCGCCTCCACCTCCTGCTCCTGCTCCCGCTCCTCCTCGGTCTCCTCCTGCTGCCCAGGAGCCCGGCCCCGGCCGCCTTGGTGTCCAGTGGACCAGGACCAGTGAGCCCATGGGTGTGTTGGCGTTAGAGTGGTCTCCTGCTCCCCGGGAGGCGCGGCGGCCGGCGGGCGGCTGGGTGTGGGTGTCCCTGGTCTCGGTGCTCGCCAGCTTACCTGTGGAGCGGCTGGGCGCCTTCCCGTCGTCCCTCAGCGACTGCCAGACGCCCACCGGCTGGAACTGCTCGGGTCAGTGTACACCATTCATCCATTCAGTCATTAATTCATTCATCATGTATGTCTTCTTTGT
>CM051015.1:24456641-24464141 GCA_027704905.1 Muraenolepis orangiensis
TCCTCGTCTGGAGGCCTGGTCCCCATCTGGGGGCCTGTACCTCATCTGGAGGCCTGGTCCCTGTCTGGAGGCCTGGTCCTCGTCTGGGGGCCTGGTCCTCGTCTGGAGGCCTGTCCTGTCTGGAGGCCTGGTCCTCGTCTGGGGGCCTGGTCCTCGTCTGGAGGCCTATCCCCGTCTGGAGGCCTGGTCCTCGTCTGGAGGCCTATCCTCGTTTGGAGGCCTGGTCCCCGTCTGGGGGCCTGTTCCTCATCTGGAGGCCTGGTCCCTATCTGGAGGCCGGGTCCCCGTCTGGAGGCCTGGTCCTCGTCTGGAGGCCTGTCCTGTCTGGAGGCCTGGTCCTCGTCTGGGGGCCTGGTCCTCGTCTGGAGGCCTATCCCCGTCTGGAGGCCTGGTCCTCGTCTGGAGGCCTATCCTCGTTTGGAGGCCTGTCCCCATCTGGAGGCCTATCCCCGTCTGGAGGCCTGGTCCCCGTCTGGAGGCCTGGTCCTCGTCTGGAGGCATGTCCCCGTCTGGAGGCCTGGTCCCCGTCTGGAGGCCTATCCCCGTCTGGAGGCCTGTCCCCGTCTGGAGGCCTGTCCCCGTCTGGAGGCCTATCCCCGTCTGGAGGCCTGGTCCTCGTCTGGAGGCCTGTCCCCGTCTGGAGGCCTGTTCCCATCTGGAGGCCTATCCCCGTCTGGAGGCCTGTCCCCGTCTGGAGGCCTGTCCCCGTCTGGAGGCCTGGTCCCCGTCTGGAGGCCTATCCCCGTCTGGAGGCCTGTCCCCGTCTGGAGGCCTGTTCCCGTCTGGAGGCCTGGTCCCCGTCTGGAGGGCTGGTCCTCGTCTGGGGGCCTGGTCCTCGTCTGGAGGCCTGGTCCCCGTCTGTAGGCCTGTTCCCCGTCTGGGGGCCTGGTCCTCGTCTGGAGGCCTGGTCCTCGTCTGGGGGCCTGGTCCTCGTCTGGAGGCCTGGTCCTCGTCTGGGGGCCTGGTCCTCGTCTGCGGGCCTGGTCCTCGTCTGGAGGCCTATTCCCGTCTGGAGGCCTGGTCCTCGTCTGGAGGTCAGGTCCTCATCTGGAGGCCTGGTCCCCGTCTGGAGGCCTGGTTCCCGTCTGGAGGCCTGGTCCCCGTCTGGAGGCCTGGTCCCCGTCTGGAGGCCTATCCTCGTTTGGAGGCCTGTCCCCGTCTGGAGGCCTATCCCCGTCTGGAGGCCTGGTCCCCGTCTGGAGGCCTGGTCCTCGTCTGGAGGCATGTCCCCGTCTGGAGGCCTGGTCCCCGTCTGGAGGCCTATCCCCGTCTGGAGGCCTGTCCCCGTCTGGAGGCCTGTCCCCGTCTGGAGGCCTGTCCCCGTCTGGAGGCCTGTCCCTGTCTGGAGGCCTGTCCCCGTCTGGAGGCCTGGTCCCCGTCTGGAGGCCTATCCCCGTCTGGAGGCCTATCCCCGTCTGGAGGCCTGGTCCCCGTCTGGAGGCCTGGTCCTCGTCTGGAGGCATGTCCCCGTCTGGAGGCCTGGTCCCCGTCTGGAGGCCTATCCCCGTCTGGAGGCCTGTCCCCGTCTGGAGGCCTGTCCCCGTCTGGAGGCCTGGTCCTCGTCTGGAGGCCTGTCCCCGTCTGGAGGCCTGTTCCCATTTGGAGGCCTATCCCCGTCTGGAGGCCTGTCCCCGTCTGGAGGCCTGTCCCCGTCTGGAGGCCTGTCCCCGTCTGGAGGCCTGGTCCCCGTCTGGAGGCCTATCCCCGTCTGGAGGCCTGTCCCCGTCTGGAGGCCTGTTCCCGTCTGGAGGCCTGGTCCCCGTCTGGAGGCCTGTTCCTCGTCTGGAGGCCTGGTCCCCGTCTGGGGGCCTGTTCCTCATCTGGAGGCCTGGTCCCCGTCTGGAGGGCTGGTCCTCGTCTGGGGGCCTGGTCCTCGTCTGGAGGCCTGGTCCCCGTCTGTAGGCCTGTTCCCCGTCTGGGGGCCTGGTCCTCGTCTGGAGGCCTGGTCCTCGTCTGGGGGCCTGGTCCTCGTCTGGAGGCCTGGTCCTCGTCTGGGGGCCTGGTCCTCGTCTGCGGGCCTGGTCCTCGTCTGGAGGCCTATTCCCGTCTGGAGGCCTGGTCCTCGTCTGGAGGTCAGGTCCTCGTCTGGAGGCCTGGTCCCCGTCAGGAGGCCTGGTTCCCGTCTGGAGGCCTGGTCCCCGTCTGGAGGCCTATCCCCGTCTGGAGGCCTGGTCCTCGTCTGGAGGCCTGGTCCCCGTCTGGAGGCCTGTCCCCGTCTGGAGGCCTGGTCCCCGTCTGGAGGCCTGGTCCCCGTCTGGAGGCCTGGTCCCGAAGCAGAGACAGTCCTACATAGAAGCGATCATACGTTAGCAAGACAGGCGTATACCTGCATGGCTGCTTGGGGTGAGACCTCTCCTTGAGGCTCTTAAGACTCGAACAAAGAGTCTTTAGGGTAGACCTTTAGAGGGTTCACCTCGCAGCCCACAGCCGGTACTGCACACTCTGCTGTCGCTAAATGCCCCTCAATGCTTCGTTACATGTGTATTATCGCAAATTATATATCTGTCCTAATAATTACACAAAATCTCAAGTTGCAGACAGTGTAGTCGTAGGTAGTAGGTTCGTATTCTTTGCCAGATGCTATGTTGTGAATGAGTGGTTTTTAATGCATGTTTCACTCCTTTGGTCTCAGGCCGGTCAGCAGGCCGGTCAGCAGGCTGGTCAGCAGGCCGGTCAGCAGGCCGGTCAGCAGGACGGTCAGCAGGCCGGTCAGCAGGCCGGTCAGCAGGACGGTCAGCAGGCCGGTCAGCAGGACTTCCTCTTTAGTCCATGGGTGCTTCCTCCTCCCTCGGCCCAGAGGACACCAGCGCCCTTCATCTGTGATGGATGGGCGGCTGTGGGAGCCTCAAGTGGTTATTGCAGAAGATACATGAAAACATAATCAGACATTATGTTGGATCATATCAGTGGAACACTGACAACACATAGCAGAGAGAGGTGTACTACAGAGAGGGAAGCACACACACACACACACACACACACACACGCACACACATACACATATATATAGACCCACACGCGTGCACACACACACACACACACACACACACACAGATGAACACACGCTCATACACACTCATCCACACGCACACACACACACACACACACACACACACATGCACACACGCACACACACACATGCACACATGCTCACACACACACACATGCACACACACACATGCACACACACACACACACACACACACACACACAGATGCACACACGCACACACACACATGCACACACGCTCACACACACACACACACACATGCACACACACAACCAAACACACATGCAACACACACTTAACACAATATAGAAATGGAATACATTGTGCGCTTTACAACATAACAAGTTGTCAATCTGTTATGATTTAAACATTCCATAAGCTCCTTAGGGGCTGGGCTAGGAAACAGGAAGTGACCTCATGTTTAAATGAGGGTTTGATGGACAGCAGCTGTGAAGGAAGGATGGCCTATTCACAAAATAAGAATCTAAAAACAATCTAAGCTCATTTTATTTCCTGTTCTTGTTGTGTTGCTTCCCGTTGTTAAGCACTTTGTTTTTCAGTATTGCGCTATGTCAATAAAGTTTGATTGATCGTGCTCAGCGCCGGAGATCAATGGTTATATTTAATAAGACGGCAGCGACGGTTAATGGCTTCTTTATGTGTCGTGAGTTTTTATTGGCTGATTGGGTCGTGACAGGAGAGAGAGCCGGCCCCCGGTTGGACGGGGCGTTGGATAGCGTCGGCTCCGTCCATGGGAGTTCCCTGATTGTTTCCATGGCGGCCTGGTTAATGATTCTTCTCTGAAGAATCAGAGAAGTGTGTGTGTGTGTGTGTGTGTGTGTGTGTGTGTGTGTGTGTGTGTGTGTGTGTGTGTGTGTGTGTGTGTGTGTGTGTGACATGAAGAGTCACAGATCCATGATGGTTTAACTTTGATTATTTGGGAAAATAAAAAATCAATCAAATTCTGGTTGAATTATGTTTTGATGGTGAATGGATGAGAGTTTGTGAACCACAGCCATGAGAATGCATTTAAACATCAAAGCCTCCAACACAACAACATGTAACCAGTATTAGCACACAGTGAATAAGCATTTTAATGGCAGGTAAATGTCACACATTGACCCGAAAGGCTCGCCTTTTACAGAACAATCATTAAACTCCCCACTTCCTGATTGGACCAGGGGTGACATGCTGGTTGTTTGTGTCGTGGATCAATGAACATGAATGGAAAACAACAATAAGGCCAGGAACGCTTTGCCTTGTTGACCTTTGACTGACCCCACGTGGCTAATGACACCATGTTAGCAGGTGGAGCTGAAGCGCAAAGTAGCACCTCGCGCCGGGCTAACGCTCCCCGGCGCTTTCTTGTAAAAATCAGGTCGCATTGATTTTGAGTGGCTGATAAATGCCAAATCAATTTAGCTCCCATAGAATTTAACCAAAGCTTTTTGTTGCTGCCGATATTTTCTGCAAGCTAGCTTCTACAATTTCCCCACAAACTACTGAGAGTAGTAACAGTGGTCTCCAACCAGGGGTTCATGAGCCCCAGGGGGTCGGCGGAGGTCCTGCAGGGGGTCCACAAACGTGATTAATGCAGAAACCAATTGTTGCTTCCCCCACGTTTCACTTGAAGTCCTCCTCCAGGTCAGTGTCTGGTCCTCAGAGAGGTCCAGGTCAGGGTCAGGTCCTCAGGGAGGTCCAGGTCAGTCTCTGGTCCTCAGGGAGGTCCAGGTCAGGGTTTGGTCCTCAGAGAGGTCCAGGTCAGGGTTTGGTCCTCAGAGAGGTCCAGGTCAGGGTTTGGTCCTCAGAGAGGTCCAGGTCAGGGTTTGGTCCTCAGAGAGGTCCATGTCAGGGTTTGGTCCTCAGAGAGGTCCAGGTCAGGGTTTAGTCCTCAGGGAGGTCCAGGTCAGTGTCTGGTCCTCAGGGAGGTCCAGGTCCTCAGGGAGGTCCAGGTCAGGGTTTAATCCTCAGAGAGGTCCAGGTCAGGGTTTGGTCCTCAGAGAGGTCCAGGTCAGGGTTTAGTCCTCAGGGAGGTCCAGGTCAGTGTCTGGTCCTCAGGGAGGTCCAGGTCCTCAGGGAGGTCCAGGTCAGGGTTTAATCCTCAGAGAGGTCCAGGTCAGGGTTTGGTCCTCAGGGAGGTCCAGGTCAGGGTTTGGTCCTCAGGGAGGTCCAGGTCAGGGTTTGGTCCTCAGGGAGGTCCAGGTCAGGGTTTAATCCTCAGAGAGGTCCAGGTCAGGGTTTGGTCCTCAGGGAGGTCCAGGTCAGGGTTTGGTCCTCAGGGAGGTCCAGGTCAGGGTTTGGTCCTCAGGGAGGTCCAGGTCAGGGTTTGGTCCTCAGGGAGGTCCAGGTCTCATGGTCCTCGTACGACGGAACAGATTGATCCTCTGATGCATTGATTAGAATCATGTCTACATGGCTTATGACTACGCATCAAAGCTGGATATAATAATAAGTTAATAAGTTATTATACACATCTAGATAAAATGGAACAGCATTATATAAAAACATCTATAGGGTGTCCCTGAGTTGGTTCTCAATCCACCGAGCGGCCCCTGGGCTGAAGGAGGTTGAAGAGTCCTGAATTAAATGTTGTTCTTAATAAAAAAATGTCTTTCTAATTGTCTTTCTAAAACTTCTTTGGAAGTACATCTTCACCAGATGTCCTTCTGTACAAACTTTTGATGGACAATGCTATGCAATGTTTATACAAAGTTCTAACTTAAAGGAATAATTCCCTCTGAAAGTACATTTCTAAAGACAGAGAACAGAGAAGGTACATTAGAACATCAATTATTAAAACAAGTATGTGTGTCTCAAACAGCAGAGTGGAACAGCGCTGTGTTTCCTGAGGTCGGAGGAAGGACTCGTCAAATACAACGTTAGCCAAATCACACATAGGTAGGCTATTGAAAAACCAATGACAAACTTTCATTATTATTAAATGAAGCTTGATATCTAAAGCTTCCGTTTCCTACGTTACCTAGGTCAGTCCAACTCTGAAAACAGTTGACCAGCCATTCTGATTCTTTGTTAGAAATACTGAAGTAACATATCTCATCATCATATTATTATATAGTTTATATATGTATTATTATTAATATTATTATTGTTCGATCATAGAAAAAAGGAGAATAAGGGCTTAGATATTTTTGGCTTAATCTCCAATCATGATTGCTAAATGTTTCAAACTGTTCTATGCGGTACATTTTCTAATATAAGATTTTATATATATTTGTGTTGTTGAAGTATTTCTTTAAAGGACAACCTTCAGACTATTGATCCGTGTTTGTTGATTAAGTGTTGATGAGTTATGACTCAATATTCATAGGAGCTGGAATGACGAGCCTTCATTACGTATGTCTGTTATGTTCTTTCCTACCTGTTGTGTGGGCTGTCTGGAATGTAGGAAGGCAATGCTACTGTTATTCACTCATTCCCACTAATATTTGATCTGCCAGTTGTGTTTAGGTAGACATAAGGAGGCATGCAGAGCGAGGGCTCATAGGTAGACATAAGGAGGCATGCAGAGCGAGGGCTCATAGGTAGACATGAGGAGGCATGCAGAGCGAGGGCTCATAGGTAGACATGAGGAGGCATGCAGAGCGAGGGCTCATAGGTAGACATGAGGAGGCATGCAGAGCGAGGGCTCATAGGTAGACATGAGGAGGCATGCAGAGCGAGGGCTCATAGGTAGACATGAGGAGGCATGCAGAGCGAGGGCTCATAGGTAGACATGAGGAGGCATGCAGAGCGAGGGCTCATAGGTAGACATGAGGAGGCATGCAGAGCGAGGGCTCATAGGTAGACATGAGGAGGCATGCAGAGCGAGGGCTCATGGGTAGACATGAGGAGGCATGCAGAGCGAGGGCTCATGGGTAGACATGAGGAGGCATGCAGAGCGAGGGCTCATGGGTAGACATGAGGAGGCATGCAGAGCGAGGGCTCATGGGTAGACATGAGGAGGCATGCAGAGCGAGGGCTCATAGGTAGACATAAGGAGGCATGCAGAGCGAGGGCTCATAGGTAGACATAAGGAGGCATGCAGAGCGAGGGCTCATAGGTAGACATAAGGAGGCATGCAGAGCGAGGGCTCATAGGTAGACATAAGGAGGCATGCAGAGCGAGGGCTCATAGGTAGACATGAGGAGGCATGCAGAGCGAGGGCTCATAGGTAGACATGAGGAGGCATGCAGAGCGAGGGCTCATAGGTAGACATGAGGAGGCATGCAGAGCGAGGGCTCATAGGTAGACATGAGGAGGCATGCAGAGCGAGGGCTCATAGGTAGACATGAGGAGGCATGCAGAGCGAGGGCTCATAGGTAGACATGAGGAGGCATGCAGAGCGAGGGCTCACGGGAAGAGAGACAGTAAACACACATGTTCTCTCTGGGAGATCCAGCCGTGGTGTTTGTCTTGTTCCATACACTAACCCTGAGTCTACACTCTATCTGATAACCATTGGAGTGCTAGAGTTTGTAAAGTCTCTTTTT
>CM051015.1:24466641-24471641 GCA_027704905.1 Muraenolepis orangiensis
ATTAATCATTATTAATATAATTATTGTTATTCATATTATTATAACCGGTGCTCTGTATAGCGTAGGCCTACTATTTAGGGTGTCACCATTTTGCGAGTATACAAATGTGGTTCCCTATATAGTGCACTACTGATGGTAGTTCTGAACCTACGGGGTAACTGACACTATTTCCCATGATGCATAGCGGTCTTCATGTGGTCACTTCATCCAATAGAGATTCTCCACGCTGGGGGACAGCTAGCTTCTGTCCGCTACACAGCAAACACATATAGAATTAGATCCTCGGACCAGAGATTGGGGATACAATTATGAACCCTATAACTCAAACAAAATGTAAAACCTGATTCTGATATTTGGGATACACATTTATCATCTGTATTCCTGAAACCGATTGAGCTCAAGTTAAGCTCAAATGAAAGGTCTGGACCTGAGGATGGTAATGAATTTGCCCAAACCTCCGTGTTTTCCCTAAATAGTATGCTATAAAATGAGGGATCAAGTGAGCCAAATGGAACACAGCTCTCCTCTTTTTCCCGTGGAGTAATTGTGGACACATCACCATACAGTACGATAGACGAGGAGACACGCAACAGAGCACAGCGTGTGGGAACCACCGTGACTTGGAATACACTTGAACACAATGGAATATACGAACAACCAAACAGTGCAAACTCAAAAGTTTCTAAATTGGTTAATCAAACATGAGAATTTATTTTCCATTCCTTGTTTTCTCTCCTCCTGCTAGCGGCTAGCTGTGTCTGAGGATATTTCCATTGTTCCATCCCCCGCTGTTCTCAGTGCTGATTGGCTAGAGGGTTGGACCCCCTGCTGTTCTCAGTGCTGATTGGCGGAGGGTTGGACCCCCTGCTGTTCTCAGTGCTGATTGGCAGAGGGTGAGGACGAACTAGTAGCAACAGAGCCCTGCGTCCCACAATTTGACAATCACAGCGTTTCACATTAGCATCAGCGATATTGTGCCCATAACATGAGAGCTTACAATGAAAAGCACATGTGGACAAAGTACTTTTTTATTGTTTATTTTTATGCTTTGCTGTGCAGTGTCTGCAACAATGATCTATTAGACCCTCAACAGGCTAGTTCACACCCTAACCCTAACTGCTCCTGACTCGCTGTCGGTGGATCAATGTGTTTATGAAAGGGTGAATATGAGGCATGACTGATGACGCGCTTTGGATAAAAGCGCCATATAAAAGCAGTGAAGTAAAGATCTTATCTCATCATTGTTTGATGCCAGGACGCTTTGTGGCTTTGTAAGAAAACCTAAGATAATTACAAAAAACAACGTATTATGTGGAATATATCTATATCTATAACATTTGCACAACCAACAATAAAGTGTGTTCACAATATTACATGACCTTAGAGGCATCGCATGCAAATCCTTCCTATAGAAAGAACCAGAAGGCAGTTCACATCCCCAGCTACTGTTAGTAAAAACCGAATAACGCAAACTAAATTCTACCATGTCGCTGTTCTAATGCCATTGAATTCGCCCATGACAATTTTAATATATATTGCATTGTACCGAGATATTTTTAACACCATTGATTCTCCACGTGGCTTTCATTATGCAAATACTTGCCATTTGCCACCAAAGTGGATATAAAATATTCATACCAGAAATGTCATCTTTGTTTGACTGCAATTCAAGTGTGATGTTACTGGGATGATGGAATAGGCTTTTGTGGCTGTTGCTTAGTTCTCATTATTAAGATTGATGATAGAAATGTCGTTCATTTACATTCCTTGGTTCTGTTCGGTCCTAGTGTCCTAGTGTCCTAGTGTCCTAGTGTTCTGTTCGGTCCTAGTGTCCTAGTGTCCTAGTGTTTCAACTAATGTACACCTTGTAAGTCGCTTTGGATAAAAGCGTCTGCCAAATGCCCTAAATGTAAATGTAAATGTAAATGTAAATGTTCTGTTCGGTCCTAGTGTCCTAGTGTCCTAGTGTTCTGTTCGGTCCTAGTGTCCTAGTGTCCTAGTGTTCTGTTCGGTCCTAGTGTCCTAGTGTTCTGTTCGGTCCTAGTGTCCTAGTGTCCTAGTGTCCTAGTGTTCTGTTCGGTCCTAGTGTCCTAGTGTCCTAGTGTTCTGTTCGGTCCTAGTGTCCTAGTGTCCTAGTGTCCTAGTGTTCTGTTCGGTCCTAGTGTCCTAGTGTCCTAGTGTCCTAGTGTTCTGTTCGGTCCTAGTGTCCTAGTGTCCTAGTGTCCTAGTGTCCTAGTGTTCTGTTCGGTCCTAGTGTCCTAGTGTCCTAGTGTTCTGTTCGGTCCTAGTGTCCTAGTGTCCTAGTGTTCTAGTGTTCTGTTCGGTCCTAGTGTCCTAGTGTCCTAGTGTCCTAGTGTTCTGTTCGGTCCTAGTGTCCTAGTGTCCTAGTGTCCTAGTGTTCTGTTCGGTCCTAGTGTCCTAGTGTTCTGTTCGGTCCTAGTGTCCTAGTGTCCTAGTATCCTAGTGTTCTGTTAGGTCCTAGTGTCCTAGTGTCCTAGTGTCCTAGTGTCCTAGTGTTCTGTTCGGTCCTAGTGTCCTAGTGTCCTAGTGTTCTGTTCGGTCCTAGTGTCCTAGTGTCCTAGTGTTCTGTTAGGTCCTAGTGTCCTAGTGTCCTAGTGTTCTGTTCGGTCCTAGTGTCCTAGTGTCCTAGTGTTCTGTTCGGTCCTAGTGTCCTAGTGTCCTAGTGTTCTAGTGTTCTGTTCGGTCCTAGTGTCCTAGTGTCCTAGTGTCCTAGTGTTCTGTTCGGTCCTAGTGTCCTAGTGTCCTAGTGTCCTAGTGTTCTGTTCGTCCTAGTGTCCTAGTGTTCTGTTCGGTCCTAGTGTCCTAGTGTCCTAGTATCCTAGTGTTCTGTTAGGTCCTAGTGTCCTAGTGTCCTAGTGTCCTAGTGTCCTAGTGTTCTGTTCGGTCCTAGTGTCCTAGTGTCCTAGTGTTCTGTTCGGTCCTAGTGTCCTAGTGTCCTAGTGTTCTGTTAGGTCCTAGTGTCCTAGTGTCCTAGTGTTCTGTTCGGTCCTAGTGTCCTAGTGTCCTAGTGTTCTGTTCGGTCCTAGTGTCCTAGTGTCCTAGTGTCCTAGTGTCCTAGTGTTCTGTTCGGTCCTAGTGTCCTAGTGTCCTAGTGTCCTAGTGTTCTGTTCGGTCCTAGTGTCCTAGTGTCCTAGTGTCCTAGTGTTCTGTTCGGTCCTAGTGTCCTAGTGTCCTAGTGTCCTAGTGTCCTAGTGTTCTGTTCGGTCCTAGTGTCCTAGTGTCCTAGTGTTCTGTTCGGTCCTAGTGTCCTAGTGTCCTAGTGTCCTAGTGTCCTAGTGTTCTGTTCGGTCCTAGTGTCCTAGTGTCCTAGTGTCCTAGTGTTCTGTTCGGTCCTAGTGTCCTAGTGTCCTAGTGTCCTAGTGTTCTGTTCGGTCCTAGTGTCCTAGTGTTCTGTTCGGTCCTAGTGTCCTAGTGTCCTAGTATCCTAGTGTTCTGTTAGGTCCTAGTGTCCTAGTGTCCTAGTGTCCTAGTGTCCTAGTGTTCTGTTCGGTCCTAGTGTCCTAGTGTCCTAGTGTCCTAGTGTCCTAGTGTTCTGTTAGGTCCTAGTGTCCTAGTGTCCTAGTGTTCTGTTCGGTCCTAGTGTCCTAGTGTCCAAGTGTTCTGTTCGGTCCTAGTGTCCTAGTGTCCTAGTGTCCTAGTGTTCTGTTCGGTCCTAGTGTCCTAGTGTCCTAGTGTCCTAGTGTCCTAGTGTTCTGTTCGGTCCTAGTGTCCTAGTGTCCTAGTGTCCTAGTGTTCTGTTCGGTCCTAGTGTCCTAGTGTCCTAGTGTTCTGTTCGGTCCTAGTGTCCTAGTGTCCTAGTGTTCTGTTCGGTCCTAGTGTCCTAGTGTTCTGTTCGGTCCTAGTGTCCTAGTGTCCTAGTGTTCTGTTCGGTCCTAGTGTCCTAGTGTCCTAGTGTTCTGTTCGGTCCTAGTGTCCTAGTGTCCTAGTGTTCTGTTCGGTCCTAGTGTCCTAGTGTCCTAGTGTCCTAGTATCCTAGTGTTCTGTTCGGTCCTAGTGTCCTAGTGTCCTAGTGTCCTAGTGTTCTGTTCGGTCCTAGTGTCCTAGTGTCCTAGTGTCCTAGTGTCCTAGTGTCCTAGTGTCCTAGTGTCCTAGTGTCCTAGTGTCCTAGTGTCCTAGTGTTCTGTTCGGTCCTAGTGTCCTAGTGTCCTAGTGTTCTGTTCGGTCCTTGTGTCCTAGTGTCCTAGTGTTCTGTTCGGTCCTTGTGTCCTAGTGTCCTAGTGTTCTGTTCGGTCCTAGTGTCCTAGTGTCCTAGTGTCCTAGTGTTCTGTTCGGTCCTAGTGTCCTAGTGTCCTAGTGTTCTGTTCGGTCCTAGTGTCCTAGTGTCCTAGTGTTCTGTTCGGTCCTAGTGTCCTAGTGTCCTAGTGTCCTAGTGTCCTAGTGTTCTGTTCGGTCCTAGTGTCCTAGTGTCCTAGTGTCCTAGTGTTCTGTTCGGTCCTAGTGTCCTAGTGTCCTAGTGTTCTGTTCGGTCCTAGTGTCCTAGTGTCCTAGTGTCCTAGTGTTCTGTTAGGTCCTAGTGTCCTAGTGTCCTAGTGTTCTGTTCGGTCCTAGTGTCCTAGTGTCCTAGTGTTCTGTTCGGTCCTAGTGTCCTAGTGTCCTAGTGTCCTAGTGTTCTGTTCGGTCCTAGTGTCCTAGTGTCCTAGTGAACCTGGGAGGATCCCTCTCATGTTGGGATCTCCTGAAGAGCAGACATGTTTCCTGCTGAGGGGCTTTATTAAAATGTCCACTAAGAGGAAATGTAGCCTCGCCGGCTTGTTGGACATATGTTGGACACAAGAGACACAGCTTCAAAACCTACTGTAACTGTAGCTCAGTCTGTTGGGACTTGGCTTGGGAACCGGAAGGTCCCCGGTTCAAGTCCCCAAAACCCCTGGGCACTGCCGAGGTGCCCTTGAGCAAGGCACCAGACCCCTCCCCTGCTCCCCTGGCCGCTGTATCTACAATAGCTGATACCCACTGCTCCTCATACTAGGATGGGTTAC
>CM051015.1:24476641-24481641 GCA_027704905.1 Muraenolepis orangiensis
AGGTGGTCTGATTCACCCTTGGAGAGGAACACCGTCCCTGATTCACAGTAATTGAGTTGGATATGTAAAATACAATATTCATGAAGTGTCTCGCCTTGTGTCTTGCTAGGGAACCGCTTCCACGCCGTAGTGACTTTCCGTCAAGTTCATCCAGTTTTATATTATTTTATATTTAGCGTGTTTCAGGTCACTAGTCACCCCTTTAAAATGTAAATATCCTCAGTGTTCACCCCTCTGTTGAGTTGTGACGGACGTATGTCGTGTTCCATCGCAGGTTTCGATGACCGGGACACGGACCTGTTCCTGTGCGACACCAACACCTGTCAGTTCGACGGGGAGTGTCTTCGGATCGGAGACACCGTCACCTGCATCTGTGACTTCAAGGTGAGGCTCTCTCTCCGCTAGTGGTGGTGTGCTGAGATGTGGTGCTGATGTTGTGTGTTGTTTTCATGTGTGTATTGATCCCTTGCTCTGCCTCGACCTCTGGCCTCTAGTTAGCGTCCATCGCCTCTATCGACCCGGTGGCTTTTAATTCTGGGGCATTTTAACGGATTGCTTTTATTGTGCAACTTAAAGCACTTTGTCAACATTTCTTTTAAAGGTGCCTTGGTAAACAAAGTGTGATATTATTATAATAATAATAATAATTATTATTATTATAATGTTGTGTATCCTCACTAAGCCCCAGTTTGCTTCTTCGACTCAACTCTTTGTGAAGTTATCTTTATCTTTGTGAGATGGTGAGATTGATTGAACATACATACGCACCTCTAAGACCTTGAGTGTGAGCACAGGGTTACGTCTAAAACTACTGAGGATGAATCACCCAGCCTCCCTCTGGACGTCCCGTCACCCGGTCGTCACGGCGATGGTTTGGAGGAATCCCGCCGCCGCTTCTAGACGAGGCTGGAGATGGAGAGGCTGTCGTTAAGGCCTAACGATGGTGAACGATGGTGAACGAGGCTATTCCTGATAATGGCAGATGCTTCACTTTATGAGCGTTGCTCCATAATGAAAGAGCTGCGGGAGTCGATCAGCTATTGATTTTGGTGTAACGCTCGGACACATTTATTTCCTCCGGTATTCTTGTGACGCGGGTCCAGAGACGGCGGTCTGGTCCGTGCTGAGGTTCTGGGGGGGGGGGGGTCACCGTAACCATGGTCTCCTAGCGTCCCCTCGCAAACTGTGTTACCGGGGAGTTTTAACCTCGTATTTTGTTGCTGCCCTGAAAGTGAATATTAGCAGAGGCTTTTGTGCGTGTGTGTGTGTGTGTGTGTGTGCGTGCGTGCGTGCGTGCGTGCGTGCGTGCGTGCGTGCGTGCGTGCGTGCGCGTGTGTGTGTGTGTGTGTGTGAGAGACTCTTGCTGTCATTGTCTGTATTTCATTAGTGTGTATTAGCTTCCTCAAGTATCAGATCTCTATTAGGTCTGTGTAGCAAACCTGCAGCGTGTGGCTGCTAATTTTACCCTACTTTAAGATGTCGTTTTGAGAGCAGCCTTGGGAAATATAAAATGCAAATGATGATTTAGTTTTTCCCCCTTTGTGATATTGTGAGCATGACTTAGAAACCAAACACACACTCATAAGTATACAGATGATCACACCTCCACTACGCTGAGAGATCCAAGTGGACCGGATCACGCATGATGGGAATATGATGAACTCAATAAACACACAGAAGGGATCAGATCCAGAAAGAGCGGGGATCACCCCGCCCAGATCCTTGGTGTTAACGCCACAACTCAAACATGATTACCATGGAGATTTATTGTGTAGTGTATTTATGTGTAGATAATATCATTGAGGGTAAGAACTGATTCGATTTGAGGTGTTTTAAGCTTCACAGATGAAAATCAAACACTTTTTTGTCCATGTCTCTGGAGCTGCAGGTCAGATTAGCGTCACAACACGCCCAGAAGGGAAGGTCTGACCTGTCGATGTGACGTTGAGGTTTAGTCCTTCTCAAATCAGCTTAATTTTGCCACCAGGTAGTTTTATTCACATTTTCAGATATATCTCTGGAACTGTTCATCCGATTGACCTCAAATGAAGCCTGAATAAACTAACTTGACCCGAGGATCCACAATGTCCTACCTCTGGAATACTCTGGAACGGAATGGACTGAAATAAAGTCCATCTAAGGTCCGATCCTGAGGATGCCAGTCCAACAATAGCACTGTTGGGTTGTACCAGTGAGTCTTAACATGAATTGAATGGGAGTAATGGAGGATTTGGGGCGTTCTGGATGTACCGCTCGCCTCCGACGGCGTAAGCCTGGTTTATCCAAAGCGATTTACATGTTTTTGTTGTAACATATTGTAATTATCCAGCCTCCAGCATCACAGATACCCAACGAGGATATCACCCACAGCCACAACCAGTCCCTGAAGCCAGGGACTGGACCAGCAACCTCCTCTCTCTCTCTCTCTCTCTCTCTCTCTCTCTCTCTCTCTCTCTCTCTCTCTCTCTCTCTCTCTCTCTCTCTCTCTCTCTCTCTCTCTCTCTCTCTCTCTCTCTCTCTCTCTCTCCCTTGCTCAGCCACTGCCCCAGCTTGATCCCACAAAATCAATGCAAGCATTTTAGAGTCAAGATGCAGAAATACAGCAGTAACAGAGGTCGGCTTCACCTTAAATGGCGTCTCTTGGAGAGCTCCCAGGACCCGGCGGGCCCCCAGGGGCCCCCAGGGCCCCTATCAGTAGTCCGGTCTCCGCCCAGCCGGCCCATGTCACTGTTTGCAGATAATGTTTGCTGGCATTAATTGCCGTCCCTCTGGCCGGTAACGCGGTTACGGAGCGGGCCGGTTACAGAGTGCACTTTGGGTTCCGATGGCTAAATGGTCCGGTTCTCATAACGGCATCAGGCCTGAGTGCCCTGGAGCTCAGGCCTGATGCCCTGGAGCTCAGGCCTGATGCCCTGGAGCTCAGGCCTGCTGCTCTTGTCACTTGTCGTTAGCGTTGGGGAAAGCTGTTTGTGATTTAGTTTGTGGTCGAAGGGACGGGGAACGGGTTGGATTATCCACCAACACACGGTCATACATCTACAGCATCCCGACAGCAAGGACCACCAGCTTTAAGGAGAGCTTTATCCCCAGGCAGTGACCTACTGAACTGCTAGGAGTGATGCTACTATCATAACATGTCATTAACATTACACTATCATAACATGTCATTAACATTACACTATCATAACATGTCATTAACATTACTCTATCATAACATGTCATTAACATTACACTGTCATAACATGTCATTAACATTACACTATCATAACATGTCATTAACATTACACTATCATAACATGTCATTAACATTACACTATCATAACATGTCATTAACATTACTCTATCATAACATGTCATTAACATTACACTATCATAACATGTCATTAACATTACACTATCATAACATGTCATTAACATTACACTATCATAACATGTCATTAACATTACACTGTCATAACATGTCATTAACATTACACTATCATAACATGTCATTAACATTACACTATCATAACATGTCATTAACATTACACTATCATAACATGTCATTAACATTACTCTATCATAACATGTCATTAACATTACACTATCATAGCATGTCATTAACATTACACTATCATAACATGTCATTAACATTACACTATCATAACATGTCATTAACATTACACTGTCATAACATGTCATTAACATTACACTATCATAACATGTCATTAACATTACACTATCATAACATGTCATTAACATTACACTATCAGAACATGTCATTAACATTACACTATCATAACATGTCATTAACATTACACTATCATAACATGTCATTAACATTACACTATCATAACATTGTCATTAACATTACACTATCATAACATGTCATTAACATTACACTATCATAACATGTCATTAACATTACACTATCATAACATGTCATTAACATTACACTATCATAACATGTCATTAACATTACTCTTTGCTGGACTTTCTGGACTCATCACAGTAACTGCTCTGTATTCATGATGCTGCTGCACTACTGGCACTTTAAATGCTATTAAATGCCTCTTGTACAGTTCAACACATGAACATATCATCCTTCACTTTAGTGTTCATTCATTTATTGTGTTTTATAGATCCATGCAGGAGGGAATGGGGACTACTTTCATTGTACTTGTTGCATATGGCAAATCCAAATCCTGAGTCTTGAGTCTTGAACAAATGAAATACATGTTATCTGATTAGTGAGCAACCTGGAACACACTAATTAACTTACTAGCTAACTAACTAACCTGGACACAGAGGGACAGTTTCGGTGGGTTCAGTTTCCTTTATGTATTCCCTGAAATATTGCTCTCATTTGGTCAAAATGTGTAATATTGTGTGTTTTAAAATGTCAGCCATGTTTAAATCCGTCAGACGTGAATCTGGTCGTCCGACAGGCGGGTTCAAATGAATATAATTGATATATCTGCTTCTGTGAGGCCCGTATAACAGATATTAACACATCACAGCGCGGTCCGTTCTCCGGCAGGAGGAGCTCACTGCTCCGCCGGCCGGTTAGGAGTCGACCTCCTCTCCTCAACGCTCTCCTCTCGCTGGAGTTCAGTTCACCACGTGGACTGAAGCTCTGGTACATTTTATTTCCGCGTTTCCAAAGTCATGACAGTCATGAGAGTCTAGCACGGTGGCTCCTGGTTGCCACACACACCCAGCCTTTATGCGTTCTGGGTTCGATTCCCGATGGCCTCAGCCTTACCTGTTAGAGCTCAGGATGGCTCTTAGTGACCTCTGAGGAAGGGCGTTCCACGTTCAGTAGACTGAAGGCTAACTATGGACACGTCTCTTCCCTGGGGACTAGATACAGAGTTGTGGTTGTTGTAGCATAGAGTGTATATTGTATAGGATACTATCGTATAGTATACGATAGTATACTATCGTATAGTATACGATAGTATACGACACTTTAGTATAGGATACTATCGTATACTATACGATAGTATACGACACTTTAG
>CM051015.1:24492144-24494644 GCA_027704905.1 Muraenolepis orangiensis
ATTTGAAACACAAATTGATAGTAGAGAACATGTAATATAACATGTAATTTATCCTCGGAGACAAACAGAAACGCGTCATCTTGGCATCTCCTATCAGCCCTCGTCTCCCCTGGTTATTGTTTATTAAAATATTAGCTCTGTTTCCTCTATTGTTACTGGTGGCCATAGTGTTACTATGGTTACTGGTAGCCATACTGTTACTATGGTTACTGGTAGCCCTGTGACTTTGTGTACTGCTGCTAGCGCCATGTTGCTACCTGCTCTGCTTTGGCAACATGAGACAATGGCTGCTCCATGGCAATAAAGACCTTCTGATCAGATTGATCTGACAAGCAGAAAGACGGAGACACGGAGAAAGAGGAGGACAGAGAGAGGAGAGATCAGTGGACACAGAGAGGAGAGACCAGTGGACAGAGAGAGGAGAGACCAGAGGACAGAGAGAGGAGAGATCAGTGGACAGATCAGTGGACAGAGAGAGGAGATACCAGAGGACAGAGAGAGGAGAGATCAGTGGACAGAGAGAGGAGAGACCAGTGGACAGAGAGAGGAGAGACCAGTGGACAGAGAGAGGAGAGATCAGTGGACAGAGAGAGGAGAGACCAGAGGACAGAGAGAGGAGAGATCAGTGGACAGAGAGAGGAGAGACCAGTGGACAGAGAGAGGAGAGACCAGTGGACAGAGAGAGGAGAGATCAGTGGACAGAGAGAGGAGAGACCAGAGGACAGAGAGAGGAGAGATCAGTGGACAGAGAGAGGAGAGACCAGTGGACAGAGAGAGGAGAGACCAGAGGACAGAGAGAGGAGAGATCAGTGGACAGAGAGAGGAGAGACCAGTGGACAGAGAGAGGAGAGACCAGAGGACAGAGAGATGAGAGATCAGTGGACAGAGAGAAGAGAGACCAGTGGACAGTGAGAGGAGAGACCAGTGGACAGAGAGCGGAGAGACCAGTGGACAGAGAGAGGAGAGACCAGTGGACAGAGAGTTGAGAGATCAGTGGACAGAGAGAGGAGAGACCAGTGGACAGAGAGAGGAGAGACCAGAGGACAGAGAGATGAGAGATCAGTGGACAGAGAGAAGAGAGACCAGTGGACAGTGAGAGGAGAGACCAGTGGACAGAGAGCGGAGAGACCAGTGGACAGAGAGAGGAGAGACCAGTGGACAGAGAGTTGAGAGATCAGTGGACAGAGAGAGGAGAGACCAGTGGACAGAGAGAGGAGAGACCAGAGGACAGAGAGAGGAGAGATCAGTGGACAGAGAGAGGAGAGACCAGTGGACAGAGAGAGAGGAGAGACCAGAGGACAGAGAGATGAGAGATCAGTGGACAGAGAGAGGAGAGACCAGTGGACAGAGAGAGGAGAGACCAGAGGACAGAGAGATGAGAGATCAGTGGACAGAGAGAAGAGAGACCAGTGGACAGTGAGAGGAGAGACCAGTGGACAGAGAGCGGAGAGACCATTGGACAGAGAGAGGAGAGACCAGTGGACAGAGAGTTGAGAGATCAGTGGACAGAGAGAGGAGAGACCAGTGGACAGAGAGAGGAGAGACCAGAGGACAGAGAGAGGAGAGATCAGTGGACAGAGAGAGGAGAGACCAGTGGACAGAGAGAGAGGAGAGACCAGAGGACAGAGAGATGAGAGATCAGTGGACAGAGAGAGGAGAGACCAGTGGACAGAGAGAGGAGAGACCAGTGGACAGAGAGTTGAGAGATCAGTGGACAGAGAGAGGAGAGACCAGTGGACAGAGAGAGGAGAGATCAGTGGACAGAGAGAGGAGAGATCAGTGGACAGAGAGAGGAGAGACCAGTGGACAGAGAGAGAGGAGAGACCAGAGGACAGAGAGATGAGAGATCAGTGGACAGAGAGAGGAGAGACCAGTGGACAGAGAGAGGAGAGACCAGTGGACAGAGAGTTGAGAGATCAGTGGACAGAGAGAGGAGAGACCAGTGGACAGAGAGAGGAGAGATCAGTGGACAGAGAGAGAGAGGAGAGATCAGTGGACAGAGAGAGGAGAGACCAGTGGACAGAGAGAGGAGAGACCAGTGGCCAGAGAGAGGAGATATCAGTTGACAAACAGAGAGAGGAGAGACCAGTGGACAAACAGAGAGAGGAGAGACCAGTGGACAAACAGAGAGGAGAGATCAGTGGACAAATAGAGAGGAGAGACCAGTGGACAGAGAGAGGAGAGATCAGTGGACAGAGAGAGAGAGGAGAGATCAGTGGACAGAGAGAGGAGAGACCAGTGGACAGAGAGAGGAGAGACCAGTGGCCAGAGAGAGGAGATATCAGTTGACAAACAGAGAGAGGAGAGACCAGTGGACAAACAGAGAGAGGAGAGACCAGTGGACAAACAGAGAGGAGAGATCAGTGGACAAATAGAGAGGAGAGATCAGTGGACAAACAGAGAGAGGAGAGATTATATATAGGAGGAGAGATTAGAGACAGCGAGAGAGAGACTCCGGGGGTATGTTGTAACAGATGGAGAGGGTCGGCCCCTGGTGGAC
>CM051015.1:24499644-24512144 GCA_027704905.1 Muraenolepis orangiensis
GTCCTAACAAGTAACCACTTAGCAATGTCCTAACTTAGTAACAACTTAGTAATGTCCTAACTAGTAACAACTTAGTAATGTCCTAACTTAGTAACAACTTAGTAATGTCCTAACTTAGTAACAACTTAGTAATGTCCTTACTAGTAACAACTTAGTAATGTCCTAACTTAGTAACAACGTAGTAATGTCCTAACTTAGTAACAACTTAGTAATGTCCTAACTAGTAACAACTTAGTAATGTCCTACTAGTAACACTTAGTAATGTCCTAACAAGTAACCACTTAGCAATGTCCTAACTTAGTAACAACTTAGTAATGTCCTAACTTAGTAACAACTTAGTAATGTCCTAACTTAGTAACAACTTAGTAATGTCCTACTAGTAACAACTTAGTAATGTCCTAACTTAGTAACAACGTAGTAATGTCCTAACTTAGTAACAACTTAGTAATGTCCTAACTAGTAACAACTTAGTAATGTCCTAACTTAGTAACAACTTAGTAATGTCCTAACTTAGTAACAACTTAGTAATGTCCTTACTAGTAACAACTTAGTAATTTCCTTGCTAGTAACAACTTAGTAATGTCAGTAATGTTCTATATATCATATATAATATACAATATAATTAAATTAGTCAAATTAATTAACTAGTGTTGAATTGTCCCTTCCATGTTATTAACCTACAATGATCCATCACTAGCCGTCAGATGCTAATATGCATGTGTCTCTGTAGCAGATAGGGGGACAGATGCTAAACACACACACGCACACACGTACACGCACACACACACACACACGCACACACACGCACACACATGCACACACACACACACACTATGTCCTAATTTCCTAAAACATGAAAGCGCTAACGGTGAGTGGTTCACTCACCCAGCAGGAGAACACCACGCCTACCCCCTTAGCCTGGAGCTTAGCAAGCCAACCCCATTCCCCATTCTGCTGAAGGTATGGGGAAGCATGCTAGCTAGCCGCTTAGCTGGCTGTTTGATGGGGAGGCGTGCTCGCTAGCCGCTTAGCTGGTGGTTTGCTAAGGAGGCGTGCTAGCTAGCCTCTTAGCTGGCTGTGTGCCTTTGCCCAGCTAGAGGCTGGAAGGTGAAATTAGAGAATGTCTTCATGGTTCCACAGTCGAAGGAGTTGATAATTGTTATTGATTGTGTTGATTTGTTTTCCAATCCTGTTAGGAGCAGAAGGACGGCTCTAGTGTGCTTAAGTCTGGTCAAATGTATTAAAATAGCCAAAAGGAATATTCAGCGTAAAGAAAGGATCAAACAGCACCAGGTCAGGTTCTCCAGCGGACAACCTGGAGGATTCCTTCTGCTTTTATGTGCTTCCATCTTTGATCATTTAGTGGATTACGTTTGATAAGAAGTTCCACCAGAAGCTCTTAAAGTAACGTATAAAGTCCACTCCTTGTGGAGAGGTGGATAAGCAGCATTGATTAAGCTGTTGATTCTTTGATTCCACTTCTCTCCCGCTGGCATTGATGAGTCCGGCCAGCGGTGAACTCATTTAACACAACACATCTGTACCTTTACATCTGGGTCCGATTCTCCTCTCACTGGACCACGGAATGAAAGAGTGTGTGAGGAGGAGGAGGAGGAGACGGAGGAGGAGGAGGAGGAGGAGGAGGAGGAGGAGGAGGAGGAAGAGGGGGAGGAGGAGGAGGAGGAGGAGGAGGAGGAGGAGGAGGAGGAGGAGGAGGAGGAGGAGGAGGAGGAGGAGACGGAGGAGGAGGAGGAGGAGGAGGAGGAGGAGACGGAGGAGGAGGAGGAGGAGGAGACGGAGGAGGAGGAGGAGGAGACGGAGGAGGAGGAGGAGGAGGAGACGGAGGAGGAGGAGGAGGAGGAGCGGAGGAGGAGGAGGAGGAGGGGGAGGAGGAGGGGAGGAGGAGGAGGGGAGGAGGAGCTGGAGGAGGAGGAGGTACCGTCTGGTTCTCAGAGACATGTTTGATGGTGGCATTTTACTAAATAAGAGTGGAACTTTAGGCTTTGTATGCTGCTTTACAGAGTCGTCGAATGAGTAAATAGAGAAATAAAAATTCTGCTTTGGAGTACGAATGAAAGGTTACATTTTGGGATAAATAATAAACGCAGTTTCCATTGTACTCCATGTTGACTTTTTGAAACATGTCCACAATATTCCTCACTTATGTTCTTTACTGTATTATACTGTACTGTGTACTCACAATATTCCTCACTTATGTACTATGCTGTACTACACTAGTACTAGTATGAATACTGTCCTATGCTGTAAGGCACTATGCTATGATACAGTATACTGTACTGTGCTATATAACCATATGTATCCATGTGATTAATGAAGTGTTTGTAAGATATTATACTAAATTGAACCTTTCCTCTTCCTCCTCCTCCTCTCCTCATGCTCCTCTCTCTCCTCTCCTCCTCCACCTCCTCCTCCTGCTCCTCCTCTCCTCAGTGTAATAACGACTATGTTCCGGTGTGTGGCTCCAACCATCACAACTACCAGAACGAGTGCTTCCTTCGCCGGGACTCCTGCAAGCAGCAGTCTGAGGTGCTGGTGATGTCAGACGGCGCCTGTCCTGCTGGTAGGTGGCCTTACCTTCACCTTACCTTCGCTTTACCTTCGCCTTAGCTTCACCTTACCTTCACACTCTTGATATAAATGACACTGGATGGGACTGATGAATGAATTTTAGCACCGGCTACACGCCAAATGCTGGTCGAATGTGTCAGTGGCTTGTAACTCTAACCGGCCACTTTGTGGCTGCTGACCTTTTTGGTTCATTTACTGTGATGTAAAAATACAATCATTGTAGTTTACAAAAAGTACATCTGATATAATTACAGTCAATTGGAGGGAATACTACATTAAACTACAACTCCCTGGACGCACACTGTGTGCTCATTCCATTGGCCCATCCACTTCAAAGGGGGCGGGGTTTGGCTGCTGAGTGGCAGGTGACTTTGGAGAACCACTGGCCAGTGTCTGGTGAGCCAGGAGGAGAACGTCAAGCCCTGATTGGTCACATATGGTCCGTATATACAGGAAGTGGAGGAAGTGGTGTTTGACTCCTGGCCAAAAAGGTTGTGGGTTCCAAACCTTAATGTCCGCAGTCCACATTGATTCACCCCTATCCCATTAATGAGGTCCCACTGATTCACCCCTATCCCATTAATGAGGTACCACTGATTCACCCCTATCCCATTAATGAGGTACCACTGATTCACCCCTATCCCATTAATGAGGTCCCACTGATTCACCCCGATCCCATAATGAGGTACCACTGATTCACCCCTATCCCATTAATGAGGTCCCACTGATTCACCCCTATCCCATTAATGAGGTACCACTGATTCACCCCTATCCCATTAATGAGGTACCACTGATTCACCCCGATCCCATTAATGAGGTCCCACTGATTCACCCCGATCCCATTAATGAGGTACCACTGATTCACCCCTATCCCATTAATGAGGTACCACTGATTCACCCCTATCCCATTAATGAGGTACCACTGATTCACCCCTATCCCATTAATGAGGTACCACTGATTCACCCCTATCCCATTAATGAGGTACCACTGATTCACCCCGATCCCATTAATGAGGTACCACTGATTCACCCCTATCCCATTAATGAGGTCCCACTGATTCACCCCTATCCCATTAATGAGGTACCACTGATTCACCCCGATCCCATTAATGAGGTACCACTGATTCACCCCTATCCCATTAATGAGGTCCCACTGATTCACCCCGATCCCATTAATGAGGTACCACTGATTCACCCCTATCCCATTAATGAGGTCCCACTGATTCACCCCTATCCCATTAATGAGGTACCACAGCCTTGTTCAATACTGGATCCTGATCGGTCAGTTACGTTCCGAGGGTGGGAGTATTCTTTACTCTTAACCGTTTCATCAATGGGCTTCAGAAGCAACGTTAAAAACAACTTGTGTGCACGTGTGTCTGTGTGTGTGTGCATGTGTGTGTGTGGGTGCATGCACGTGTGTGTGTGATAGACAGCTCTCATTGATCTGTCTTACTGTTTGAATGCAGGAGAAAGGATTTAAGCTTTCAGGGGTCTGCTGCTGGTTCGTACACACACACACACACACACACACACACACACACGCGCGCGCACACGCGCACACACACGCACACACACAAATGCACAAACACACACATGGGCATTCACACACACACAATATGGAATGCTTCATGCTGATGCTTAGATTGGATGTGGTGAGAGCTCTGTGTGTGTCTCACACCACAGTACAGCTCCATGGCTTTACCTTACCTTAGTGGGTTCATGTGTGTAAGTTAGTAAGTTAATGTGTGTAAGTTAGTAAGTTAATGTGTGTAACTGAGTATGTTAATGTCTGTAAGTTAGTAAGTTAATGTGTGTAACTGAGTATGTTAATGTCTGTAAGTTAGTAAGTTAATGTGTGTAAGTTAGTAAGTTAATGTGTGTAACTGAGTATGTTAATGTCTGTAAGTTAGTAAGTTAATGTGTGTAACTGAGTATGTTAAACGAGACACAAACCATAGACGGACATTTCAGACACATTTTATAATATATTTACAATATAAGACTCGTGGCATAGATGAAATGAATAATACATTAAATATTAAAGGACATCCACCTGCTTCACACGTTGAGGGGAACACTTTTTAAACAACCTAGTCCAACGAAATCATTTCCCCGGGCAGCCTTCGATAAGGCAGTAAAGTGATGGATAAAACACGTCGGTGTCCTCCATTGTAAACATAATGACCAAGATGATGATGAACAGCCTGTTCCCCATCACCTCCACCTGTCAGGAGTTATGATGAGAAGAACATCCAGGGATCATCACCACAGGGATGTGGAATAAGCCTGCAGCCAATAAGCGATTTAGCGGAACGCTTAGGAACCGCCCTGGATTTTCCCTATTCCAGAAATGACCATGAAATCCACCACTAGGATAATCAATGCATATTGATTATCACATCCCACCAGAGCAACCTGTTTCATGACCTCTTTTTTACATTCTAACGGCATTAGATTAGAATATGAGATGTGGCTTGTATTATATTTACCTTTAGCGGTTACCTCTCGCAGGTTAAGAACTGCTTTAAATATTTATGTTTAAGGTTATAATTATAATACATTCAATTTAATATAGCGCTTCTCTGGACACAAAAAGCGCTTTACAGACATGGTAAAATTGCATGTACAGTAAAATCATTTAATAGTTATAAACATGTACGTTTAAATGCTGAGGTTTGACAGCTTCAGGTAAATACAGGTGATTACAGGTGAATACAGGTGATTACAGGTGAATACAGGTGATTACAGGAGAATACAGGAGAATACAGGTGAATACAGGTGAATAAAGGTGATTACAGGTGAATACAGGTGAATACAGGAGAATACAGGAGAATACAGGTGAATACAGGTGATTACAGGTGATTACAGGAGAATACAGGGGAATACAGGTGATTACAGGAGAATACAGGTGAATACAGGTGATTACAGGTGAATACAGGTGAATACAGGTGATAACAGTTGATTACAGGTGAATACAGGTGATTACAGGTGAATACTGGTGATTACAAGTGATTACAGGTGATTACAGGTGATTACAGGTGAATACAGGTGAATACAGGTGAATACAGGTGATTACAGGTGAATACAGGTGAATACAGGTGATAACAGTTGATTAGAGGTGAATACAGGTGATTACAGGTGAATACAGGTGAATACAGGTGATTACAGGTGAACACAGGTGAATACAGGTGAATACAGGTGAATACAGAATACAGGTGATTACAGGTGATTACAGGTGATTACAGGTGATTACAGGTGAATACAGGTGAATACAGAATACAGGTGATTACAGGTGATTACAGAATACAGGTGAATACAGGAGAATACAGGTGATTACAGGTGAATACAGAATACAGGTGATTACAGGTGATTACAGGTGAATACAGAATGCAGGTGAATACAGGAGAATACAGGTGATTACAGGTGATTACAGGTGATTACAGAATACAGGTGAATACAGGAGAATACAGGTGAATACAGGTGATTACAGGTGAATACAGAATACAGGTGATTACAGGTGATTACAGGTGAATACAGAATGCAGGTGAATACAGGAGAATACAGGTGATTACAGGTGAATACAGGAGATTACAGGTGATTACAGGTGAATACAGGTGATTACAGGTGAATACAGGAGAATACAGAACACAGGTGAATACAGGTGAATACAGGTGATTACAGGTGAATACAGGTGAATACAGGTGAATACAGGTGATTACAGGTGAATACAGAATACAGGTGATTACAGGTGAATACAGGTGAATACAGGTGAATACAGGTGAATACAGGTGAATACAGGTGATTACAGGTGATTACAGGTGAATACAGGTGAATACAGGTGATTACAGGTGAATACAGGTGAATACAGGTGAATACAGGTGATTACAGGTGAATACAGGTGATTACAGGTGAATACAGGTGAATACAGGTGATTACAGGTGAATACAGAATACAGGTGATTACAGGTGAATACAGGTGAATACAGGTGATTACAGGTGAATACAGGTGAATACAGGTGAATACAGGTGAATACAGGTGAATACAGGTGATTACAGGTGAATACAGGTGAATACAGGTGATTACAGGTGAATACAGGTGATTACAGGTGAATACAGGTGAATACAGGTGATTACAGGTGAATACAGGTGATTACAGGTGATTACAGGTGAATACAGGTGAATACAGGTGAATACAGGTGAATACAGGTGATTACAGGTGAATACAGGTGAATACAGGTGAATACAGGTGATTACAGGTGAATACAGGTGAATACAGGTGATTACAGGTGAATACAGGTGAATACAGGTGAATACAGGTGAATACAGGTGATTACAGGTGAATACAGGTGAATACAGGTGAATACAGGTGATTACAGGTGAATACAGGTGAATACAGGTGAATACAGGTGAATACAGGTGAATACAGGTGAATACAGGTGATTACAGGTGAATACAGGTGAATACAGGCGTAGCTGGAGGACACGTGTTGTCTCTCAGGATCCTTCTGGCCCTTGAGTCTGAGGCCAGACACGAAATGGTCGTGTCTCGGCAGAGCTCTACCTGTGTTAAGTCACTTTGCTGCTGTTATTGTATATATCATTTTTATTGTATGGTGTTGTTTTGGTGATTTATACTGGGGGAGGGAATGGGGAGTAAGCGTTCCTATGGACTTGTTACAAATGGCAAATAAAAATATCTTGTATCTTGTATCATGTATGTTGTATCTTGTGTATAGGAAACACACAGCGGGAAGTGGCAAAAGGAAGTTGTGTGTTTGGTTGTGTGTGTGTGTGTGTTTGGTTGTGTGTGTGTGTGTGTTTGGTTGTGTGTGTGTGTGTGTGTGTGTGTGTGTGTGTGTGTGTGTGTGTGTGTGTGTGTGTGTGTGTGTGTGTGTGTGTGTGTGTGTGCATCTACCTTTTTCCTGTGTGGGTCTCATAAACGCTTGCCATGCGTAAAATAGTTAGTTTGTGTCGCTGACGTTCAATGAGAAACCTTAGTGTTAACAGGAAGGGAGAGAGAGAGAGAGAGAGAGAGAGAGAGAGAGAGAGAGAGAGAGAGAGAGAGAGAGAGAGAGAGAGAGAGAGAGAGAGAGAGAGAGAGAGAGAGTTATGGTAATGTAATCCATTGCCAAATAAACAAAGCAGATGTTTGTACCAGTGGTGAGAGATACGGGGAAGCACTGCTGTTCACTAGCTTTGTCAACTAGTCTCAACAAAACTCTAGTGTCTTGACTAGTCCAAACTAAACTTTAGTGCTCTACTCTTAAATAGTCCAGACTAACCTCTGTACTGCTCCACTCTTAACTAGTCCAGACTAACCTCTGTAGTGCTCCACTCTTAACTAGTCCAGACTAACCTCTGTACGGCTCCACTCTTAACTAGTCCAGACTAACCTCTGTAGTGCTCCACTCTTAACTAGTCCAGACTAACCTCTGTAGTGCTCCACTCTTAACTAGTCCAAACTAACCTCTGTAGTGCTCCACTCTTAACTAGTCCAGACTAACCTCTGTAGTGCTCCACTCTTAACTAGTCCAGACCAACCTCTGTACGGCTCCACTCTTAACTAGTCCAGACTAACCTCTGTAGTGCTCCACTCTTAACTAGTCCAGACTAACCTCTGTAGTGCTCCACTCTTCACTAGTCCAAACTAACCTCTGTAGTGCTCCACTCTTAACTAGTCCAGACTAACCTCTGTACGGCTCCACTCTTAACTAGTCCAGACTAACCTCTGTAGTGCTCCACTCTTAACTAGTCCAGACCAACCTCTGTAGTGCTCCACTCTTAACTAGTCCAGACCAACCTCTGTAGTGCTCCACTCTTAACTAGTCCAGACTAACCTCTGTAGTGCTCCACTCTTAACTAGTCCAGACTAACCTCTGTAGTGCTCCACTCTTAACTAGTCCAGACTAACCTCTGTAGTGCTCCACTCTTAACTAGTCCAGACTAACCTCTGTAGTGCTCCACACTTAACTAATCCAGACTAACCTCTGTACGGCTCCACTCTTAACTAGTCCAGACTAACCTCTGTAGTGCTCCACTCTTAACTAGTCCAGACTAACCTCTGTAGTGCTCCACTCTTAACTAGTCCAGACTAACCTCTGTAGTGCTCCACTCTTAACTAGTCCAAACTAACCTCTGTAGTGCTCCACTCTTAACTAGTCCAGACTAACCTCTGTAGTGCTCCACTCTTAACTAGTCCAGACTAACCTCTGTACGGCTCCACTCTTAACTAGTCCAGACTAACCTCTGTAGTGCTCCACTCTTAACTAGTCCAGACCAACCTCTGTAGTGCTCCACTCTTAACTAGTCCAGACTAACCTCTGTAGTGCTCCACTCTTAACTAGTCCAGACTAACCTCTGTAGTGCTCCACTCTTAACTAGTCCAGACTAACCTCTGTAGTGCTCCACTCTTAACTAGTCCAGACTAACCTCTGTAGTGCTCCACTCTTAACTAATCCAGACTAACCTCTGTACGGCTCCACTCTTAACTAGTCCAGACTAACCTCTGTAGTGCTCCACTCTTAACTAGTCCAAACTAACCTCTGTAGTGCTCCACTCTTAACTAGTCCAGACTAACCTCTGTAGTGCTCCACTCTTAACTAGTCCAGACCAACCTCTGTACGGCTCCACTCTTAACTAGTCCAGACTAACCTCTGTAGTGCTCCACTCTTAACTAGTCCAGACTAACCTCTGTAGTGCTCCACTCTTAACTAGTCCAAACTAACCTCTGTAGTGCTCCACTCTTAACTAGTCCAGACTAACCTCTGTACGGCTTCACTCTTAACTAGTCCAGACTAACCTCTGTAGTGCTCCACTCTTAACTAGTCCAGACTAACCTCTGTACGGCTTCACTCTTAACTAGTCCAGACCAACCTCTGTACGGCTCCACTCTTAACTAGTCCAGACTAACCTCTGTAGTGCTCCACTCTTAACTAGTCCAGACCAACCTCTGTAGTGCTCCACTCTTAACTAGTCCAGACTAACCTCTGTAGTGCTCCACTCTTAACTAGTCCAGACTAACCTCTGTACGGCTCCACTCTTAACTAGTCCAGACTAACCTCTGTACGGCTCCACTCTTAACTAGTCCAGACTAACCTCTGTAGTGCTCCACTCTTAACTAGTCCAGACTAACCTCTGTAGTGCTCCACTCTTAACTAGTCCAAACTAACCTCTGTAGTGCTCCACTCTTAACTAGTCCAGACTAACCTCTGTAGTGCTCCACTCTTAACTAGTCCAGACCAACCTCTGTACGGCTTCACTCTTAACTAGTCCAGACTAACCTCTGTAGTGCTCCACTCTTAACTAGTCCAGACTAACCTCTGTACGGCTCCACTCTTAACTAGTCCAGACTAACCTCTGTAGTGCTCCACTCTTAACTAGTCCAGACCAACCTCTGTACGGCTCCACTCTTAACTAGTCCAGACTAACCTCTGTAGTGCTCCACTCTTAACTAGTCCAGACCAACCTCTGTAGTGCTCCACTCTTAACTAGTCCAGACTAACCTCTGTAGTGCTCCACTCTTAACTAGTCCAGACTAACCTCTGTAGTGCTCCACTCTTAACTAGTCCAGACTAACCTCTGTAGTGCTCCACTCTTAACTAGTCCAGACTAACCTCTGTAGTGCTCCACTCTTAACTAGTCCAGACTAACCTCTGTAGTGCTCCACTCTTAACTAGTCCAGACTAACCTCTGTAGTGTTCCACTCTTAACTAGTCCAGACTAACCTCTGTAGTGCTCCACTCTTAACTAGTCCAGACTAACCTCTGTACGGCTCCACTCTTAACTAGTCCAGACTAACCTCTGTAGTGCTCCACTCTTAACTAGTCCAAACTAACCTCTGTAGTGCTCCACTCTTAACTAGTCCAGACTAACCTCTGTAGTGCTCCACTCTTAACTAGTCCAGACCAACCTCTGTACGGCTCCACTCTCAACTAGTCCAGACTAACCTCTGTAGTGCTCCACTCTTAACTAGTCCAGACTAACCTCTGTAGTGCTCCACTCTTAACTAGTCCAGACTAACCTCTGTAGTGCTCCACTCTTAACTAGTCCAGACCAACCTCTGTAGTGCTCCACTCTTAACTAGTCCAGACTAACCTCTGTAGTGCTCCACTCTTAACTAGTCCAGACTAACCTCTGTAGTGCTCCACTCTTAACTAGTCCAGACTAACCTCTGTAGTGCTCCACTCTTAACTAGTCCAGACTAACTTCTGTAGTGCTCCACTCTTAACTAGTCCAGACTAACCTCTGTAGTGCTCCACTCTTAACTAGTCCAGACAAACCTCTGTAGTGCTCCACTCTTAACTAGTCCAGACTAACCTCTGTAGTGCTCCACTCTTAACTAGTCCAGACTAACCTCTGTAGTGCTCCACTCTTAACTAGTCCAGACTAACCTCTGTACGGCTCCACTCTTAACTAGTCCAGACTAACCTCTGTAGTGCTCCACTCTTTTCTTAAAGGCATTTCCTAACACAATGATATCATAATAAATGTGAAAAGGGAAGAAACAAATATTTAAAACAGAATAATTTATATAAAAAATTGTATAAGAGTGCAATGGCCACAACTGTGGCCTCCATGATGACATCTCATATCCTGGACACTCCCCTATGACGACACCTGGTATCCTGGACACGCCCCCTATGACATCACCTGGTATCCTGGACACGCCCCCTATGACATCACCTGGTATCCTGGACACGCCCCCTATGACATCACCTGGTATCCTGGACACTCCCCTATGACATCACCTGGTATCCTGGACACGCCCCCTATGACATCACGTGGTATCCTGGACACTCCCCTATGACATCACCTGGTATCCTGGACACGCCCCCTATGACATCACCTGGTATCCTGGACATGCCCCCCATGACGACACCTGGTATCCTGGACACGCCCCCTATGACATCACCTGGTATCCTGGACACGCCCCCCATGACGACACCTGGTATCCTGGACACGCCTCCTGTGACATCACCTGGTATCCTGGACACGCCCCCCATGACGACACCTGGTATCCTGGACACGCCCCCTATGACATCACCTGGTATCCTGGACACGCCCCCCATGACGACACCTGGTATCCTGGACACGCCTCCTGCGACATCCCCTGGTATCCTGGACACGCCCCCCATGACGACACCTGGTATCCTGGACACGCCTCCTGTGACATCACCTGTAGGAAAGTGAAACGTTTCACTGATGATGGGTTTGTTTTGGCGTGTTGGGAGACTGGGAGGAGCGTGAGAGATGAAGCGTTCCCTAACAGCAGTGAGATGCTGGCAGAACAACACGACAAGCCGCGTCGCAGAGCGGATGTGGTAAAATAAACAAAAATATAATAATTCCCTCTGTGTCACGAAGTTATAAATACGTTGTTGTTTCTACCGAAGACAAAGGGTTCTGCTGTCTTGCCAAAACAGTTTTGGCAAGACAGCCCAGGTCTGCACTTTGCAGCACACTAGATGTTTTTAATGTGTATAAATGCGTGTTCCCTTGAATATTCATGCTTTTAAACGGGTAAACACCGCATACATCCACAGTGTTCTATTCCCCGTACAATCTGTTCCTCTCCAAATTACATCAGATAGAAATAAACGACAAACTCTAATGTAATAATCAAATGTATTCTTCTTTTCCAAACCAAGTTTGGTGGTGGAAAAGCTTGGAGAAGAACAATGAAAAAAGATAATTCCACCGTAATTGGTCTCTTTTGCTGGTGAGAAAATGTGAAAGTGTGAAGAACGTGGAAGGATAACGTTTGAGTAAAGAAGAGTTAGTTTGCTCTGTAAGAACACTCAGAGTGAAAGGTTGATGTGCTGTTCTCAGTCGTGTTAAACGGTCTCCAGGAACAAGAGCAGCATATCAAAATATGTATTCAACATATGCATATTCAAATAGTACAGAGCGA
>CM051015.1:24527144-24542144 GCA_027704905.1 Muraenolepis orangiensis
CACCACCTCCCTCTGTTAGGAACACCAAGAGAACACCACCTCCCTCTGTTAGGAACACCAAGAGAACACCACCTCCTCTGTTAGGAACACCAAGAGAACACCACCTCCCTCTGTTAGGAACACCAAGAACACCACCTCACTCTGGATCTTTTTTTGCACTGAACTGCATCCCATCTCACCGGCTTAGCTGTGGGTTGACCTTTGACCTTTGACCTGAACTCACGCATGAACCTGGAATGTTATATTATATATAACATTATGTATATAACATTATATATATAACATTATATATATAACATTATGTATATAACATTATATATATAACATTATGTATATAACATTATATATATAACATTATGTATATAACATTATATATATAACATTATGTATATAACATTATATATATAACATTATATATATAACATTATGTATATAACATTATGTATATAACATTATGTATATAACATTATATATATAACATTATGTATATAACATTATGTATATAACATTATATATATAACATTATATATATAACATTATGTATATAACATTATGTATATAACATTATATATATAACATTATGTATATAACATTATGTATATAACATTATATATATAACATTATGTATATAACATTATATATATAACATTATATATATAACATTATGTATATAACATTATGTATATAACATTATATATATAACATTATGTATATAACATTATGTATATAACATTATGTATATAACATTATATATATAACATTATGTATATAACATTATGTATATAACATTATATATATAATGTTATATACATAATGTTATATATATAACATTATGTATATAACATTATATATATAACATTATTCAAGATTCAAGATTCAAGATAACTTTATTTATCCCGAGAGAAATGAAGGTGCAACAGTTGAAACAGGGGGAATAAATGCACACAAAATATACTAATACCTAAAACTAAAAACTAAATAACAACAAACTAAACTAAGCTAAACTAGTATAAACAAAATATAACAAAATTAACTCTAAATGAACTTCCTGACGATCCTGCTGATCTTGTTGGCGTCTGCTGACCTCAACCTGCTTCCCCAGCACACAACACCGGAGAAGATGGCACTGGCTACCACCGACTGGTAGAACATCTTCACCATCGTGTTAGAAACGTTGAAGGACCGGAGCCTCCGCAGGAAGTAGAGACGGCTCTGGCCCTTCTTGTACACGGCCTCAGAGTTCTTGGCCCAGACCAGTTTGTTGTCCAGGTGAACTCCCAGGTATTTATACTGAACAACTTCTGCGGACACACCCTTGATGGAAATGGGTGTGGGGGTAGATTTCCTCCTGTGGAAGTCCACCACCATCTCCTTCGTCTTGTCTGTGTTGAGCTGCATGTGGTTCAGCTCACACCACTCAACGAAGGAGTCCACGACGCCCCTGTACTCCTCATCGTTTCCCTCGCTGACACAACCAACAACTGCAGAGTCAGCAATGGGGAAAGAACCGTTCCCTGTGGAGCACCAGTGCTGCTGACCACAGTGTCAGACACACAGTCCTGCAGTCTGACAAACTGTGGACGACCCGTCAAATAGTCTATAATCCAGGAAACCGGGGAAGAGTCCAGCTTCATCGCCGTCAGCTTACTCCCCAGCAGGGCAGGCCGGATGGTGTTGAACGCACTGGAGAAGTTAAACATGATTCTCACAGTGCTCCCGGGTCTGTCCAAGTGGGCGTAGGCACGATGAAGCAGGAAGATGATGGCGTCCTCCACTCCCAGTTTCGGCTGGTAGGCAAACTGAAGAGGGTCCAGCGATGATCTGACCAGGGGCCGAAGAAGCGACAGGACCAGCCGCTCAAAGGACTTCGACACATGGGACGTCAGCGCCACCGGTCTGTAGTCGTTAGAGGTGCTGGGACGTGCCTTCTTCGGAACCGGCACCAGGCAGGATGTCTTCCACAGCACAGGGACCCTCTCCAGTCTCATGCTCAGGTTGAAGATGTACTGCAGAACTTGTGCTGGGCAGCACAAGTTTTGAGGACCCTCGGGCTGACGCCGTCAGGACCTGCAGCCTTTTGAAGGTGAGGGGTGAGGTAGTGGTAGTGGTGGGGGAGAGAGAACAGGTATGTTGTCGCTGGAGAGGGACGGTGGGGGAGGGGGGACAGCAGTAATCTATTGAAAAACAAATTCAACTCGTTGGCCCGGTCAGGACCCCCCTATTGTCTGGCTACCAGGTTGTTTGTAGCCAGTGATGCTCCTCATGCCACTCCACACATCCTTCAGGTTGTTCTGCTTGTTTGTGCTCCAGCTTCCTCCTGTAGTTAAGACAACTACAGGAGGAAGCTGGAGCACAAACAAGCAGAACAACCTGAAGGATGTGTGGAGTGGCATGAGGATCCAGCAGGGCAAAGACTGCCCTGCTGGATCCTCTCCTTCAGCTCCCTCTGAACCCGCCTCATCTGCTCCCTGTCCCCGTCTCTGAAGGCCCTCTTCTTCTCATTGAGCAGGACCTTGATGTCTCGGGTGACCCACGGCTTGTTGTTGGGGAAACAGCGTACAGTCTCTGTGGGAACAACACTGTCCACACAGAAGTTGATGTACCCTGTTATGCATTCCGTGAGATCATCAAGGTCCTCTCCATGCAAATCACAGAGGAAATCCCAGTCTGTTGACTCAAAGCAGCCCCGCAAGTCCTCATCGGCCTCCTGTGACCATCTCCTAACAGTCCTTATGGTCACAGGCAGCCGCTGGACTAGAGGCCTATACAGGGGCTGAAGGTGGATGAGGTTGTGGTCTGACCTTCCAAGAGGAGGAAGGGCAGTAGCGCTGTATGCCTTCTTAACATTGGCATACAGCAGGTCCAGTGTCTTGTTTTCCCTGGTGGGACAGTCCACATACTGCTTGAAGGTGGGCAGTGTTGCAGCCAGAGTCACGTGGTTGAAGTCCCCAGATATCTGGGGTGCTGTGTCTGAAGTCTCGCGACAACGGAGTGGGTGACGTCACACGCGAGCGCCGCGTTTGCCCACGGTGGAATGTAAACAACAACAAGAAGCACGTGGGAGAACTCTCGCGGCAGATAGTATGGCTGCAGACTCACGGCCAGCAGTTCAATGTCCGGGCTACACACACGTTCCTTCACAGTAACATGTCCAGGGTTACACCACTTGTTGTTAACGAGAATAGCAAGTCCCCAACCTTTCCTCTTGCCACTCTCCCGGTGCGTCCTGTCCGCCCGGACGGTCAGAAAGCCGTCCGCGGTAACATTGGAGTCCGGGGTGTCCTCGTGGAGCCACGTCTCCGTGAAACAAAGCACGCTGCTCTCCCGGTACACCCGCTGGGTCCTCACCAGGCCTGCTAGCTCGTCCATCTTGTTCGCTAGCGACCTCATGTTCCCCATGGTGATGGAAGGGAGATATGGTTCATATCTCCGCTTCCTCTCCCGCTGTTTACGTCCAGCCTTGCATCCCCTGTACGTCCTCCTCAGCTCCCTGGGGAGGTCGGGGATGTCGGGCCTCTCCCGTAGCAGCGAGGTCTGTTGTAGCGACAGCAGCTGACTCCGCGCGTAGACAATGGCTCCGCCGTAATGTTGAGCCGCGACGGAGACACGGTTCAGTAACAGTGTCCCCAGAATGAGAAACACGGCAAAAACTTCCCTAAACATAGTTGGCTGAGGGTTGCATAACTACTTAACAAAAAACTATACTAAAACAACAATAATATAAGAATAAATAACTAAAAAGTAAGAGGGGAGTTGGAGCAACTGTTGCTGGCTGCCGCTCGTCGCAGCGCCGGACGTTATATATATAACAGTATATATATAACATTATGTATATAACATTATGTATATAACATCATGTATATAACATTATATATATAACATTATGTATATAACATTATATATATAACATTATATACATAACATTATATATATAACATTATGTATATAACATTATATATATAACATTATATACATAACATTATATATATAACATTATGTATATAACATTATATATATAACATTATGTATATAACATTATGTATATAACATTATATATATAACATTATGTATATAACATTATGTATATAACATTATATAAATAACGTTATATATATATAACATTTCAACCTGAACCTAAAACCAACAATCCAAGAGAGTAAATAGTAAAAACAGAAAAAAAGAAGTTAAATGTTGACCGATTAAAAAAATACCATCCCAATCACCCCACTTCCCTCAGCTCTAACGTGTTAGCATGCGGTGCTGCTAGCTGTACCCCCCTCCTCCTCCCCCCTCCTCCCCCCCTCCATCCCAGGGGGTGGAGGGGGGGGGTACCATGCTAGCAGCACCGCCATGCTAACCACGTTAGAGCTTGAGGGAAGTGAGTAATCTAATCTTTCCACTTTGTGGGTATAGCGATAAGGGGGCTGCTTCCGTGTGTGTTCTGTGTGTTGTGTGTGTGTGTGTGTGTGTGTGTGTGTGTGTGTGTGTGTGTGTGTGTGTGTGTGTGTGTATACACACCCAGACACACACCCAGACACACACCCAGACACACACCCACACAGAGGTAAAAGCTTCCTGGCTGATAGGTCCCAGTCTAATAGGCAGGTGAAAGCCGAGGGCCAGAGATCCCCGCTGGTATACACCCACAGTGGTAGATGGTTCAGTCCACAGGCTAACTGGTATACACCCACAGTGGTAGATGGTTCAGTCCACAGGCTAACTGGTATACACCCACAGTGGTAGATGGTTCAGTCCACAGGCTAACTGGTATACACCCACAGTGGTAGATGGTTCAGTCCACAGGCTAACTGGTATACACCCACAGTGGTAGATGGTTCAGTCCACAGGCTAACTGGTATACACCCACAGTGGTAGATGGTTCAGTCCACAGGCTAACTGGTATACACCCACAGTGGTAGATGGTTCAGTCCACAGGCTAACTGGTATACACCCACAGTGGTAGATGGTTCAGTCCACAGGCTAACTGGTATACACCCACAGTGGTAGATGGTTCAGTCCACAGGCTAACTGGTATACACCCACAGTGGTAGATGGTTCAGTCCACAGGCTAACTGGTATACACCCACAGTGGTAGATGGTTCAGTCCACAGGCTAACTGGTATACACCCACAGTGGTAGATGGTTCAGTCCACAGGCTAACTGGTATACACCCACAGTGGTAGATGGTTCAGTCCACAGGCTAACTGGTATACACCCACAGTGGTAGATGGTTCAGTCCACAGGCTAACTGGTATACACCCACAGTGGTAGATGGTTCAGTCCACCCACACACTGCTGCTGTTGTTGTTTCATTTATTTATCGAAAGAAAGAAAAGAGATTCCACAAGAATGATCAAGCAAATGTTATGAGTCAAAACCCCATTTAGCGTAGCTTCAGACCAAAAGGATTTCATTTGCAAACTTGTGGTGTAACTGAACTGATCCCATGTACATGCTGTACTGCAGTAGAAGTAGGCCGCGGACATCGGGGATCGAACCCAGTAGCTTTGGGCTGGGAGGTGGACACCCGAGCCAGGACACCAGCCTGGATAACGTCTTCGTCCAGATGGACAACCATAGAGAGACATTTAGACAATTAGATGAAATCAACTCAACATGGTTTTTCTATCTCTGTAGTGTCACTATCTCCCCCCCTCTCCCTCCTCCTCTCTCTCTCTCTCTCTCTCTCTCCTCTCTCTCTCTCTCTCTCTCTCTCTCTCTCTCTCTCCTCTCTCCCTCCCCTCTCTCCCCCCTCTCTCTCCTCTCTCTCTCTCTCTCTCTCTCGTCTCTCTCCTCTCCTCTCTTCTCTCTCCTCTCCCTCTCTCTCTCTCTCTTCTCTCTCTCTCCTCTCTCTCTCCTCTCCTCTCTCTCTCCCCCTCTCTCCCTCTCTCTCCTCTCTCCTCTCCTCTCCTCTCTCTCTCTCTCTCTCTCTCTCTCTCTCTCTCTCTCCCTCTCTCCTCATCCCCCTCTCTCCCTCTCTCTCTCTCCTCTCTCTGTCTTTATCTATTTCCCTATCTTCCTATCTTTCTCACTCCCTATCTCTGACTCTCCCATTCTCTCCCTCTTTCTCTCTCTTTCTCTGCTTATCTCCCCCTGTCCTCATCTCTCTCGGTCTTGGCCATTGGTCCATCTCTCTCCACAGGACCTTGTCCAATCAAAATCCCCTGGAATTGTTATTAAATTGCTTCTGCTATCGCTGATGAAATGTAAATCTGCCTGCTAACCCGCAGGGTTCAGATGGGAGATCTACAACCTGTGAGTGTGTGAGTGTGTATGTGTGTATATTTGCATGAGTCTGTGTGTGTGTGTGAGAGTGTGTGTGTGTGTGTGTGTGTGTGTGTGAGAGTGTGTGTGTGTGTGTGTATATATATGTTTGTCGAATCCTCTTTATTGGTCACATACATACATAGATATGTGTGTGTGTGTGTGTGTTGTGTGTGTGTGTGTGTGTGTGTGTGTGTGTGTGTGTGTGTGTGTGTGTGTTAGGTAGAGACGTTGGGAGAATGGGAAGAGCGTTTCAAACAGGATGTAAAGACAGCTGTCAGTCAGTCAGTTCCTCCCACAGAGCAGATGTGCTCCACACTTAATTGACGGATTCCATATGCAGTTTTATAGTGCTGGGATATCAACCTGAATACATATATATATATATATATATATATATATATATTTATATATATATATATATATATATATATTTATATATATATATATATATATATTTATATTTAATCCTGTCTAAATAAACCACTGGCTAGTTCCATAATTCACTGCGGTGAATGAAGTGACGTTATGACGTAAGGGGAAGGGGCCGAGACGACGATGAGACGACGCGATTAGCTTTATTTGGTGAGCATAGCAGAGCTGGTTATTGTGACGATGTGTCTCCGGTGTAACGGGCCGTGGACGTCGTCCCGGAGCCTCGGTCTGAAGAGACGCTTGTTTTATGTTCGTCTCATATTTCTGTTTACAGTAAACATTTTTTTTATTTTTGCTTTTCTGAAGGGTTCTGAACGCCTCACACACACAGGGAGAATGCACCGGAATATCACCCCAATAAGGCCTGTTACTGTGTTTCTATAACTCTATCTTCATCAGACCTTTCTTAACGTTACAAAGACCATCGGCTTGTTCTCTCAGATCATTTGTTCTGGATCAAACGTTTGATCTACTTGTTCAGTTGAAGCCAATCACAGATGTTTTTGTTCTTGCTACGCCGACATCTATAGTTCAGTAACTCAGTAAAAAATATATATTACAATATATATATACAGTATATATTATAATATATATGTACAGTATATATTATAATATATATGTACAGTATATATTATAATATATACTGTACATATATATTATAATATATATGTACAGTATATATTATAATATATACTGTACATATATATTATAATATATACTGTATATATATATTATAATATATATGTACAGTATATATTATAATATATACTGTACATATATATTATAATATATATGTACAGTATATATTATAATATATACTGTACATATATATTATAATATATACTGTATATATATATTATAATATATATGTACAGTATATATTATAATATATACTGTACATATATATTATAGTATATATGTACAGTATATCTCAGCATGAGACCAAATCCAAAAAAATCGATGTAAAATACATAATCAACTGAGCCCCTTTTTCAAAAGACTAAATGGGATTCGGGACTAAAGAAACCTCTTCAAGGCTCCAGAATTAGCATAAAGCGCAGATTAGCATAAAGAAGAAAACCTCTTGCTGTGCGTCTTCCTCCTCCTCCTCCTCCTCCTCCTCCTCCTCCTCCTCCTCATCCTTCCTCCACCACAACACCTCAATCCCTGACAGGCGTCATATCCATATCCAGAACACGCATGTTCTCCACTTAACCCCTGCCTGTCGCCTGACGCCTCCCACACTCAGCTGGTGGGTTTCCATCGCTCCTCCTCCTCCTCCTCCTCTTCCTCCTCCCGTGAGACTCGGTACTCCATATGTCAACATCTCCAGGCGGGTTTGTTTGTGGATTCAAAGATTGTCCCTGGAGCTTTTCTTGCCAATCCCCGAGAGGTCCTGGGGCAGGCCTGGACCCTCTGTAGCTTGTGTACTAAGCATGTTCGCTTGTGTGTGTGTGTGTGTGTGTGTGCGTGTGTGTGGTGCGTGCGTGCGTGTGTGTGTGTGTGTGTGTGTGTGTGTGTGTGTGTTATTATCGTGAGCAGCAGGTGGTGCTTTGGGAACAGGGTTAGCTGCGGCGCTGGTTGCTTCTCAGCCGGACCCGTTCGGAGCGGCGCTGCTTGCCAGTGTTCTGCGTCTTGGATCAAACAAACAACCACAACACGGCACATTGCTAAGTGCCGTTCTATTTACGCTCCAAAAGCCCGGAACTTCCACACATGATGTCATAGAACCGTGCCAGGGATGGGGTTCCGTCATGAGCGTGTCCACCCGGGGAGTCATCCATCACCGCCAGCCCGACCTGGAGCCCATAACCCCGGGACTACTAACCCCTAAACTACTAACCCCTAAACTATTAACCCCTAAACTACTAACCCCAACCCCCGTTACAGAGAGAAGCCAGGTGTTGGGGGTGGGGGTTAGTGGGGGTTTTGTCCAGTGGGAAATGGGCTGTAGATTCAGCGTGAAAACACATATATTATCTATCTAATATCATCACACAAATACTTTCTCATTAGAATATGGAAATATGCTTTTGTTGCTTGTTTGAAAGTCCTGCCTGGATGGAAAGACCTGGAGACGAGGTCACTGCAGAGCACCAGGCCTCTTTCAAAGAAGAAGACTAGGAAAAGACTAGGAAATGTGAACATGTAAAAGGCAATTCAAATATAAAAGTACTTGTTTACATATAATACAGTTTACAGTTTAGCAGCTGTTAATAAAAACCCCAATGTGTTATTCCGATGGGCTGGTAGGAGCTGAGCACTGAATGTAAATTGTGTCAAAGAACAGACACAAATAACTCTAACAAATAACTAATTCAATCTTCCTTCCCATCTCTGACATCAAGTTCAACTGAGAAGCGAAAACTAAGCCGTTATAAATTAGCTAGCGTAGCTTCTATGTCAGGAGAAAAAACTGCTGAAATATTCGACCCAGCTAAAAGTGTGTTAATTAAATGTGTATTTTATGAAGCTGTATTTCCTGATTAAGATAATATTAACATATATTTCCTGTGTGCATACTATTTTTTGTCCAGTCATCACACCGTACCCAAAATAATCTTCGGGTGGCAAAAGCCCTGAGTATCCTGTAAATTATGGATGACTATTCAGGTTTATGAAATCGATGTCAAAGTCACCTGACATCTTCTTCTTCTTCTTCTTCTTCTTCTTCTTCTTCGTCTTCTTCTTCTTCTTCTTCTCTCCATTGTTCTCTCCTTTATCTCCACAGTCCATTAAGGGCAGAGTGTAGATGAATGTACGTTGGAAGTGTTGAGGCACGACTTTAAACTCATCAGGTGTACAATTATTTAATGGTGTACAGATTTTTTATTACCAAGGTCCATTATTTTTTTGAGAGGTTTGTTACAGTGAGCGTCCCGCTCTGGGCTCGAACGCACGGCCTCCCGCATGAGAGATAGCGCTCTCGATAACGTGAGAAGCTAAAAACCCACGGGCTCTAGCTTCATACCTAGAGCGGCTTTTAGGCGTCGGTTGAGTGAGGTTTACCACTGAACAGCGCCCCCTGCTGGGGAGTGAGGTTTACCACTGAACAGCACCCCCTACTGGGGAGTGAGGTTTACCACTGAACAGCACCCCCTGCTGGGGAGTGAGGTTTACCACTGAACAGCACCCCCTACTGGGGAGTGAGGTTTACCACTGAACAGCACCACATGCTGGGGAGTGAGGTTTACCACTGAACAGCGCCCCCTGCTGGGGAGTGAGGTTTACCACTGAACAGCGCCCCCTGCTGGGGAGTGAGGTTTACCACTGAACAGCGCCCCCTGCTGGGGAGTGAGGTTTACCACTGAACAGCGCCCCCTGCTGGGGAGTGAGGTTTACCACTGAACAGCGCCCCCTGCTGGGGAGTGAGGTTTACCACTGAACAGCGCCCCCTGCTGGGGAGTGAGGTTTACCACTGAACAGCGCCCCCTGCTGGGGAGTGAGGTTTACCACTGAACAGCGCCCCCTGCTGGGGAGTGAGGTTTACCACTGAACAGCGCCCCCTGCTGGGGAGTGAGGTTTACCACTGAACAGCGCCCCCTGCTGGGGAGTGAGGTTTACCTGTCATAACCTGTCAACTGTGTAATGCATGAAATACGACACATTCAACTACAGTCGGTCCTGGCTCTCTTCGTTAAATACGATATAAATCGTGAAAAGTATAAAGTTATTTATCATGGAAAGTTTTCTGATGTTGGTGAAATTCTACAATGAAAACTATTACCAGGCAGTGTAGAGGGAAACAATGTGTTCCGCAAAACTGGCCAAATCCAGATCTCTGCCAACCACATCCTCATCATCACACACACAGCACCAAAGGGGATGTTTATATCCAAGAAAATGTTCTCTTCAGGAACACATGAAATGGAAGCTGACTTCATATCTTGCCAGCTCATTTAGTCAACAACAGAACCGTTTTAGAGAATTGCCACCATGAATAATATTGATCTCACGGTTCAGGCATCCTCCAAGTCAAATCCTGATCAATAAACGTCAGTTTGTCCGGAACTCTCTTGCCTTCAACCTTGAAGTTCGGTTTTACTTTTAAATGTGAATCAAATCATACAAGCTTCAGCTGCACCCACTTCAAAGCACTGGGCTTCTTGTAATAATAATAGGCTTCTTGTGCTTCTGCAAGTTTACTACTGGGAAACTACTGTATTTAGGTGCATGTTACTGCACATATCTAAGTATCTACTTATCTATACATCTATATATCATATCATATTCAATCCTCTTTATTGGTCACATACATGTAAACATGCAGTGAAATGTGTTCTTTGCATGTAACCCATCCTAGTATTAGGAGCAGTTAGGGTTAGGGGGTCTTCCTCAAGGAGGCCTCCACAGGTTTTGCTAGGAGGAGCCGGGGATCGAACCAGCAACCTTCCGGTTGTGAGGCGACCGCTCTACCTCCTGAGCTATACTGCCGCCCTACCTATCTATATAGTAGCTGGATATGGAGATATCTATATATCTCCATATCTATCTATCTATACATCTATATATCTATATATCTCCATATCTATCTATCTAAACACCTATACATCTATATATCTATATATCTTTATATCTTTCATTTCAATGCTGATCCTGCATGTGTATGTGAATCAACACATCTCATATCATATTGATTGTAACTGGTAGTTGTCTCAGTATACCGAGAGAGTTCACTGTTGAATGGTTTTCTGAAACCGTCTGACAGCTCCGACCAGGTGAGGCTGGACGCTTCTCTACTGGGGCGGTGCTTCAAGCCGATTGGCTGTCTCCAGGGGTCGGCCTAACGGAGGTGTCTGTCTGGAAGCGTCTCGTAAGCGGCTACGGGAGAAGCCGTGTAAAAATATGAAAATTTATGAAAATAACAAGAAGACACCTTCCCATGAACTTCAACTTTTATCACCGACGGTCAAGGGGTCGAGGGTCAAGGGTCAGTATCAAGTGAGTCCGGTCTCAAAGGAAGTAAAACGTGTGAAGTTACAGCCAATAAAGCCATCATCTATTCATGTCATCATAATCACGCACCCTATTCCCCTGAGTTTAAATGTTGGATGCTTTAGACAATATGAATAATCACTAATTGCGCTAACAGGGTTGATGCTGCTCATTAATTATGCTTCCGCCACACGTTAGATTGAGGAGACAAAGATTGTGTGGTGAAGTGTAAGAAAAGAGAAATTATTTGTCTGCAGCTGTTGGTTGTTTAGCGTTCATGAGGCGGAGCTGAGCGTCCCTCACCATGTTAACGCAACACAGCATCACTCAGCATCACTCATCACCACTCAGCATCACTCATCATCACTCAGCATCACTCATCATCACTCAGCATCACTCAGCATCACTCATCACCACTCATCACCACTCATCATCACTCATCCTCACTCATCACCACTCATCACCACTCATCACCACTCAGCATCACTCATCACCACTCATCACCACTCATCCTCACTCAGCATCACTCATCACCACTCATCACCACTCATCATCACTCATCACCACTCATCACCACTCATCACCACTCATCCTCACTCAGCATCACTCATCACCACTCATCACCACTCATCATCACTCATCATCACTCATCATCACTCATCACCACTCATCACCATTCATCCCGGGGTGAGATGAGACCTCATGCCTCATCAGGCCGGCCTCCTTTTATTGGAATTTAATTAGTGTTCAAATAATTGTCTTCCTGCCGTTGTGTCGTTATGTCATTGGTAGAACTTATTATATTATATTATATTATATTATATTATATTATACTATATTATATAATATTATATTATATTATATTATATTATATTATATTATATTATACTATATTATATTATATTATATTATACTATATTATATTATATTATATTATATTATATTATATTATATTATATTATACTATATTATATTATATTATATTTTATTATATTATACTATATTATTTTATATTATATTATATTATATTATACTATATATATATTATATAATATTATACTATATTATATTATATTATTTTATATTATATTATATTATATTATATTATATAATTTTATATTATATTATATTATATTATATTATTTTATATTATATTATATTATATTATATTATATTATATTATATTATATATTGCTCAAGGGCAGCTACAGATGAACTGCACACATCAGGGAGTTGAACCCACAAACTTTGGTCTGGCGGTTAAACCCCACTAGAAACACCTCCATCCGTATTCTGCTCCAGTAGAGCCAGTACCAGCCTCCATGTGTCCTCACCCCACCCTTAATCCTCTCCTCCACCCTGGTCCAGTTACTCCTCCGTTACGCAGGAGGAGGAGAGGATTAGCCATTAGCCGCTAATGCCAACTCCCACCAACACTCTCCCTCTCCACCCCCGATCCCATCACCACCACCACCACCACCACCACCACCACCCCCGATCCCACCACCACCACCTCCACCACCACCACCTCCACCACCACCACCACCCCACCCCACCTCCACCACCACCACCACCATCACCACCACCACCACCCCCGATCCCACCACCACCACCACCACCATCACCACCACCACCACCACCACCTCCACCACCACCACCACCCCCGATCCCACCACCACCACCACCTCCACCACCACCACCATCACCACCACCACCACCCCCGATCCCACCACCACCACCACCACCACCCCCGATCCCACCACCACCACCACCACCTCCACCTCCACCACCACCACCACCACCCCCGATCCCACCACCACCACCTCCACCTCCACCACCACCACCACCACCACCACCACCCCCGATCCCATCACCACCACCACCACCACCCCCGATCCCACCACCACCACCACCACCCCCGATCCCACCACCACCACCTCCACCTCCACCTCCACCTCCACCACCACCACCACCACCACCACCACCACCACCACCTCCACCACCACCACCACCATCACCACCACCACCACCCCCGATCCCACCACCACCACCACCATCACCACCACCACCACCCCAACAACACCACCACCACCACCACCACCATCACCACCACCACCACCACCTCCACCTCCACCACCACCATCACCACCACCACCACCACCACTTCCCATCACCACCATCAACACCACCAACACCATCACCACCACCATCACACGGAGGCAGGATTCAGACAAGCCCAGGAGAGCTGTCGCCTCCAGCCAGGGTGGAGGGTGTCCGGGGAGGAGGGTGGGGTCCAGGGGAAGGTGTTGCTTCTTTCTGCTGAGCGTGAGGTGGAGGGGGAGAGCACAGACGGTGCAGGGCGGTTGCCAAGCTCAGCCCGGTGGTTTAACAGGAACCAGGAGAGACACACGAGAGGAGGAGCCGCTCGATGAGGATGATGCGTGCTGAGAGGGAGGCGTGGGCCAAGGTGTGCAGACACAGCAGGACCTGGCTACTGGGTCCAGTGTTAACTTGGCTTTAAAGGGTTCAACTCTTCAGCCCAAATGCTCGTGGTTAGACGTACTTATGGTTTGGGTTCTCTCCTTTGATACCGACTGGATAGTCGCGTGGGGTCGAGGTCTACCAACATGTTCTGAGTTCGATTCCCAACAGTCTACCTGTAAGCATCATGGAGCATCCTTCATCACGTACTGTAAGTGTCTTCTCATCGGCAACCTTAGAATCACGTCCATGCGTCCTTTCCCACATGCTCTTGAGCAACAGACCCCGAGGAACTGGAGTCACACCGCATAGGATTCAGTTTGTTTCACTGCATTCAGGTCGTCTGTCTGTACACACCGCTCTAAAACTAGATGTGGGCGCTGTGTTCATTTTTAAATGTTTAGCATTTCTAAATGACCCAATCAGGATAGAGAATGGCTAAGGGAAGAGGAGGCCAAGGCTGCAGATGACAGCCCATCCTATCCCACCCGGTAAAAGACCCTGCTGACGGCCCCCTTCCCTTCCAGACACATTCCTCTCTCTCAGAATATCATATCTGTCACCGGTATGAAAAGGCAATATTTTAACCTCCCTCCTCCCTCTCCATCTGCCCACGCTGGGAGCGGCGTGCGGGGCCGCGGCTTGGCAGCACTACATCACTCCGATGAGACCTCCGTTTACCGCCCTCGCCTGCCAGCACGTGGGTGTGTGTGCGTTGGTGTGTGTGTGTGTGTGTGTGTGTGTGTGTGTGTGTGTGTGTGTGTGTGTGTGTGTGTGTGTGTGTCAATATGTAAATGTGTGTATGGGAAGGAATGTGAGCTACCAGTATGTTTTAAACCCTGAACTTCCCACAGAAATATGTAAGTGACTTTCTGGGCGTGCGGT
>CM051015.1:24554644-24559644 GCA_027704905.1 Muraenolepis orangiensis
ACGACCCCCAAACCACACCCTCTAGTGGCCAAGCCTGGGCTTTACACGCAGCAAGGCCCTCCCTCCCAGGCACCTTAAGGGCACTTAGTGGAGTGTTACACGCACAAACACACACACACATGCACACACACACAGGCACACACACACAAACATACACACACAAACACACACACACATGCACACACACACAGGCACACACACACAAACATACACACACAAACACACACACACATGCACACACACACAGGCACGCACACACATGCGCACATAGGCAAGCTGACACGCACACACACACACACACACACACTCTACTCATTCAAGGTTTAACAGCGCTTCACGCAAATAAAACTTTATTTACAGCCATAAGAAGTACAAAAGGGGCTTTAAGGTGTGTTGCCCGGGGTCTAGCATCCATCAAGTGTGTGTGTGTGTGTGTGTGTGTGTGTGTGTGTGTGTGTGTGTGTGTGTGTGTGTATATATGTGGGTAGAGGAATAACTTTGTGCAGCTTCTGGATTCCAGCTGTGTGCCTGCTTGACCACTCACTCTCTCTCTCTCTCTCTCTCTCTCTCTAGCTACCTCTCTCTCTCTCTCTCTAGCTACCTCTCTCTCTCTCTCTCTCTCTCTCTCTCTCTCTCTCTCTCTCTCTCTCTCTCTCTCTCTCTCTCTCTCTCTCTCTCTCTCTCTAGCTACCTCTCTCTCTCTCTCCCTCTCTCTCTCTCTCTCTAGCTACCTCTCTCTCTCTCTCTCTCTCTCTCTCTCTCTCTCTCTCTCTCTCTCTCTCTCTCTCTAGCTACCTCTCTCTCTCTCTCTCTCTCTCTCTCTCTCTCTCTCTCTCTCTCTCTCTCTCTCTCTCTCTCTCTCTACCTCTCTCATACAGTTATATGGGAGGGATTACAGTGAAATTTGAGGCAGAGGATTATTATGAAAATCAATGTTCACCAGCAATCAGGTTTCCTGCTAGAGCTGTGTGTGTGTGTGTGTGTGTGTGTGTGTGTGTGTGTGTGTGTGTGTGTGTGTGTGTGTGTGTGTGTGTGTGTGTGTGTGTGTGTGTGTGTGTGTGTGTGTGTGTATGATGTAGTGATACAGGCCCGTGGTGGAGGAAGTGAGAGCTCATTAAAAATGAATGGGCTCCAACATGTGCTGCCTCCACTAGGGCCTCCACTAGGGAGGCCTGAGATTGGAACCCACTCACCCGTTAGTGCAAGGTTAGCAAGGGACTGTGTGTGTGTGTGTGTGTGTGTGTGTGTGTGTGTGTGTGTGTGTGGTGTGTGTGTGTGTGTGTGTGTGTGTGTGTGTGTGTGTGTTGGTGTTGAATGGTGGAGAATAAGATGTAAGGCCGTGTCGTGTTGGTGTGGAACAGACCACGCTGCCACATGCCAGCTTCTTGGGGTTCCTGAGGCTGCTTCAACCAGACTCTAATCAGTCTGACTGGGGCCAGGTGAGGCTGCTTCAACCAGACTCTAATCAGTCTGACTGGGGCCAGGTGAGGCTGCTTCAACCAGACTCTAATCAGTCTGACTGGGGCCAGGTGAGGCTGCTTCAACCAGACTCTAATCAGTCTGACTGGGGCCAGGTGAGGCTGCTTCAACCAGACTCTAATCAGTCTGACTGGGGCCAGGTGAGGCTGCTTCAACCAGACTCTAATCAGTCTGACTGGGGCCAGGTGAGGCTGCTTCAACCAGACTCTAATCAGTCTGACTGGGGCCAGGTGAGGCTGCTTCAACCAGACTCTGATCAGTCTGACTGGGGCCAGGTGAGGCTGCTTCAACCAGACTCTAATCAGTCTGACTGGGGCCAGGTGAGGCTGCTTCAACCAGACTCTAATCAGTCTGACTGGGGCCAGGTGAGGCTGCTTCAACCAGACTCTGATCAGTCTGACTGGGGCCAGGTGAGGCTGCTTCAACCAGACTCTAATCAGTCTGACTGGGGCCAGGTGGGGCTGTATCTCAGTACGCTATAGTAGGCTGTATATCATGTATTGCCTTCTTAACAAATAACAACGCTGGCAAACAATCTCTCCTGTATCATTGAGGAGGGAAAATAACCTTCACACTGTATCCTCCAGGGTCTCACCCAGACTCTTTCCGTCTGAGTAGGTGTCACCACAGCATCATCAAAGGTGACAGCCAGGTCTCGGTGTGGACAGCCCTTTGCCAGAAGGAACACTAGCTCAGTCATTTCCAGGTTGAGCTTTAGGTGGTGCATTGTCATCCACTCCGCGATGTCTGCACGTTGAAATCCTTGCTTCCACTTGCGTGTCAGAGGGGAAAACGACAACATTAGTTGAGTGTCATCAGCAAAACTGCGGTAAGATGGGAGTGGATAACGGAACCAAGAGATGTAGAGGGAGAAGAGAAGAAGACCCAGGACCAATCCTTGTGGAACCCCAGTAGTCAGTCAGACTTTCTTAGTGCCATCTGGTAGGAGCGACCCGTCAGGTAGGATGCAAACAAGGAGAGAGCAGAGCCCGAGACACCCATCCCCTGAAGGGTGGAGAGGAGAATCTGGTGGTTCACAGTGTCCAATGCTGCAGACAGGTCCAGAACTATCAAGACTGAGGAGAGGGAGTTCTTTCTAGCAGCATAGAGCAACAGAGTCTCGGTCCGCCTTGAAACCAGACTGGTGGAGGTCCAAGAGGCAGTTCTGGTGGAAGGACAAGGACAATAGGTTAAAGACTGCACGTTCAAGAGTTTTGGATAAGAGGGGCAAAAGGGAAAACTGAGAGAACAGAGAGCGTCCAGAGAGGAGAAGAGTGGATAGAGATGAAGGTCAGTGGAAACAGAGAGACAATCAGGAGGAGGAGGGAAGAGAGGACAGAAGAGGAGAGATCAGCAGGGGTGAGTGAGCTGAGATTGCGGCGGGATGACACCATGTGGGTAGGGGGAGAGTGGGAGGCGGGGAGGGAGGAAAAGGGAGACGGACATGAAGAAGTGGTCAGAGAGGTGAAGAGGAGTAACTGAAAGGTTTACTGTATCCCAGTGTCTGGTGAAGATCAGGTCCAGCTGGTTGCCGGCCCCTTGGGTCGGAGGAGATGGAAGGCGGGAAAGGACAAAGGAGGTGAGGAAAGAGAAAGGAGGGTCCAGCTTCTCTGTCAAGATGTTGAAGGCTCCAAGAAGGATGAGTCCGAAACCATCGTCAGGGAAGTCGAACGAAGAGACAAGCATGTCAAGCTCCTCCAGGAAGTCACCAGCAGGGCCGGGTGGACAACAAACAACTGCAATGATGAGCTTGACTGGAAAATAAACAGTGACAGCCGGAAATTTTAAGGAGGAGGGGGAGAACTGTGGGATGGATACAGGGGAGTATTTCCAGTCGCGAGAAAATCTGCAGACCAGTACCACCGCCTCGACCATTAAGCTAAGAATAGACCAATGATTAAAGCACAACTCACTTGCAACACTCGAGAAGTCGACAGTCCCTGCAGCAGTTAAAACAAACACTAGCATCACAATCTTCAGCCTGCCATGAAGAAGGCAGGAGGTCTGGGTGTGTGGCCGTCCATGGAGTGTGCTGTGTATGCGTGCTGTCAGCGTGTGTGCTTGTGTATATGCGTATGTATGCATGTCTGTCAGTCATGTGTGTGTGTGTGTGTGTGTGTGTGTGTGTGTGTGTGTGTGTGTGTGTGTGTGTGTGTGTGTGTGTGTGTGTGTGTGTGTGTGTGTCCATGAAGTCAGGGGTTATGTGCTTCTCCATGGGGTCAGGGGTGTGTGCTCCTCCATACTCCACACTCTCACTTACACTGTGAGTGAGAGTACACAAACACAAACACACACACACACACACACACAAACACTCCACGTCCTACAAACTAGAAAGTCAGCTAAATTGTCCCCACAGTTTGTCCAAAGCGTGTTTTTACCAGAGAGTTTGACGTCTGGTAAAACATAAATGAATCCACTTTCTACGTCGCTCCAAATGACATTGAGCTCAAATGAAAAGCAGAGGTCCCCTGGTCTGAAGGAGACTCACGAGGTCAGAGGTCACATCTTAGAGATCAGACACAAACACCAGTTTAGATTAGCTGCACTCGCCTTCATTCCTGGCCTTGTGACAGGGGGGCTCACTGCTATTTTTGAATGAATGAATGGATGAATGGCAGCTTCCATTGAAGTCCCCCCATTCTAAGTGATGCATCAATGGTCCTCATTGTTCCGGGAAACCAACTGAATCTCTCCGTGACGCTGCGGTGGGAACGGGCCCAGTGGTCCAGGGTTCCGCCGCCCGGAGGAACCCCAGCTGGGACCAAGCCGCCCACCAGGCCCAGTTACAGACACTCAGCGTATTGTAAACCCAATCGACCTCATTTAAAATGATTATTGCATAACAACAGCCGAGCTGCACCACCTGCTGTATGTCTCCATCAGCAGAACCACCAGAATGACTCGTACATCTACTGTACGTCCTCATACATACATACCCGGTGGCTCGTACTAACTCCATGCAGGTGTGGATGGTCCAGACCCGAAAGGTTCCAATCCATCCTGGGTTTTGTAGTTCACCAGAACACATAGGAGAGGGGGGGATCCGTAGGCAGGGAGGGCTATAAAACCTGGAGCAGGTAGCAGAGCTCTGGTCTGTAGGGAGGGCGTTCCCCACTGACACGGATACACCCAGCTGTAGGCTTTAACTCCTCCTCCTCTGCCCCTCCCCCTCCCCCCTCCATAGGTGTGTGTGCAACATCGACTGTTCGCACACCAACTTCAACCCGGTGTGTGCGTCGGACGGCCGTTCCTATGACAACCCGTGTCAGGTGAAGGAGGCGTCCTGTCAGAAGCAGGAGCGCATCGAGGTGAAGCACCTGGGACACTGTCAAGGTGAGGTGCACACACACACACACACACGCACACACACACACACACACACGCACGCACGCGCACGTACGCGCACACGCACACGCACACACACACACCAAACATACTGAAATACACAAGGATACACACACACACACACACACATGCACACACACACACACACACACACACACACACACACACACACA
>CM051015.1:24569644-24577144 GCA_027704905.1 Muraenolepis orangiensis
CCGACAACGATTCGATTTTCCTTCTTTCCCACGCAGTGATTCTTTGCTACCGGTACGAATCCTGCGACGTAGATTATTATTATTATTATTATATTTTTATTATTATTATATTATTATTATATTATTAGCAATACAAGGACAGCATGTACAAGTACAGTACAGCGAAAAAATGGCATCTAAACCAGAGTGCAAATGTTGCAGTATGTTGTGCCCCCACGCTCTAGGCTAGTGAACACCTGGGATCTACCCTTCTTAAGGCTGCCGAAGACCGACGTCGAGGCTTGATCACTGAGAACCTTATGGCTCCCTCCTAATCGAGAACCTGTGTCTCCGACTACGTGGCGTCTCGTCCTACCCCCCCCCCCTCCGCTCCCAGGACCCTCTCCGCGTCCCTCCCTCTGGACCATCTCCCCGTGTCGACCACACCTCCTAACCCATCCAACCCTACCCTGTTATTTTTGTGTTTGTGTATTTCAGTAAAGACATTATCCGTTGTTTTGGGTGTCCTGTCTCTTCTTCTGGGTTATTTTTGCTAACATACAGTCTACTAGGTATAAAAACTGTTCTAAGATTACTTATAGAGTATGTGTGAGATACTGTATGTGCATGATAATAATAGGTAATAGGTAATCAGTAAGTATTTAACAGGTAGTGAGCAGGGGTATGCAATTATGAAAAACAGGATAAATCTATATACATGTATATACAGCAGGTAGTGAGCAGGGATATGCAGTTATATCTGTAGCAGGAACACTGGGTTCAGGTAACTGTCCCACACTCATCTCTAGGCCCTGAACTCACCATCACCTAAAGTAGGTCAACTCCTCCCCCAGAGCCAACCCCTAATTAACTCAGGGGGGTTTAAGGCCCCTGTGGCATCATGGCAGCCTTTGGTTTGTTTGCTGCCTGCCTGTTGCCACATGGCCACCTTAAGGGTAGGTCAATTGTCACTTAATTTTCCTCATGTGCATCTTATATTAGCACTGCACTACATCCATTTGTATGAGCCTACTGTCAGCTTGTATCCTGGTCCACCTGGTGTTCCTTTGGCCAAGTGTGATGCCTGATGTTCCTGTTAACCTGGAGGGGTGTGTGTTGTTCCCCCCTGGCCCTGCTTAGTACTTTAATATTAATCCTACTGAGTAGTGGTAAGTTTATAATTACCTAAGTTAAAATATTTAAATGTGTACTTCTGTATTGTAATGTAATGTACAATGTGTGTTTCCTACTAGGTGGTATCAGCTGCGGTTTTGCTACAGTTAGGTTTTGCTTGAGTTAGGTTTTTGTTTCAATTTAGTTTTGCTAAAACTTTAGTTTTGTCTTATGTTTAGGATTTTAGTGTATTTTACTGTTTGCTTGTGGATATTTGTTTATTCTGCTTTATACTCATTTGTTGTTTCTTTGCCCCTTGTCGTGGAGTTGGAGCCAGCTAGTGGTGGAGGCACACAGTCTGATTCCCTTCATGGTTTGTAGTGGTAGGAGCACTGGCACACAGTTTGTAGTGAGTGTTGGTTTGCAGTGAGTACCGGTGGTGGGTAAGGGGGACACAGCCCTGTTAGACTGCCTCCCCCTGGCCGGTGGTGGGTAAGGGGACACAGCCCTGTTAGACTGCCTCCCCCTGGCCGGTGGTGGGTAAGGGGACACAGCCTTGTTAGACTGCCTCCCCCTGGCCGGTGGTGGGTAAGGGGACACAGCCCTGTTAGACTGCCTCCCCCTGGCCGGTGGTGGGTAAGGGGGACACAGCCCTGTTAGACTGCCTCCCCCTGGCCGGTGGTGGGTAAGGGGACACAGCCCTGTTAGACTGCCTCCCCCTGGCCGGTGGTGGGTAAGGGGACACAGCCCTGTTAGACTGCCTCCCCCTGGCCGGTGGTGGGTAAGGGGACACAGCCCTGTTAGACTGCCTCCCCCTGGCCGGTGGTGGGTAAGGGGGACACAGCCCTGTTAGACTGCCTCCCCCTGGCCGGTGGTGGGTAAGTGGGACACAGCCCTGTTAGACTGCCTCCCCCTGGCCGGTGGTGGGTAAGGGGACACAGCCCTGTTAGACTGCCTCCCCCTAGCCGGTGGTGGGTAAGGGGACACAGCCCTGTTAGACTGCCTCCCCCTGGCCGGTGGTGGGTAAGGGGGACACAGCCCTGTTAGACTGCCTCCCCCTGGCCGGTGGTGGGTAAGGGGGACACAGCCCTGTTAGACTGCCTCCCCCTGGCCGGTGGTGGGTAAGGGGACACAGCCCTGTTAGACTGCCTCCCCCTGGCTGGTGGGTAAGGGGTATTTATGGGGTATTTCAGTGAAACACCAAAATGCACCACGCCGGGATCTACACAAAGGGGAAGTGACATTGACTCCAGGTACTACTTGGTCGGCGGGGACTATCCTCGGTGCAGTAAGTGCATGATCCCGGTCTGTCCTTGGAGTACTGAGGTGTTGGATCCTGCCCACAGAAACAGGTTCCCCGCTGTTCTCACCACACAGCTGGCTCTGGACAGAAGGTGTGTGACCCTGCTCAAGCCACCAACTGCAGGAAACCGCTCCAGTTACCTGCAGCAAGCACTGCAGGAAGTTCACAGTGAGGCATGGGGAAGAAGCACCATCGAATACCTGTCAGACTGTGAGCTTCCAAAAGTGTGAAAAGAGTGCCTTAACTCAATCTGAGGAAGCAGTGTATTGGAAGCCACCACCCTTTTGCCCCCTACCTCTTGCTCAGTGGTTTGAGACAGTCCATGCCAATGGGATCCTGGGTCATATTGATGAGATGAAGGGTGTCATCACGTCAACATATGGCAGGATCTTAAAGCTCGACTCCACCAAAATGGTTTTTATTGAGGTTATTGATTATACTTTTATCTTTTATGTTATACTTTATATATATATATATATATATAATTGTTTCGTTTTTTGTTCTATAGATCACAAAGAAAATTGCTGGAACCATTGCAGACACAGCTGCGTGGATGACAAACGTCAGCAACGAATGTGGTCAGGTTCTCACCTGTGTGTCCCTGGTGAGGGAGCCTGGATGACGTTAAGCGCTACCAGGACGCTGGGGAGCCAGAGGTCATCTTTGTGGACCGAGATTGCTGCAGCGAGACAGGTACGTGACCTCAGAATGTTAGTGTTGTAATGTATATGTTACAGGCACAAAAGTTAAAAAACTTTTACAAACACACGTAACTTAATGTACTTTTAATGTATACCCAAATGAAACAAAAATTCAAGTTGTTGGAATTAGATATTTGATCGTATATGATAGGTTGCCCCCAGTTGTTGCCTGTTTTATGTCATGATTGTCATATCATACCATACCTGCTCTCAATCATAGTGAAAATGTAATTATAACAATATGCATACATTCAGGCCTTGTTGTTCATTTGCACAGGTGCACCCCCAGTTCTTGTCTGGTTTCGACCGTGGAAGACCAAAGTGAGACTGGATATTTTCCACTTCATGAGGCGATTCACCGCTGGTCTCACAACAGAACACCAGGAAACCATAATCCAAGGATATTTATTTTCTCATAAATCTCACAAATTCCCAGGAAACCATTTTTTGATGATTTCTCTCGCAGTCCTGTCAGTCCAGAGAAGAGTGCAACCACTGAGGACAGTTCCTCTAGTGGACCCCACACATCAACCACTGAGGACAGTTCCTCTAGTGGACCCAACACATCAACCACTGAGGACAGTTCCTCTAGTGGACCCAACACATCAACCACTGAGGACAGTTCCTCTAGTGGACCCCACACATCAACCACTGAGGACAGTTCCTCTAGTGGACCCCACACATCAACCACTGAGGACAGTTCCTCTAGTGGACCCAACGCATCAACCACTGAGGACAGTTCCTCTAGTGGACCCAACACATCAACCACTGAGGACAGTTCCTCTAGTAGACCCAACACATCAGCTCAGGTGGTTGATGTGTCGTACGGGCAGGGTCATCTACCACCTGCCCCATTCCCTGGCTGGTCCTTGCAGCCGCCACCCCCTCCCTCTCAGCAATAGCCAATACAACCAGCATCTCCAGTGTCAACACCAACGGCATCGTCAAGCCACTCGAATGTTCAATTGTTGTTATTTAGGTAAATATGTTCAGTGTGTTCAAATAAGATGAATGGTCTTCCAGAAACAATAAAAAGAAGAATGTGAGAAGCATATGTTTACCTGTCAACTTGTTATTTCTACGAAAACAAGTACATATGATTTGTAAAAGGTTAAAAGTGAGTGAAAAGTCCATTTGTTTTTCTAGATGTGTATTTGTCACATACACACCCAGGGTGTGCAGTGGAATCAATAAGTGACAATGGCTGGCAGGAATGTGCAAACAACAGCACAGAACACACAATAAGAGCACTGTGTGAGGAACATATAATTACAAGATATAGAGAAATGTGAAAAATATTTAGATCAATTATGTATAGTTGCTACCGAAGTGTATTGTCTTGTAACAATTGTGATTTATTGGTATAGGAATATATCGCTCTCGCTCTCTCTCTCCCCCCACCCTACCCCCCCCCCATCTTGTTACACGTGGTTAAGGCGATGGACTAGAGATCCTGGGATCTTCCCGCTCGGTTTGAATCCTGCCGACAACGTCACGCTGTCCCTCCTTCCCCTGGCAGGAGGGTCAACGTCACGCTGTCCCTCCTTCCCCTGGCAGGAGGGACAACGTCACGCTGTCCCTCCTTCCCCTGGCAGGAGGGTCAACGTCACGCTGTCCCTCCTTCCCCTGGCAGGAGGGTCAACGTCACGCTGTCCCTCCTTCCCCTGGCAGGAGGGTCAACGTCACGCTGTCCCTCCTTCCCCTGGCAGGAGGGACAACGTCACGCTGTCCCTCCTTCCCCTGGCAGGAGGGTCAACGTCACGCTGTCCCTCCTTCCCCTGGCAGGAGTTCTTTGCTACTTTATGACATTCAATTCTGATGTGTTGTCATCTCACAGCACAGTGAAAACATGTCATCTAACCAGAGTGTAAATGTTACAGTGCAGTGCATGGTAATATATAATGTACAGATTACAGTTGCTAAAATACAGTCTACTAGGTATAGAAACAGTTATAAGATTACTTATAGAGTATGTATGAGGTATGTGCATAATAATAATAATAGGTATATATATGTATATATATATATATATATATATATATACACAGGTCAGTAAGTATTTAACAGGTAGTGAGGGATATGTAGTTCTATCAACAGTTAAAGATTAAAATACTGAATAATTTTATTAGATTAGATTCACATTTATTGTCATTGCCAAATAATTAGTCATCTAACTAGTGTAAATGCTACAGTAAATGCATGGTAATATACAATGTACAGTGGTTAAATAAGATGATAAGACAGTCTACTAAAAAACTACTACTAAAAACAGGTATAAAACAATATATATAGGTATGAGATATGTGCAGAATTATATATATATATATATATATATACAAGGTAAGTATCCAAGTGTCAAGTCAAGTTTATTGTCACTTCACAGTTTACACAAGTATAAAGCAGTGATGTGAAAATCTTATGTGCAAAACCCGACGACAGACAGCAGTTAGAAAAAAATAGAATAAAAATAGAATGAAGTTAAAAAATTAAAATTAAAATGCAATTTATAAAATGCAAAATATCGGCACAGAAAAGAGCAATATGTATATATAAATCAATGTAATAAAATATACATTGTTATATGCTATACGCCCTTGTTCAGCAGCCTGATGGCCTGACTGTGGAAGCTGTCTCTGAGTCTATTTGTACGGCACTTGATACTGCGGTATCGCCTGCCTGATGGTAACAGTGAGTACAGTTCGTGGCTGGGGTGGGCAATGTCTTTATGATGCGTTTGGCCTTGGCCACGCACCGCTGGTTGTATATATCCAGAAGGGAGGGGAGCTCACCTCCAACCATATACTGGGCCGTCCGCACCACCCTTTGAAGCGCTCTGCGCTCGAGTGCGGTGCAGTTCCCGTACCAGGCGGTGATACACCCTGTAAGAACACTCTCCATGGTGTCGTTATAGAATGTTCTCAGGATGCGGGGGCCCATGCTGAATGTCCTCAGACGCCTGAGGAAATACAGGCGTTGTTGGGCTCTTTTCACCACGTGTGTGGTGTGCGTGGACCATGTGAGGTCCTCGGAGATGTGCACGCCGAGGAACTTGAAGCCGCTGACCCTCTCTACTGCAACACCGTCGATGGAGATAGGGCTGTGCTCTCCCCTCTGCTTCCTGTAGTCCACGATCAGCTCCTTGGTCTTCTTGACGTTGAGGGCGAGGCTGTTCTCCTGGCACCACTGCTCCAGCGATCCGACCTCCTCCCTGTAGGCTGTCTCGTCGTCGCCGGCGATCAGGCCCATCACTGTCGTGTCGTCAGCAAACTTGATGATGTTGGAGCTGTGCATAGCCATGCAGTCGTGGGTGTAGAGGGAGTAGAGGAGAGGGCTCAGCACGCATCCTTGGGGGGCTCCCGTGTTGCGGGTCAGTGGCTCTGTGGTGGTGCTGCCCATCCTCACCACCTGGCGGTGGTCCGACAGGAGGTCCAGTATCCAGCTGAACGTGGATAAATCAACAGGTAGTGCTATACAATGTACAGTGGTTAAATATGATGTAAAAACGGTATACTAGGTCAACATAACAGGTGTGTAAACAGAGTATTTCTGCACAGAGATCGAGTGTAGCACACTAAGGTAGCCATACTGGCCAGAGGTGTAACTTATAGGCCAGAGTTATAACTAAATAAATATTTATATATAACTCATGCATTTCGATCCAATGTACATTGGCCCATACGTAGAACCACATATAGAACCACACCCAAGGAATCTTTCCAACATCCTTCCCTAGTTCAATGTAGAGGACTATATAGTGAAATCCTTCCCTCATTCCCTACTCCCTCTCTAGTAGTTCAATGTAGAGGACTATATAGTGAAATCCTTCCCTCATTCCCTACTCCCTCTCTAGTAGTTCAATGTAGAGGACTATATAGTGAAATCCTTCCCTCATTCCCTACTCCCTCTCTAGTAGTTCAATGTAGAGGACTATATAGTGAAATCCTTCCCTCATTCCCTACTCCCTCTCTAGTAGTTCAATGTAGAGGACTATATAGTTCAAACTATTTGGGACACTACTGCAGTCTCCATTAATGACATTATTTCTGTCTCATAATTCAACGTCAGATCTACCTCAGTGGAAAAGATACAAGATATTTGTATTGGCCAATAGCATCAGGTACATTGGAATACTGACTCCCCATTCCCTCCTGCTGAATACATCTCCAAAACAATACCATACAAATACCGTATTGACCCGATTATAAGACGACCCTCTTTTTCAAGACTCATTTTTGAACAAAAAAAGACCAATCTTTTTTTTTTATAAAGAAAATAATTTTATTTGAAAATAATGATATCACACATTGTGTTCAAATTTGCCTAACTTGGCAAACAAAAACAAAACAGGCTAGATTGCAATGAAACAGTAGTGCAATAAAACAGTAGAGCAATGAAACAGAACAT
>CM051015.1:24587144-24597144 GCA_027704905.1 Muraenolepis orangiensis
TGTTTTGACAGTGTAATGTTAATGACATGTTATGATAGTGTAATGTTAATGACATGTTATGATAGTGTAATGTTAATGACATGTTATGATAGTGTAATGTTATGACAGTGTAATGTTAATGACATGTTATGATAGTGTAATGTTAATGACATGTTATGATGTAATGTTAATGACATGTTATGATAGTGTAATGTTAATGACATGTTATGATAGTGTAATGTTAATGACATGTTATGATAGTGTAATGTTAATGACATGTTATGACAGTGTAATGTTAATGACATGTTATGATAGTGTAATGTTAATGACATGTTATGATAGTGTAATGTTAATGACATGTTATGATAGTGTAATGTTAATGACATGTTATGATAGTGTAATGTTAATGACATGTTATGATAGTGTAATGTTAATGACATGTTATGATAGTGTAATGTAAATGACGTTATGATAGTGTAATGTTAATGACATGTTATGATAGTGTAATGTAAATTACATGTTATGACAGTGTAATGTAAATTACATGTTATGATAGTGTAATGTTAATGACATGTTATGACAGTGTAATGTTAATGACATGTTATGATAGAGTAATGTTAATGACATGTTATGATAGTGTAATGTTAATGACATGTTTTGATAGTGTAATGTTAATGACATGTTTTGACAGTGTAATGTTAATGACATGTTATGATAGTGTAATGTTAATGACATGTTATGATAGTGTAATGTTAATGACATGTTATGATAGTGTAATGTTATGACAGTGTAATGTTAATGACATGTTATGATAGTGTAATGTTAATGACATGTTATGATAGTGTAATGTTAATGACATGTTATGATAGTGTAATGTTAATGACATGTTATGATAGTGTAATGTTAATGACATGTTATGATAGTGTAATGTTAATGACATGTTATGATAGTGTAATGTTAATGACATGTTATGATAGTGTAATGTAAATGACATGTTATGACAGTGTAATGTTAATGACAATGTTATGACAGTGTAATGTTAATGACATGTTATGATAGTGTAATGTTAATGACATGTTATGATAGTGTAATGTTATGACAGTGTAATGTTAATGACATGTTATGATAGTGTAATGTAAATGACATGTTATGATAGTGTAATGTTAATGACATGTTATGATAGTGTAATGTTAATGACATGTTATGATAGTGTAATGTTAATGACATGTTATGATAGTGTAATGTTAATGACATGTTATGATAGTGTAATGTTAATGACATGTTATGATAGTGTAATGTAAATGACATGTTATGACAGTGTAATGTTAATGACAATGTTATGACAGTGTAATGTAAATTACATGTTATGATAGAGTAATGTTAATGACATGTTATGATAGTGTAATGTAAATGACATGTTATGATAGTGTAATGTTAATGACATGTTATGATAGTGTAATGTTAATGACAATGTTATGACAGTGTAATGTTAATGACATGTTATGATAGTGTAATGTTAATGACATGTTATGATAGTGTAATGTTAATGACATGTTATGATAGTGTAATGTTAATGACAATGTTATGACAGTGTAATGTTAATGACATGTTATGATAGTGTAATGTTAATGACATGTTATGATAGTGTAATGTTAATGACATGTTATGATAGTGTAATGTTAATGACATGTTATGATAGTGTAATGTTAATGACATGTTATGATAGTGTAATGTTAATGACATGTTATGATAGTGTAATGTTAATGACATGTTATGATAGTGTAATGTTAATGACATGTTATGATAGTGTAATGTTAATGACATGTTATGATAGTGTAATGTTAATGACATGTTATGATAGTGTAATGTTAATGACATGTTATGATAGTGTAATGTTAATGACATGTTATGATAGTGTAATGTTATGACAGTGTAATGTAAATGACATGTTATGATAGTGTAATGTTAATGACATGTTATGATAGTGTAATGTTAATGACATGTTATGATAGTGTAATGTTAATGACATGTTATGATAGTGTAATGTTAATGACATGTTATGACAGTGTAATGTTAATGACATGTTATGATAGTGTAATGTTAATGACATGTTATGATAGTGTAATGTTAATGACATGTTATGATAGTGTAATGTTAATGACATGTTATGATAGTGTAATGTTAATGACATGTTATGATAGTGTAATGTTAATGACATGTTATGATAGTGTAATGTTAATGACATGTTATGATAGTGTAATGTTAATGACATGTTATGATAGTGTAATGTAAATGACATGTTATGACAGTGTAATGTTAATGACAATGTTATGACAGTGTAATGTAAATTACATGTTATGATAGAGTAATGTTAATGACATGTTATGATAGTGTAATGTTATGACAGTGTAATGTTAATGACATGTTATGATAGTGTAATGTAATGACATGTTATGATAGTGTAATGTTAATGACATGTTATGATAGTGTAATGTTAATGACATGTTATGATAGTGTAATGTTAATGACATGTTATGATAGTGTAATGTTAATGACATGTTATGATAGTGTAATGTTAATGACATGTTATGATAGTGTAATGTTAATGACATGTTATGACAGTGTAATGTTAATGACAATGTTATGACAGTGTAATGTAAATTACATGTTATGATAGAGTAATGTTAATGACATGTTATGATAGTGTAATGTTAATGACATGTTATGATAGTGTAATGTTAATGACATGTTATGATAGTGTAATGTTAATGACATGTTATGACAGTGTAATGTTAATGACATGTTATGATAGTGTAATGTTAATGACATGTTATGATAGTGTAATGTTAATGACATGTTATGATAGTGTAATGTTAATGACATGTTATGATAGTGTAATGTAAATGACATGTTATGACAGTGTAATGTTAATGACATGTTATGATAGTGTAATGTTAATGACATGTTATGATAGTGTAATGTTAATGACATGTTATGATAGTGTAATGTTAATGACATGTTATGATAGTGTAATGTTAATGACATGTTATGATAGTGTAATGTTAATGACATGTTATGATAGTGTAATGTTAATGACATGTTATGATAGTGTAATGTTATGACAGTGTAATGTTAATGACATGTTATGATAGTGTAATGTAAATGACATGTTATGATAGTGTAATGTTAATGACATGTTATGATAGTGTAATGTTAATGACATGTTATGATAGTGTAATGTTAATGACATGTTATGATAGTGTAATGTTAATGACATGTTATGACAGTGTAATGTTAATGACATGTTATGATAGTGTAATGTTAATGACATGTTATGATAGTGTAATGTTAATGACATGTTATGATAGTGTAATGTTAATGACATGTTATGATAGTGTAATGTAAATGACATGTTATGACAGTGTAATGTTAATGACATGTTATGATAGTGTAATGTTAATGACATGTTATGATAGTGTAATGTTAATGACATGTTATGATAGTGTAATGTTAATGACATGTTATGACAGTGTAATGTTAATGACATGTTATGATAGTGTAATGTTAATGACATGTTATGATAGTGTAATGTTAATGACATGTTATGATAGTGTAATGTTAATGACATGTTATGATAGTGTAATGTTAATGACATGTTATGATAGTGTAATGTTAATGACATGTTATGATAGTGTAATGTAAATGACGTTATGATAGTGTAATGTAAATTACATGTTATGACAGTGTAATGTCAATTACATGTTATGATAGTGTAATGTTAATGACATGTTATGACAGTGTAATGTTAATGACATGTTATGATAGAGTAATGTTAATGACATGTTATGATAGTGTAATGTTAATGACATGTTTTGATAGTGTAATGTTAATGACATGTTTTGACAGTGTAATGTTAATGACATGTTATGATAGTGTAATGTTAATGACATGTTATGATAGTGTAATGTTAATGACATGTTATGATAGTGTAATGTTATGACAGTGTAATGTTAATGACATGTTATGATAGTGTAATGTTAATGACATGTTATGATAGTGTAATGTTAATGACATGTTATGATAGTGTAATGTTAATGACATGTTATGATAGTGTAATGTTAATGACATGTTATGATAGTGTAATGTTAATGACATGTTATGATAGTGTAATGTTAATGACATGTTATGATAGTGTAATGTAAATGACATGTTATGATAGTGTAATGTTAATGACAATGTTATGACAGTGTAATGTTAATGACATGTTATGATAGAGTAATGTTAATGACATGTTATGATAGTGTAATGTTAATGACATGTTATGATAGTGTAATGTTAATGACATGTTATGATAGTGTAATGTTAATGACATGTTATGACAGTGTAATGTTAATGACATGTTATGATAGTGTAATGTTAATGACATGTTATGATAGTGTAATGTTAATGACATGTTTTGATAGTGTAATGTTAATGACATGTTTGACAGTGTAATGTTAATGACATGTTATGATAGTGTAATGTTAATGACATGTTATGATAGTGTAATGTTAATGACATGTTATGATAGTGTAATGTTATGACAGTGTAATGTTAATGACATGTTATGATAGTGTAATGTTAATGACATGTTATGATAGTGTAATGTTAATGACATGTTATGATAGTGTAATGTTAATGACATGTTATGATAGTGTAATGTTAATGACATGTTATGATAGTGTAATGTTAATGACATGTTATGATAGTGTAATGTTAATGACATGTTATGATAGTGTAATGTAAATGACATGTTATGACAGTGTAATGTTAATGACAATGTTATGACAGTGTAATGTAAATTACATGTTATGATAGAGTAATGTTAATGACATGTTATGATAGTGTAATGTAAATGACATGTTATGATAGTGTAATGTTAATGACATGTTATGATAGTGTAATGTTAATGACATGTTATGATAGTGTAATGTTAATGACATGTTATGATAGTGTAATGTTAATGACATGTTATGATAGTGTAATGTAAATGACAATGTTATGACAGTGTAATGTTAATGACATGTTATGATAGTGTAATGTTAATGACATGTTATGATAGTGTAATGTTAATGACATGTTATGATAGTGTAATGTTAATGACATGTTATGATAGTGGAATGTTAATGGCATGTTATGATAGTGGAATGTTAATGACATGTTATGATAGTGTAATGTAAATGATATGTTATGATAGTGTAATGTTAATGACATGTTATGATAGTGTAATGTAAATGACATGTTATGATAGAGTAATGTTAATGACATGTTATGATAGAGTAATGTTAATGACATGTTATGACAGTGTAATGTTAATGACATGTTATGATAGTGTAATGTTAATGACATGTTATGATAGTGTAATGTTAATGACATGTTATGATAGTGTAATGTTAATGACATGTTATGATAGTGTAATGTTAATGACATGTTATGATAGTGGCAGCACTCCTATCAGTTCAGTAGGTCACTGCCTGTGGATAAAGACTATCCTTAAACCTGCTAGTCCTTGCTGTACGGATGCTGAGGAACCAGCGACCAGGCGGTAGGGGAGAAGAGATTGAGCCCAGGGTGGTTGCAGTCCTTTATGATGGACATGGCCTTCTTCCAACATCCTGAAGATCTCCTCAATGCATGGAAGTGAACACCCGATTCTCTGCCGTCCTCACGACCCTCTGGATGTCTTTCTTGTCCTGTTCAGTGGTGTCTCCGTACCACACGGTGACGCCACCCGTCAGGGCGCTCTCTACGGGGCCACGCTAGAAGTTCAAAAGACTCAATGACTCTATGACCTATAACTAGTCACCATAATAATATAATATATACATATTTATATACACATATATAATAACATATATACATACATATAAACACTTATATAATAACATATATACGTACATATAAACACTTATATAATAACATATATACATACATATAAACACTTATATAATAACATATATACATATAAACACTTATATAATAACATATATACATACATATAAACACTTATATAATAACATCATATATAATACATTGCATTACAATAAGGTCATTCAACAGGTAGGCAAAATAACTACTAGTCAGCAATAAGTGCATGTTCCTAACAAGCCATAAGAATATGTAATAATATAATATATATATGTAGACCCAGGTGTAGATACACACCAGGTGTAGATACACACCAGGTGTAGATACACACCAGGTGTAGACCCAGGTGTAGATACACACCTGGTGTAGATACACACCAGGTGTAGATACACAGCAGGTGTAGATACACACACCAGGTGTAGATACACACCAGGTGTAAATACACACCAGGTGTAGATACACACCAGGTGTAGATACATAAACATGATGGATTCCCCTGATAGTGTGGGATTATAACGTGGATTAATCAATACTGTAGATTAGGTTGCTATTGTTCTCCCCTTGAGGAAAGGCAAACATGTACCTGGCCACCAAGTACGACTACACACATAGACACACACACACACATACACACACACACACACACACACACACACACACACACACACACACACACACACACACACACACACACACACACACACACACACACACACACACACACACACACACACACACACACACACACACACACTGTGCCACTGTGTTAATATATGGGTATTATCAGAGAGAGAGAGAGAGAGAGAGAGAGAGAGAGAGAGAGAGAGAGAGAGAGAGAGAGAGAGAGAGAGAGAGAGAGAGAGAGAGAGAGAGAGAGCGACAACACTATGCCTCTCCATTCTCTTGTAGGGCTCAGCCTGTCCCGTTGCCACGGTAACATAGCCCCACCCTTGGTGTTTTGAAAACTCTCACAAAATGTGTGTGTGTGTGTGAAAGAGAGAGAGAGAGAGAGAGAGAGAGAGAGAGAGAGAGAGAGAGAGAGAGAGAGAGAGAGAGAGAGAGAGAGAGAGAGAGAGAGAGAGAGAGAGAGAGAGAGAGAGAGAGGGGCGTGTCTAGTGGAGTACAGTTTGATTCAGTTGAATCGTTCCCCGAGACTGAAAGCAGCGTCGCTCGTGTACCGAACAGGTGTAGATCCAGGTGTAGATCCAGGTGTAGATCCAGGTGGGTGCTGATCCAGGTGTAGATCCAGGTGTAGATCCAGGTGGGTGCTGATCCAGGTGTAGATCCAGGTGTAGATCCAAGTGCAGTCTAGCGATGGGAGAGGACTCGTCCCACGCCGAGCGGTGCAGCCTGTCCAACTCGGGTCCCACCAGCCCGCTTCAACCGGAGCTTCTCATCCTGAGCTCCGGCGGCGGCGGCGGCGGCGGCGGCGGCTCCTCCACGCCGTCGTCCCCTGGCGGCGGCGGCACCCTGGCCCGGATGGGCTTCAAGCTGCCGACCAGCCCCACCCCCCCGAGCAGCCCGGACCGCGGCCAGGTGAGCGCCATCACCGTGGTGGCGCTCCTCGACAAGCTGGTGAACATGATGGACGCGGTGCAGGACAACCAGCAGCGCATGGAGTCGCGGCAGGGCGAGCTGGAGGGCGCCGTGCGGATGCTGCAGGGCGACGTCAGCCGCCTCGCCAAGACGCACACGGGCACCGCCGGCAGCGTCAACAAGCTGCTGGAGAGGTCCCGCAAAGTCACCGACAGCATGAAGGAGGTCAAGGACCGCATGGATAAGCAGGCCATGCTGGTGAGGCGGCTGGAGAGCAACCACCACAACCTGCTCAAGAGGAACCACTTCAAAGTGCTCATCTTCCAGGTGCGTGTGTGCGGCGCGTGTGCGTGTGTGTGCGCGTGTGTGTGGTGTGTGTGTGTGTGTGTGTGTGCGTGTGTGTGTGCGTGTGTGTGTGTGTGTGTGTGTGTGTGTGTGTGTGTGTGTGTGTGTGTGTGTGTGCGTGTGTGTGCGCGTGTGTGTGTGCGTGTGTGCGTGCGTGTGTGTGTGCTGGGGGGGTAGGGAGTAACTAACTGCATTCCTGAGGAGTCTATGAGTGAGTTTGTATTGTGGTGTGTCGTTGACATATGCAGTGTGTGTGTGTGTGTGTGTGTGTGTGTGTGTGTGTGTGTGTGTGTGTGTGTGTGTGTGTGTGTGTGTGTGTGTGTGTGTGTACAAAACAAGACAGCTTGTGTGTTGTTCTTGGTTATGTAACAGAATATCATCCCCTCATCATGTTATCGGGAACAGGACTTCATGGAATGGGAGACCCTGTTGAAATAAACCAGTTATTACACACACACACACACACACACACACACACACACACACACACACACACACACACACACACACACACACACACACACACACACACACACACACACACACACACACACACACACTCACTCACTCACTCACTCACTCACTCACTCACTCACTCCTGTGAAAGCATGCACCTGTCTGCTCCCACCCATCCTGTACTTGCCCTTGTATAAACACTGCATTACACACTGCATTATTTATGTGTGTGTGTGTGTTGTGTGTGTGTGTGTGTGTGTGTGTGTGTGTGTTGTGTGTGTGTTAGGGGCAGAGTGTGTATTGTGTTGCAAGCATGTGTGTATTGTTGTTTGTGTTGTGGGTTTGTGTGTGTGTGTGTTGTGGTGTGTATATTGTGGCTGTCTTGGTGTGTGTGTGTGTGTGTGTGTGTGTGTGGTGTGTGTGTGTGTGTGTGTGTGTGTGTGTGTGTGTGTGTGTGTGTGTGTGTGTGTGTGTGTGTGTGTGTGTGTGTGTGTGTGTGTGTGTGTGTGTGTGTGTGTGTGTGTGTGTGTGAGAGTGAGGGAAGGGTGTGTCTGGGAACAGAGCCACAGGATAATAGGGTTGGGCTCAGTGACTCCAGCTAGATCCGCTTACTACACACACACACACACACACACACACACACACACACACACACACACACACACACACACACACACACACACACACACACACACACCACACACACACACACACACACACACACACACACACACACACACACACACACACACACACAGCAGTCACCAGAATGAATCCACCACCAGAGAGCTTTTATTCCACATTGTTAAACTGTTAAACTGAGAGAACAGTTAGTGAGCGGAGGTTTTAACGACCACAACCCTCAACCCTCATGCCTGGAGAAGAGTCCTAGTTTAATGACGTCAGACGCTGAGGTCAGAGTTCAGCTGTTCATCTATTGAGGACACATTGATTGACACACTATCAACATATCAGTGGTGTGAGGAGACATGATCATCTAAGGTAGCCCTGTGACCTGGGGGTGAACTTACACACACACAAACACACATGCGTGTGTGTGCGCATATGCAAGGGTTTGTGTGTGTATGCAGTGGGCCGTGCGTGTTTGTGTGTATGTGTATATGCATGCATGTGGGTAGAGCAAGGCAATATATCTGTATTATATCAATATATTGGTATTATATCATTATATCTATATTGTATCAATATATTGGTATTATTATATTGATATTATTATGATATAGTGGTGATACGGCGTCAGTTTAGCTCAGGAGGTAGCGTGGTCGCCTCACAACTGGAAGGTTGCTGGTTCAATCCCTGCCGAATGGCTGAATGTGAGGCTTGATATGTAAAGCGCTTTGAGTAACCATTGGTTAGAAAAGCGCTATAGAAATGTCCATTTACCATATGGTGTGTATGGTGATAAGTGTTTTCCTGGTTCTAAAGGCTTCATTACAGTGAAGTGATTTTTCTGAACTTACCAGAAGGTTCTAGCTGTTCTATGATTTGCCTTTACCCACTTAGCCAATTTATATTTTCATATTGTCAGGTGTATATTTATTTATTCATTTTTATAGTTGAACTCAAAACTTATGTTAATTGTTCTAAAGGTCGTCAAATGACAATCAGTACTTAATTCACACAGATTTATACAAGCCTTTACCATGTGGACTATTTATTCATTAAATTACCATGAAACCTGCTATATCATGTGTATAATACATGCTATATCATGTGTATAATACATGCTATATCATGTGTATAATACATGCTATAT
>CM051015.1:24607144-24664644 GCA_027704905.1 Muraenolepis orangiensis
TGAATCATTGGTGAGGAACCGGAGACCGGACGGTAGAGGGGAGAAGAGATGGTGCCCAGGGTGGTTGTGGTCCTTTGTGATGGAGATGGCCTTCTTCCGCCATCTAGAGAGAGGAGAGGATGAATCGTGGGGAGAGACGGGTTTATTGGAGGTTGCACACAGTTTGAAAGGTACCAGGAAGTTGAAGAAAGGAAGCGATGGGGAATGTTCTCTTTCCTGTTTCTGTCTTTACGTCCGTGCAGCATTTTCTCAGTGTGTGTTCACCTTAAAGTAATGTGAAATATTGACTCAATATTGCCACATTCATTATCTCTCTCTCTCTCTCATTCTGTCTTTGTCTTTCTCTCGCTCTGTGTCTCTGTTTCTCTGTCCTTGTCTCTCTCTCATCACCTTATCACACTCATCATACTGCTGTCAGCTTCAGGTTTGCATTCCTTGCGAGCCGAGATCTGGGCTCTCTCATCTGAAACGTAACTCATAGAAAACATAACTCAAGATAAAGCTGAATTGTGTATATTATGATATAACACTGGGTGTGTTGTGTAGACTTATGGGGCTCATAACTCTTGCATAGAAATGTCTGGCATAGAATAAGAACATTTGAGGATAAATCCCACTTCATCAGTCAGGCTGGACGATATGATTCAAATCTAAATCCCGATAATCAGCAAGAATTTTGTCAATAGCGATAGCTGTTACAATATGGCAAAATCACCCACGACATAATCAAAACATCTATCGTATTGAACTGCGTTTTAATGCTATGTGTGACGTCTAACAAAACTATGACTTGAATAATATTAAAAAGAATAATATTATTTTAAAAAAAATATCGGCTGCCTCAGTTTTAAAACCACATTTGCTAGTTCTCATCAAGACAACAGATAATAATATGTAATTATTGTCCAGCCTTAAGTAGGGCTATACATACTCTCTCTCTCTCTCTCTCTCTCTCTCTCTCTCTCTCTCTCTCTCTCTCTCTCTCTCTCTCTCTCTCTCTTTTGATCCGGTGTCCTCAGTCCAACCTGTGAGACGCCCAGGAGCAAAACCTGCCCAACCCCTACCAGCTCCTTCATAAGATAATATTCTTGAGGATATTTTCAAGGATTAAAATGTCTGCTAAATTGGATAATTGTGAACTAGTATGTATAGGAAGTACAGTAATTGTACTGTACTTCCATGTTCCATGTAAACACTTTGGTTTAGCTTGCTAGCTTGGCAGATTGGGAATGTTCCATTGGTTGGATAGGGCTAATGTGTCGCCATGCTAAACTATGTGAGAAAACCTTAATCATTAACCCCTTATAGCAATAATCATTTACTGAATTGATTGGTTTGTTTGATTGATTCCTATTGTCCATTGAGGGGTAGAATCAAACTAAGAATATCACACCTTACTTGATAAGAAGAAAGGTAAAAAGCTCCAGGTGTGTTTCTCCAGATTGTGTTTGTAAAGTTTGCACTCTTAGCTCTTAAAGGCTAGCGGGAGCTTCTGGAGCCATGGAGCTTGTGAGAGGTTACCTGTGAGAGCCCAGGTGTAGTTACCTGTGAGAGCCCAGGTGTAGTTACCTGTGAGAGCCCAGGTGTAGTTACCTGTGAGAGCCCAGGTGTAGTTACCTGTGAGAGCCCAGGTGTAGTTACCTGTGAGAGCCCAGGTTCCTCCCCCTGGCCGGGGGCCTATAGCTGGAGGCCGCTGGAGGAACACAGAGGTTTTGTTGAAACTTGAATCCGGCCCTGAGGTTTGCGTCCCATCCTCTTAGATTTAGTGCGGTACCCCCCAGAGGCCACAGCAGCGCCCCCGGTGCACTGGAGGTGGTATGACAGCATGCTCTTCTATAATGGGCCCATGGAAACACTTCATGTAATTAAGTAATGTAAACATGTAATGTCTCCTTAAATTAATGTATGGTTAAAGAGTATTAAATGCAGTTTATTTTCCATTATTTCAGCTTTAAGGACAAACTCATCGTCTCATGTCAGCAATCAATAATGAAGGGATGGTACTTTGACAGCAATCCTAAGGCTGTATTTCAATTCAATAAAATTGAGTGGGTGATGAACCACCCTGTAGGCTGCACTGGAATGTGTTCTCCAGCTGTGTGTATCTTCCCTGATAGCGCTGAGCGTTGGCAGTCTGACATGTTATAACTAACCGAGGCATCCGTCAAAGGGAGGTGACGTACAAGTACCTGAGCGGTGCAGTCTGACTGAAAGCCATCCGATTAGCCACCGGCTGACGTTTCAGACCCCGGGGAGAGACGCATGCTGACGGGTGATTAGCCTTCCCCAGGAGCAGCTCTCTGTGGCCGGGGAGTGAAGCAGTACCGGGGGGGTGAGGTCTTCCTGTTGAGCCGGTCCTCACATATAAGGAAGCGTAGAGTAGCTCTCTGTCAGCAGAATTCCTTCACTCTCAGCTGCCTTGCATTCTCTGAAGTGCAGAGTTCATAGCGCCGTGCTGAAGGATTCTCACCTGACACGTCGAACACCACCAAGAGACAAGACTCTTTATGTTTGCCGAAAATAACAAGTAACAAGTACAATGGAATGCTTCCATTCCTCCGGTTCGAGGCGGTGGTCAAAGGGGTGGATTGGAAACCGACGCTACCCAACTACATGTATGATAAACATGTGGAACCACAATCGCTGAGCGGAACCACTGGAGAAAAAGTAGCGTGTAGTTAAATACATGACGCTGTATACACGAAACATTGATGTTCATGTGTGCACAGATACCGTGGGTAAAGAGAAGGGGAGTAATCGGACATAGGAAGGAAGAACAATATCTTTCAATGTTGATTTCAAATTTTCAAATTGGTTTCCCCGTCATCCAGCAGGAAAAATACTGAAAGCAAAAGAGAGTTCTGCTACAGAAGACACGCGGTGAGGCTCTAGGTGCTGTTAGCTCATGAATGGCTTCAGACTAAATTAAGGAAGCATAAAGACAATGAGCGCGTGACTCAATAATGAACTTATTTGATTGTCCAGAACAGAAGCAACAGTATTATTAAACCCTGGAGATGGGATGGCTACATTCATGCCCAAACTAATCTGTCTATGTTGTGTTTCTGCTGTGTGCTATTTCTTGTCATGTAATGTTGTTCTACCGAGACCATTTGTGTTGGAACGTACCAGAGTCAGCGCTGCTGCTGGAAACAAATTGTAGGAGAAACACGTCTCTGTCTGAAACATGCCTTCCTTCTTACTCTGTAGGTCCTAAACATGTTCAGAGATGATGGAACACAGACAGGGAGCTAGAGGAGGAGGGTTATCTCAAGGGCAGTATGGGGTTAGGCCTGAGCCCTAACCCTCTATAGTGGATGTTTAATGCAGTGCTGTGAGCATGTGGGCTGCTGAGCACGCTAAGGCTTTAGGGGAGTGAGGATTTATGGCTCCATGTTGGGGTCTTTATTTGGTATTTGCGGAGGCTATGTAGGGAGGCCTCTGCTGGGTTTGTTTTGTGCTTGTACCATAGATTGGGTTTAATTCAACACACCATGTTCCCATTGGCTAAAACATCAGGTCAGGGTCATGTGAGGAGCCATATAACTATCGTCCTGTTCACCCCTGGCTCTTCTCTGTCTCTCTCCGTAGGAAGACAGCGAGATTCCCTCCACCGTCGTGGTCAAAGACTCCCTCAAGTCGCCTCCCAGCCAGTACGACGCCGAGTCTGTCCTGCCGGCTCCCTCCCTCACGGGCTCCGTGGAGGCCAACTTTGGCACCGACGAGGGCCTCCAGACCATAAGCCTGTCCTCCGAAGAGGACGCCCAGGCCAAGGCCGAGGCCGAGGAGGACGCCTTCCTGGAGTCGCTGGCCATGGGCCCCTCCAGGTCCTTCGATCGCTTCAAGGCGGACAAGCTGAAGCGCTCCAGCCTGAAGAAAGTGGAGAGCATCAAGAAGGCCTTCTCCCGCCAGAGCATCGAGAAGAAGATGACCAAGATCGGCACCAAGATCGTCTCCCATGAGCAGAGGGACAAGATCAAGAAGAGCCTCACCCCCAACCACCCCAAGAGCCCCACCTCCCGCAGCTCCTCCTTCAAGGTGTCCCCCATGACCTTCAACGTGAAGAAGCAGCGAGACTCCGGGCTCCCCCCAGAGCTGGACCAGATGGTCCACGTGGAGATCCCCGCTCTGGGCAGCATGGACGGAGAGATTGCGCCGCTGGACGAAGGCTTCGCAGCGGAGGCGGCTGAGGCTCTGCTGACCCCGCCCACCCCTGAGAGCATCCAGATGGGGCTTGTTGTAAACGGAGATGCTGGCAGCGTGGAGGGGGCCGACCCGAGCTGCGACCGCAGTGCGGGCTTAGTGCTTCCAGAGCAACACGAAGAGGATGGAGAGGATGGAGAGGAGGAGCAGCAGGGAGTGGCTGTTAATGGGGCCGGTGATGCCATGGCTGATGTCGCTGCTGCTGATGTCGCTTCTGCTGATGTCGCAGCTAACGTGGCTGCAAATATTTCCATGGCAACCATCTCCGTGGAGCAAGCATCCTAATCACTATTTAGTTTGATTTGTTGGTCTTAAAGTTTTTGCTTGTTTTCATTTAGTTTGAGTTTAAAGTTGTCTTTTTAAATTGTCACTGTTTGTTTGGCAACTGTTTTTATGTTGTATTTCTTCTCACAGCCTTCTGACGTACGCCTAGAAACGACTAGAGTCTAGAGAGAGAATATCACAATCGTTCTTTTTCTTTATTAACCTTCAACATTTGGCAATAATCGAACACACAAGTTTCCATCTTCAATCCAATGCAGGTTCCCTCGACCCCTGTGTGGTGTTCTCCAGGCTCACAGTCACAACAACTCTCACAGAACTCAAGCCATTCAGGACACACATATCTACAGGGAGCGCGACAAGCATCTCCTCCCTCCTCCTCCTCCTCCTCCTCCTCCTCGGTTGCTCGGCCTCTGGAACACTCCATCAGGTGAAGAAATAGACTCTTTGTTAGGTGGAAGGAAATCAAGAAAAAAAAGACTACTGCCCACAGCTGGCGGAGTTGGTTGCCAGTTTGTGTTGGAAGATGGAATGAGAGGTTTGTAAATGGCATGTTTTCAAGTCAGAGCTGGAGTATTGTTGGGGACTACATTTCCCAGAAGCTCTTGTCGCTGAATGTCCAACTTCCTTCATTTCCTGTCAACATACTGACACGTCCGCTGTCCACGTCCACCCGTACTCCACAATCACACCAAGCTACACTAAGTTGAATTCTTGTTGATGACAACACATTTAGGTGATAATCTAATTGTAGTCTATTGTATATTTAACAATAGCATTAAATGTTCATGTTTTGTTCATCCATCAAATGCCACAACACAGTGAGGCTGCTCAATGCAGACACAATGGGTTCTGAGTCGAGGTTCTCTTCGTTTGTTAGTTTGTTTACATGCTTTTACAGTCAACACTTTTATGGTTCTATTAATGAGCGTTATGCATGCCATAATTCTGGATAGAATGACCGTACTAAAACATACATTCTATTCACCATTATGATACTGTATCTTATTCTAGGAACTATAGTCTCCATGACAACAAACCATCGCCGAGCTCTTACCGTGTTAACATGCATCAACATCTCCCTTAATGCAACCATATGCAGAACAAGGGTTAGGATTGAATACCTTGTCTTTTCATTAATGTGAAATTGGGCTCCGATCTGATTGGTTGGGGGGTTCTCTGATTCATTAGACTCAATAGATAACCTCTATAGTCTAATGTTTACTTCTTCTCACTTATTACACAATCTCTTGGGCATAAGAGTCTTTATTTTTGCCAAAGGTTATTTTATTAATGCTTGCTCCCCATTCACTCCCGCTGTATGAATTTCTACAACAAAACTATACTACACTGTACTATACTATACTATACTATACTATACTATACTATACTATACTATACTAATACAATAAGCACACACATACAAGTCCACTCACACATACAGTATGCAGGGTCTTTGCCACAGAAGGCCGGTTTCCACCAGAGGGGAAATACACAACAGACACAATGGGTATTGGAAGGATCCTTTAAGTGCTGTCTGGTTACTTTGGTGTACAGGCCTCCTGATCAGGTAGTGATTTGACCATGACTTGTATGAATTGAATCGTCCTGGATCCTTTTAGTTGAATCCTGAGAAATCAAAACCTTTCTTACCACAATCAAACTAAACGTTTAACCAATGAATGGAATGCCTGGATGCAAGATGGAGATGAGAGAGGGAGAGAGAGAAAGGTAGAGGAATGGAGAGAGGACAGATTTCCTCTGTTGGATGGATGTCTCTTCTCCAGGCTGTTTGTCTTCCTCCTGGCCTCCTCATAGAGACCCAGGTGGAGGAGGAGTGGAGGAAGAGGCGTTGAAGGTGTGGCATCCCATATGGAGGTCTTCTGTCCCAGGGAGGGGGCTCAGGTCTCCTGGATGGGGGGGTGTGTGGACAGGGCGATGCAGCCCATATGGAGGTCTTCTGTCCCGGGGAGGGGGCTCAGGTCTCCTGGATGGGGGGTGTGTGGACAGGGCGATGCAGCCCATATGGAGGTCTTCTGTCCCGGGCCGTGGGGAGAGCAGACGGGGGCTGCTGGGTGGGCAGGGGGGAAGGTGTCTGATGGGGAAGCGGTAATGAGATGTCTTGAGGGTGAGGGCGGGTTAGATGGTGGGCTAGCAACGTATTTATAAAAGCCGAAACTAGAAGACAGGGACTTGGGAGTTTGAGTTTAATGGGAGGCCGGGGGATTCACCTCGCTGTACCTTTTTAAGTGAATCATAACAATGTAATAAATACTAATTCCTTCAATGCCAAGCAGAAATATGTTTCTTTGATCCTGACTTGACAACATAATGGAACTATGCAAATACAATCCTGGTGCGTCAGGTTTGTTAAGGAGTAATGGATCCAACTGAAGGTTTCCAATAGCGTTTGATGTGTGATGTGTGTGTATGTGTGCATCCGTCTGTGTGTGCATCCTTGTGTATGTGTGTGTGTGTGTGTGTGTGCACGTCCTTGTGTGTGTAGGTTTAGTCAGCGTTCTGTAATTCTGCTCCAGTGTTGACCCTCTGTATTGACCCAACAGCTGACCCCCCCACTGTAAACCTCACTCTTTAACTCCAGGACAAACACAAGCAATAAGTGTTTATATTCCAAATCCAATTTAGATCGGCCAACTTACTTATAAGCATATACATATTCATATCCATATTTGTTGAATTGTAACATGGGAGTTTGAATGTGGATAAAAAGTGACTAATGTATTATATATATATATAGTACATATATTGTATGTGCTTGACTATTACATTTAATAAAAAGGTGTGTGGACAGAGAGTATGTTGATTGTGTTGATTCATACCAGGCCTTCTCACTCAACTGATCCTCCACATTAGGTTCTGTTTTTCTGTCCTCTTCTTTAGACTCAAGCAGCTTTTAATTAACATAGGCCGTACGATAATACGATAATAAAACAATATATTTTACACATCTTGAATTCCTCGTGGGTTTGTGGTATACAAAGAGAAGCATTTCATTATTACTTCTTAACTATTCTAAATTGTAGACGCTGCTTCTTTTCCTGCAGTTTGAACCAAACTGGTTGATATTAGGCCTACTAGCAGCCTACTATGAAGATGTACAACCATAGTGAGTGTAGCCCAAGTTCATGGTAATATATAATGTACAGTGGTTAAATAAGATGTAAAAATGACTAGGTCTACTAGGTATAACAAGAGGTATACAATTACTTATAGAGTAAGTATGAGATATGTTCAGAAATAGATGTATATATATATATATATATATATATATATACACAGGTATACAAGCAGGGCTGCCAAGTTTCAGGAAAAAGTAGGAGTGAGACTTCCGGGGGAAGATGCGTTCGGCCGGCGGCGATTTTTTTGTTGGCCTTTTTTAATTTAAATGAACATTAAGACTGTTGTGACGTCTTCACCCCCATGCCATGCCCCATGCCATGCCCCATGCCATGCCATGCCCCATGCCATGCCCCATGCCATGCCCCATGCCATGCCCCATGCCATGCCCCATGCCATGCCATGCCCCATGCCATGCCCCATGCCATGCCCCATGCCATGCCCCATGCCATGCCCCATGCCATGCCCCATGCCCCATGCCATGCCCCATGCCATGCCCCATGCCATGCCCATGCCCCATGCCATGCCCCATGCCATGCCCCATGCCATGCCCCATGCCATGCCCCATGCCATGCCCCATGCCATGCCCCATGCCATGCCCCATGCCATGCCCCATGCCATGCCCCATGCCATGCCCCATGCCCCATGCCATGCCCCATGCCATGCCCCATGCCCCATGCCATGCCCCATGCCATGCCCCATGCCATGCCCCATGCCATGCCCCATGCCATGCCCCATGCCATGCCCCATGCCATGCCATGCCCCATGCCATGCCCCATGCCATGCCCCATGCCATGCCCCATGCCCCATGCCATGCCCCATGCCATGCCCCATGCCATGCCCCATGCCATGCCCCATGCCATGCCCCATGCCATGCCCCATGCCAGCTGCTCTCCCTGCTCTGTCCGCCTCCTCATGCTTATATAGTGTTAATAATTGACCAGCACAAGTAGAAATGAAAACAATTGTAACAAGAAAGTTTGACAAATAAAATACATTTATTTATAAAATGTCAATATAAAGAAAACATAGCAGCCTTTAAAGAAACAATAGCAGCCTTTTAAGAAACAATAGCAGCCTTTTCCTTTAGTGCATTTTTTTTAAAGTGTAACAAAATTAGAACCAGAATAATATATATGTAATATATATTATAAAAAAATGTTGTAGGTGTTTGTGGCAGATTGTGATGCCTTGATGACAGAGGGGGGGGGGGGGGGGGGGGCTCCCATTTGAGACACTGTGGCTCAAGGTTTGCCATCTCCACAGTCATGATGGATGATAGAGTTCCATCAAGAGCCAAACTGTTTCGGGGTTTGGTTTAGTTCAGTCCCACCACAGAGAACACTCGTTCAGCATCAGCATTTGAATGTGGAAGTACCAACACCAACTTGGCAATACGAGAGAGCCTCCCAAACCTGCTCCTACCGAGCCCACACCGCGATGACTTAACTAACACTGCTATTAGTCACGGTGGTTTGTTGTTAAACCCACCGCAGCAACCTGCCACACTGCTCACCAGCAGCCTGTGGAACGTTAAGTCTCACGTAGTTGACTTAATCTAAATAAAAATATTTGTAAAAATAATGTGTTTGTAATAATTTCAGTCGCGGCATTACTGAGGCGCTGACAGACGTTTCACGTTTACTTTTCGATTTCTCCACCATAAGTGTTGTTCCCATAGGTTGAGGTTGTTCTTCATAGGATAGAGACGCAATGACCCGCCCTAAGCTGCCTCTGATTGGTTTGTATACGTGGTGCCTTTCGTTGGGTTGGTTAGATTTAGCCTCGAGGGCTGATGATTGGTTATCACATATCTCGGTCAGCCAATCGGGGGCAGAATAGGGCGGGCTCACCCTGTCCCTGACTCGAACTACGGCAAGCCTCAAGCAACAAGTAATGGAAATATATAATTTAAAAAAAATAATAATTATAAAATGGTGAAAGGGGGAAAAAGCGTGTGAAATGGGAAGTGTGGCGCGAGGCGCGTGAAGAGGTTAACTTGCGTGACTCTCACTCTCAAAGGGTGAGACTTGGCAGCTCTGTATACAAGTATCAACAGGTGGTGAGCATGGGTATGCAGTGTTATGAACAGTTATATATATATACACAGTAAGTACAGTAGAAATGTGCATGGCTATCATACAGGTATGTAAATATAACACATGAAATATGTAAATTATAGGTAGAGATTTCCACCATCGTGCCTGTCCCTAAACAACCCAAGGTAACCTGCCTGAATGACTATAGACCTGTAGCCCTCACCTCAATTGTCAGCAAATGCTTCGAGAGGTTGGTCAAGGACTTTATTTGCTCTGTGTTACCTGCCACGCTGGACCCATTGCAATTTGCATATCGTCAAAACAGATCCACGGACGACGCAATTGCCATGGCCCTCCACACTGCCCTTTCCCACCTGGAGGGAAAGAACTGTTATGTGCAAATGCTGTTTGTGGACTACAGCAGAGCGTTCAACACGATAGTTCCTGCCAAGCTCGACACCAAGCTTAGAGGTCGAGGCTTGCCCCCATCCACGTGCAGCTGGATACTGGACCTCCTGTCGGACCGCCGCCAGGTGGTGAGGATGGGCAGCACCACCTCAGAGCCACTGACCCTCAACACGGGAGCCCCCCAGGGATGCATGCTGAGCCCTCTCCTCTACTCAAGTTAAGTCAAGTCAAGTTTATTGTCACTTCACTTCACACCCACGACTGCATGGCTATGCACAGTTCCAACGTCATCATCAAGTTTGCTGACGACACGACGGTGATGAGCGACGACGAGACAGCCTACAGGGGAGGATAGCACGGCCCTATCTCCATCGACACCACACACGTGGTGAAAAGGGCCCAACAACGCCTGGATTTCCTCAGGCGTCTGAGGAAATTCAGCATGGGCCCCCGCATCCTGAGAACATTCTATAACGGCACCATGGAGAGTGTTCTGACAGGGTGTATCACCGCCTGGTACGGGAACTGCACCGCACTCGAGCGCAGAGCGCTTCAAAGGGTGGTGCGGACGGCCCAGTATATGGTTGGAGGTGAGCTCCCCTCCCTCCTGGATATATACAACCAGCGGTGCGTGGCCAAGGCCAAACGCATCATAAAGACATTGCCCACCCCAGCCACGAACTGTACTCACTGTTACCGTAAGGCAGGCGATACCTCAGTATCAAGTGTACCGCACAATCAGGCTGCTGAACAAGGGCGTATAGCATATAACAATGTAGATTTGATTACATTGATTTATATATATATAAATATATATTGCTCTTTTTCTGACATATTGCTCTTTTTCTGACATATTGCATTTTATATATTGCATTTTTATCTATATATTTTTTACATATTTAACTTATACAGTTTTATACAGTTTTGTACTTTTTTACTTTTATCCTATTCTGTTTTTTCTGTCTGTCGTCGGGCACATAAGATTTTCACTCATTGCTTATACTTGTCACACGTCACATGTAGATATGAAACAGTAAATCTATGGATATACATTATGAAACATTGTAAAGATATAATATATAGTATATGATTATATATGTATACAATTATAAAACATTGTAAACATATTTAATAGTGTATGATTAAAACTTCTTTATTCAGTGACCTAAACGAGTGTTGTATGGTGGATGTTTGTCTCCCCCTAGTGGAATGTTCCTATATGTTCCGGTAACTATATTTTATATATTTAAGTATATAACAAACTTAACAATAAAGTATATTTATATAGTACGCCACCAGTGAGAGGACTCGTCTTTGTAAAAATATATAGGACATAATCTTACATAATATAGTCTGTGGTTATGTTATGTTAGTATATGTCAAATAACATCTATATTTCGCATTCAGTCACGGTGGCCGAGAGGTTAAGGCGTTGGACTCGAAATCCAATGGGGTTTCCCCGCACAGGTTCGAATCCTGTTCGTGACGAATCTCTTTTTATATATATTTATTTTTATACCTATTTTATATTTACAATTATATGTATATTTATAATTTGCCTTCTGTAGTCACCGTGGACCATTTGTACATTTGACAAGAGTCAATATAGACGTGTACATATAGACACATGCCATGAGGTCTGATGATACTCATTACACCATGATATATGAATATATACATTTACTATATACGTATATATATAATATATACACATATATAATATATATATATATACATATATACATATAGTAATCTAATCTGATCTAATCTAAAATACACGTATAATAAATATACACACATTTACAAAATACATATGTCATACATATACAATAGCATAACTCCATCAGTACCATAAACACTACCATACTCCATCAGTACTATAAACACTACCATACTCCATCAGTACTATAAACACTACCATACTCCATCAGTACTATAAACACTACCATACTCCATCAGTACTATAAACACTACCATACTCCATCAGTACTATAAACACTACCATACTCCATCAGTACTATAAACACTACCATACTCCATCAGTATGTGTTGTAGTATGTGATATAGTATGTGTTGTAGTATGCGTTATAGTATGTGTTGTAGTATATGCCGATATTTTGCATTTTATAAATTGCATTTTTATTTTTATTTTTTAACTTTATTCTATTTTTATCTTATTTTTATAACTGCTGTCTGTCGTCGGGTTTTGCATACGATTTTCACATCACTGCTTTATACTTGTGTAAACTGTGACGTGACAATAAACTTGACTTGATGTGTTATAGTATGTGTTATAGTATGTGTTGTAGTATGTGTTATAGTATGTGTTGTAGTATGTGTTATAGTATGTGTTACAGTATGTGTTGTAGTATGTGTTACAGTATGTGTTATAGTATGTGTTGTAGTATGTGTTACAGTATGTGTTATAGTATGTGTTACAGTATGTGTTGTAGTATGTGTTATAGTATGTGTTGTAGTATGTGTTGTAGTATGTGTATAGTATGTGATATAGTATGTGTTGTAGTATGTGATATAGTATGTGTTGTAGTATGTGTTATAGTATGTGATATAGTATGTGTTATAGTATGTGTTGTAGTATGTGTTATAGTATGTGTTATAGTATGTGTTATAGTATGTGTTATAGTATGTGTTGTAGTATGTGTTATAGTATGTGTTGTAGTATGTGTTGTAGTATGTGTTATAGTTAGAGGTGGGACGATCGATCGGCTTCCGATCATTATCGGCCGATTTTGAAGAAAAATGCGCAATCGGAGAATGCCGATCTTTCTTTAATGTTGCCGATTTCATAGCCGATCCTGCACGTGAGAAACACGTGAGCTCATCTCTTTACCAGCGAGTAAAACACGTGGGGCTCCGCCTCTTTTCTAAACAGAGTGATACAGAGTGATAACATTTGCCATCTGTAATGTGTGCAAAGAGAAAATATCTCGTGGAGGAAGCAAGGTAAAACATTTCAACACGACAAATTGAATAAGACACCTGAAAACTCATCACCCAGCGCAGCATGGCGAGTTTGTTAAACTGACCGTGGAGAACGAGAACCCCAGGAATGCATGATGGATGAAACTGTTCTATAATACAGGGGTTCCCACCCTTTTTTGTGCCACGGACCGGCAGATACATGGAAAAAAATCTCGCGGACCAGTTGTCAATTTTCGCGGACCGGTTGTCCGGTATGTAGTATGTGTTATAGTATGTGTTATAGTATGTGTTGTAGTATGTGTTATAGTATGTGTTGTAGTATGTGTTGTAGTATGTGTTATAGTATGTGTTGTAGTATGTGTTATAGTATGTGTGTAGTATGTGTTACAGTATGTGTTGTAGTATGTGTTATAGTATGTGTTATAGTATGTGTTGTAGTATGTGTTATAGTATGTGTTGTAGTATGTGTTATAGTATGTGTTATAGTATGTGTTACAGTATGTGTTGTAGTATGTGTTGTAGTATGTGTTATAGTATGTGTTGTAGTATGTGTTATAGTATGTGTTACAGTATGTGTTGTAGTATGTGTTGTATGTTGTAGTACTTCTTTATTCCCGCCCCATGCTGACGGACGGTAACCACCAACTAGGGTCCACCCCTCTCGTTATCCGGCAGATGGACTCGTCCGGTGGACTATAAAGCAGCCCGACGGGACCACTCCGCCAGTCTGGGGGTGGTGGGTTCAGTGAGAAGAACGTAGTATCCGATATCGATACATGTACAAATAGATGATCGATAACCCGATCTAGGGTGTTTAAGGGGTTTATAGTCTCATTGTTCGAGGGGTTAGATGATCTCTGAGGAGGAGGAGGAACACGTAACGTCCTGAAGCTAACGCTGTTAGCACCACCGAGCTAACCCTCTCTCTTTATAGTTAATATAAAGAGTTATCATTGACCAGGTTACACATTAACTATCGATAACTACTAATAACTAATAACTAGTCAAGTGGTTCGATTAGAGGCTCAATTAGAGGCTGATGTCTTAAAGCCCCTGGTGCGGGAGGAGCTAGGTGCTAACTAGCTAGCTGTAGCTTCTTGTAACTCCGCCGGTAGTTTATTGATTAGTTAGATGATTCGATTGATTAGTTAGATGATGACTACTACTAATAACCCGCCAACCGAGGCCGCCCTCTTCCTCCTGAAGGACGTGAAGGCGGGATCCAAGAACCTCAGCATCGTCTTCATCGTCCTGGAGATCGGTGAGGAAGAACCCACGGTGGAGGTCTCGGAAATACCGCGAGAGCTCGTCTTTTAATGTTTGAGATACCGCGGGATCAGTGGGTCATGTTGTAGTTTACCCTTTTTCTAACTCTAAAACTTTATTGATCTTTATCACAAAATGTTTTAATGACTATTTATCTTTATCACACTGTTTCCCATTACTTTATTTATATTTATCACACGATATCACATTACTTTATTAACCTTTATCACACTGTTTCACATTACTTTATTTATCTTTATCACATTACTTTAACCTTTATCACACTGTTTCACATCACTTTATTTATCTTTATCACATTACTTTAACCTTTATCACACTGTTTCACATCACTTGTATTCATCCCAATACACATAAGTGTTTGGCACAATTGCTCTGCTAAAGAATAATAATATATTTTATAAATTGAGAATGAACATGAAATATACATTTAATATGCACACCAAAAAACGTTTGAGTAATATCTATGTAACTAACGCATTACATAAAATAAAAGGAACCTTGTGCATAGAGTATGTCGTATTTCCTCCTTTTTAACTACTTGACTTATGGTGGGTGCTGATCCCTGGTGAAACCTTTGACCTCTGGTCTCTTGATCCCCCCCCCCCCCTGACCTCAGGGAGGGTGACGAAGACGAAGGACGGTCACGAGGTACGCTCCTGCAAGGTGGCGGACAAGAGTGGCAGCATCGCCATCTCGGTGTGGGACGAGCTGGGCAGCCTCATCCAGGCCGGGGACATCATCCGGCTGACCAGAGGGTAGCCCCCCCTCCCCAACCTCCTGTCCAGCCCTCATCATTAGATTAGATTATATTCTAATGTGTTGTCATTTCACAGCACAAGTACAGTACAGAGAAAATAAGTTGGCATCTAACCAGAGTGCAAATGTAACCGTAAAGTGCAGGTAATCTATAATGAACAGTGGTTAAATAAGATGTAAAGACTGTCTATAACTTATTTGATACCTATAGTGTATGTATGAGATATATGCAGAGTTCTGTATGTAGGTAAGTTAGTATATAAGATATATATATATCAACAGGTAGTGAGCAGTGATATGCAGTTGTATCAACAGTTGAAGAATAGAACATGGAATGCATCAATAAGACATGTTTCATATCTTTTAAAATACATCCGTCTAACTAGACAGCAGCTACTATCCACACTTGTTGGATGTTTATTCGTTTACTACGGATCTAATACTGGCTAATTTTGTCCGTATTGTCCACAGAAGTCTGCATTACAGACTCTTCCACAGTCTTTCAGGCGTGTGTGTTCATCTACGTGTGTGTGTGTGTGTGTGTGTGTGTGTGTGGTAGGTATGCGTCCATCTGGAAGGGCTGTCTGACGCTGTACACTGGGAGAGGAGGGGACCTGCAGAAGATCGGAGAGTGAGTCCTCTGAACCTCGTCTGTTGTGAGGGAGGCCGATGGCTAATAACGTGATCCGCTGGATCACTAGGCTAATCTTCTTCTTATCGTGTCCACAAGACAGTCAGTTACAAGGCTTGGCTAGATGTGGTTCAGCCACAGCTGAACACAATGCTGTCCCTTCTCATTAAACTCTGCCAAGTCCGATGCTGTGCAGGGTTGCTCCAGCAGGGGGCATATCAGGAGGTGCTGCATGGTTTGTGGTTCGATGCCGCAGTCACACACAACGTCCCCGTCATTTAGGTATCCCCATTTGGCGAGAGTGGCTTTTGCACGTCCAACACCAGATCTTATTCTGTTTAGGCATTTCCACACTGCGTAGTTGGTGTCTGCTCCAGGGGGCAGTGCCTCGCTCGCCTTTAGCTCCATTGTTGTTGCTGATGGGAGGTTGTCAAGTCTTTCTTCCCACCGAGTGACTCTTTCACTGCTTGTGCTCGGTGTTCCGAGGGGTGGGACGCTCTTCAGGAAACTTTTCCTGGATTTAAGGCGGCTTTTGGCTGGCACATGGCCGAAGAGAGGATGTCTTTGGTCAGTAGACTGTTGTTGGCGCTCTTTCTTGCTTGCTGCATTTCGTCGTATCTCTGGTGGGGCTATGCCTGCCAGGATGTACAGACGGTCTGTAGGTGTTGATTTCAGGCAGCCTGTGATAAGGCGGCAGCTAGCATTGAGGGCGGGATCCAACTTCTTGGCATGGGCAGCTCGCTCCCATACTGGGCAGGCATACTCGGCAGCTGAGTAGCAGAGGGCTAGTGCGGTTGACTTCAGAGTCTGTGGGTTAGCACCCCAGGTTGTGCCAGTGAGCTTGCGGATGATGTTGTTCCTCGCACTCACTTTGCACTTGGTCTTCTCAGTGTGGGTCTTAAAAGAGAGGCATCTGTCCAGGGTTACCCCTAGATAGACTGGGTGCTCACAGTGTTCAAGGGAGGTTCCTGACCAGCTGACCTTCAGTTGGTGCTTGGCTTCACGGTTTCTCAGGTGGAAGGCACACACCTGTGTCTTAGATGGGTTTGCACGTAGGTGGTTCAGAGCGTTGGAAGTCTGTCTTCCACAACTTTGAAATCAGTGGCTTGTGCACCTATGCCAAGATCATCTGCATAGATGAAGCGGCGGGTGTCTGCACTTTTTGGTTGGTCGTTGGTGTAGATGTTAAAGAGAAGTGGTGCAAGCACACTTCCCTGTGGGAGGCCATTCCTGAGTCTTCGCCACCTGCTTTTCTTTCCTCCTAGATCAACGAAGAAGTGCCTATTTTCAAGCATGCTTTCAATCAACTCTGTCAGACGGGTGTCTCTTGTGGTCTCCAGGATCTTGCTGAGGAGACGTCTGTGGTTGACTGTGTCATAGGCAGCTGAGAGGTCGACAAACACCACACCAGTTACCATCCCTTCCTCATATCCGTCTTCGATGTACTGGGTGAGGTTGAGTACTTGGCTAGTTGTCGACTTGCCAGGGCGGAAACCTGCTTGTTCAGGGATGAGGTGTTCGTCAACAAAGGTACCAATTCTGTTGAGGATCAGACGTTCAAAGAGCTTGTAGGTGTGGCTCAAAAGTGAGATTGGTCTGAAGTTCTTGGGAGCGGATGGATCTTTCCCAGGTTTCAGCAGTGCTATAATGTGGGCTTTCTTCCAGATGTTAGGGAGCTTGTGTGTTGTTAAGCACTCATTGTACAGCTGTAGAAGCCACGTCTTTGCCTTGTGACCGAAGTGCTTGATCTGTTCCGTTGCGATATTATCCAGTCCAATTGCCTTTCCTGGTTTGAGGATAGAGATTCCCCCTTCCAGCTCTTCCATAGTAAGCTGTCTTGTAAAAGCAGGGTCCTCGATGTATTTCTTGCGGTTCAGCTTGGTCTTTTTCCCTCTCTTTCTACTCTTTCCATTTTCGAGCAATTCGTTGGCAACTTGGTTGGCAGTGACTTTTGGGTGCTGAGGAGCTGCTTTAGGATCACCCCGTAGCTTGTGAATAAGTGCCCATGCTTTCTTGCTGTTTTTTGACATGTCTGTGGACTCTATAAGAGCATTCCAGGTCTTGCTTCGCTCTTGGGCAATGCTTTCCATCACCTTCTCGCCTTGGGCAGTTGTTCATCTGAGAAGGGATCTGCTTCAAACATGCTGAAGTAGTTGTCATAGAGTCCTGTACAGTCCTTTGAAAGTCCTGGTATATATTCAACTCTACAGCCTCGTGGGATATGTTTCCGAGCAGTTTTCAGCACCAGGTTAGCAAATTGGTCGTAGTTCTTGCTAACTGGTATTATATTTTTGATCTTTTCTTCCAGCTCGTTGGTGAAACCTTTCCAGTCTGCTTTCTTGTAGTTGAAGCGCCTTTTAAAGGGCACGATGGTTGGGACTACAGCCGCATTGATTAGAATCCCAATGGGACTGTGTTGGCTTGATGGAATAGGGTCCAGCACAGTCTTTTTACACAGTCCAGCGATGTTACTTGTGACCATGGTGAGATCTGGGTTGTAGCCACGTTTCCAGCGAGCACTGAAAAACGAGTGTGGTAGCTTGGGGTCATGGATCAGACTTAGTTGGTTAGGATCCATCCAGTCCTCTACTGCTTCTCCATCCTTGTTCATTTCAGGGTAGCCCCACTGGGTACTGTGGCTGTTGAAGTCACCAATAATGATCTGTGGTTTGCCGTGTACTTTGGGGATTGGCTGGGAAAATACAAAGTCTACAGGTGGTGATTTATAGACAGATGTTACTACAACACTGCTTAGCTCAACAGATAGGACTTCGATATTATGGTCATCTGACATATCTGTATCTTCTATAGCTGAGCCTGTTTTTACAAATATAGCACTGCCGTACTGCCGGTGAGGTCGCTCAATGGCCAGGACCATTCCTGGTATGGTGGGGCGGTTGTTTTCACTCCCTCTGTGCGTCTCTTGCAAGCAGAGGACGTCACAGTGTTGCTTGCTGCATAAGTCGGCTAAGATGGTTTGTTTTGCAGAGGAGAACCCTTCAATGTTCACAGATATGACTGTCAATGCCGGTCTTGAGGAGGTCCCTCGTTTACGACATCGACCTTTGTGTCTATCTCCAGGCATGATGTTTTCTCTTGGTGTTCTGTGGCTTGCTTGCAGCTTTCAGCGTAGCTTGTAGCGTAGCTTGTGGCTTGTTTTGTAGCTTGTAGTGGTGATAGGATTAGCAGTATCTAGTTGATCTTGTGGATCTCGTCAATACTCCCAGGGCCGCGACGTGGACGCTCCTTTCATGTCCCCACTAGGCTAATGTATGGATAAGAAGAGGCGGATCATTTATCCCGTGTGTGGGTTATGGATTCAAAGATAGCTCTGTTGATCGGTCATCCCAAGCCAAGGGTTCCCAGATGAGCCCAAAGTCCCTCAACAGAGGAAAGAACACAACCTTATCTAAATCTGTTTATGAGTATATACTAAAGTTAGTAACAATACTAAATGAAAAAATTTACCTTTTTTAAAGCTGCGCCCAGTTTTAAAAGATCTGGCCTCATGGGGGCGCTGTAGCAGTAAGAACCCCAAAACCTTCACAGATCCCACGCCTTTGGTCCCATTCGAACCAAGCCAATCTCTGGGCCCTTGGGGATAAACCATGTGCTCAATTAAGATTATGCTAGTGGGCTCAAGGGCATCCTCAAAAAAGCAAATATACATATATATTATTGAAAAAATAAATGACCCAGAAGTTTGGTGTGAAATGGACTCAAGGACTTTTGTCTGCGTAGTTTCTGCCATTTCCGCCATATCGATTTTAATTAAGATCCCAGGACATCCTTGGTTGTATCTTGCCTCTCTCTCCTTCTGTATTCATGTGGGCTCTCTCCAAGCCAGTTACCCTGATGGGCACTAGGGCTCAGCTGGAGGGTTTCCTATTGACTCCAGCTGGCACACGTTTGGCTTCATCTCCTAACGTTTCTTGAGGTTCAATGCTTTGTGGTCGACCTTCAGGTCCAAGGTTCAACTTCCATCTCCACTCTGGTGGTGGAAAGTAGATCCTGGCCAGATTTGCTAAAGTGTTAGGCTAAAAGTTAGGGATATGTCTTGAGTCAGTTCTATACAACTACTGCACGTCTGAAGTCAAGAATAATCTCTACATTAATTAGCATAATGCATTTTGTTAAAACCTCTCCCTAAAACATTGAGGTTTACAATTCAACCATCAAAAAAAAGCAACTCTTGTATTTAAGCCAAAGCACAAAGCACATGTTTGTGTTATAGACAAGCAATGAATTCTGACTTCATAAGCCTTCTATTCATACCTGTGTTAGTAGGCTAGGCCTATGAAAGGAAAGTGTTATCAGTGTTATATGGGTTCCGTCAAACGGGGTCACTGGGAGATGGAGAGATTCTGCATGTAATGCTCATCCTCTCATCCGCTCTCATCTTGCTTGGTTGTGGAGTAAGAAAGGAATCCACCAGCAACTAAATACAGCGCTTCATCCATTCTGCCTTGGTTCTCCAACACATCATGGACACAGCATGTGTCTCCTACTACTACGGTTGTTCCTTGTTTTGTCTTTTCAACCTAAATCAATTCACTTGTAAAAGGCATCGATGGTCTTTCATAAGCAACAATATTGCTTACTTTGTCTGTGGCACTACACAAGACAATGTCAGACACACTGGTTAATCTTTCTCTTTTTGTTCCCCTTCCCCCCTGCCAGGTTCTGCATGGTGTATTCAGAAGTGCCCAATTTCAGTGAACCAAACCCAGACCTGCAAACTCAGTCCAACCAGCAGAACAAGTCTGTGAGTAGCCTCTGTCCCACCGATGACTGATTTAAAGGGACCGCACCGATCCACTGAGAAGTATGAATACATACTGTATTTTATAGCATGTGACCAATGTTGTACCCACAGGGTAAACCAGACCAGAATCCAAGGGGAAATTCTCCACCTAATCAAAATTCAGGTACACCTGCACCACCAGGTACGATTTTAACTTTTAATCCATTTCTTCAAACTGTCCTCAAACCTGCCTCATACCAAGATGCAAACCTCTTTAATTAATCCGCAAAGGGAAGGTCTCCGACCCTGCTTCCCCCCGAGTCTCCTACCCTGCTTCCCCCCGAGTCTCCTACCCTGCTTCCCCCTGAGTCTCCTACCCTGCTTCCCCCCCCGAGTCTCCTACCCTGCTTCCCCCCCCGAGTCTCCTACCCTGCTTCCCCCCCCGAGTCTCCTACCCTGCTTCCCCCCCCGAGTCTCCTACCCTGCTTCCCCCCCCGAGTCTCCTAGCCTGCTTCCCCCCAAGTCTCCTAGCCTCCTTCCCCCCGAGTCTTCTACCCTGCTTTCCCTCCCTCCTAGCCTGAGGGTTCTACAGGTGAGCTGAGGGTTCTACAGGTGAGCTGTTTTTCTGTCCCCAGGTAACGGGACCATGCAGTCCTTTGCCAACAACAACAACAACCCTCCGCCCGGCACCACTCGCGACGCTCCCTTCGGCTCCGCGGGCCGATCCAACGGCCGCTCGCCGGGGAACGGAGCCCCGCCCCCCGTCGCCGCCACCGGACCGCCGGCCGCCACCACCAAACCCTCGGTTACCATTAGCAACGGCAGAGACCCCCGGCGTGCCAAGAGATGAGAGTGGAGTCTAGAGTTTTAGCTCCTTCTCCGTTCACTCCACCCCCCCCCCCCCCCCTGTTGCCAAACCTGACGCTCGCAACGGAGGAAGGAAAGAGAGACCTCTCGTTGCCTCTTCTCCAGGACCTTTTGCATATCTCTCTCGCTCTAATAGGAAGAGCCAACCCCTGGTCACTTGTGTTGTGAGTGTAGTGCTAGTAGTGCTTGTGTGGCGGTCTGAGTGAACGGCGCGGCGCCCCCCCCTGAGGACGCCGCCGTCCGAGTGCCAGTGGTTACCTTCCCACCTCTCGTCACGTCCCATGAACACACCTTACTTGAACACTCGATGCACTTTTGGTTTCTCTTAAGTTATGGTGAAAAAGGCTTGCCGTCATTTTTAATTGAAGAAGTTGTGTTTCAGCGTAGTGGCGGCGGGATGGGGTCAAACAAAGCCTTAAAGTGGTTCAGAGTCCTGGGACTCCACTAGGGGGCGCTCCTGTCTGAAACCAAACCCTGTGAGAGTTGACTGTAAAAACAGAGTACACCACGAGGAGGACAATTTGGTCCAATGGTTTTTCATTAGTGTTTTGCTTTTTTATTTTTTTCTCTCAATTCTGAATGCCATCGTGACGGTGGGAACATTTGGGGAATTTCTGGCGAAAGACGTTGACCAAATAAATGTTAAGATATTTGCAGTAATTTTGGGGGTTTTCTTAAGTTTGTAAATGTAGTCAAAGCGAATGTCGTCAGACCATGGAGGAAACTCTTGGCAAAGTGAAGTTTTTGATATTGGGGGTGAAATTCTCAATTGTGATCTTCCTCTTTATTGTTCACATACATTTGCACACAGAGAGAAATGAGTTCCTCTCATTTAACCCATCCTAGTATTAGGAGCAGTGGGCAGCTATTGGATATGCAGGGGAGGGCTCTGGTGCCTTGCTGAAGGGCACTGAGGCAGGGCCCAGGAGGCGAGACTGGCACCTTTTTCCAAGTACCAGTTCACTCACTCTGTTCTCAGTCCCTTTCGGGGACTTGAACCGGTGATTCAGTTCCCAAACCAAGTCCTACCAGACTGAGCTACTGAATATGAGCATTTATACAAATGGTGGTTTTATGCCATGTCTAAAACTGGTTTCTGTCTCGCATGAAGACCTAGCACAGATATAGATCCAACATGGTTTCTCTAGCTGCATTTCCATGATTAATCCCGTATACTACAATAGGGTTCTGCCACTCTACCACCACCTAGTGGTGGTTCATTGAAACCACCTGATATGTGAAAGCATAGACTTTTGACTTTGACATCACAATTTAAACTTGGGCTATTGTTTCATAAGTGAAATGAGATGGGTCTCTACCTCAGCATGGGTTCTGTGATGTTTTTATGGTGAAATGATGTGTGCGTGTTGCACTCATAACCTCTTGGCCCATGTCCTGTTACACCAAGCACCTGGATGTTTACTGCACACCCGGCCCCCCCAGAGTACCCAGTGGAACACATACAGGCCGACCACACATGCTACGCTGCATAGCATAGCCTGCTCCTTTCTATGGCGTTCAGTCATTAATCAACTCATTTGAATGAGGTAGTATACCTATGTAATCAACTAACTCAGACTAACCTGAGGGATATGATTACAGGCCTACAATACTCAAAGTGCACATTCTGAGGAAGATATTGACTGAAGTGATAGTAAGATGGGACAAAGCAGCCGATACAGAAGCCCTTTACAGTAAGGAGGGCCCATGTGGAGTGGTTATCACAGACCAAAGCTCAACTCAATGGTTGGTTCATCAAGAAACCAGTGATGAACCAATCGGGTGTATGATCATGAACTAATCATGACCTAATGAGTTATTCCTATAGCACCAGTCTGTTCTCCAGTAAATCATTATCTACTGAACGGTGAATCCCTCAGACTGCTCATTAACGATTCATCAATTATCAAGTCGTTCCTGATTTGCTCCTCACTCATTTCTTAATGAACTAATCATTAATCATTAGCTACTATACAATGTGATAAGGAGTTACTCATGAACTAATGGATCACTAGCAGTTCCTCATTTGTTCCTCATCTCTTCCCTTGTAACTACTCAACATGTGTGCCTTATTGTACAGCGCTACCGCCTGTTCTCCACAGGCGGGACTTCAAGATACAAGATGTTTTACAAGTACAATGGAACGCTAACTCCCCATTCCCTCCTGCAGTATTTTATAAAACACTAGACTATAAAATACTGTACACAATAAAAATAACAATAAAGTGAATGATGGAAGATATGTACATGTGTTGAATTGTACAAAAAGCATTTTTTGTACAATTCACTAAGTGCCAGTAGTGCAGCAGCCTCATGAATCCAGTGCAGTACAGAGCAGTAACTGTAATGAGTCCAGAAAGTCCAGCAAAGTATGACAGAGTAATGTTAATGACATGTTATGATAGTGTAATGTTAATGACATGTTATGATAGTGGCGGCACTCCTAGCAGTTCAGTAGGTCACTGCCTGTGGGTAAAACCTGCCCACAGACATGTTGGTTGCTACGGGGTCCAAACACACACCCCTTCAAATGAAGTCATGTGACACTGAGCGCATGGAAGGTGCGTCAGGAAGCGTGATGGCAGCATGTCAACAGACCGCTGGTCATGAGCGGGGAACTTCCTCCCAAACTCTATCACCTCAATAAAACAGAAGGTTCATATTGATTTGGACTCTGACTGTTATGTATGTGTATTAGCTGTAGTGATGTTTCTTTCTACCCAACTGTACATATGGATAGATTAGATTCTAATGTATTGTCATTTCACAGCACAAGTACAGTACAGTAAAGATGATTTGGCATCTAACCAGAGTGTAAATGCTACAGTAAAGTGCCTGGTAATATATAATGTACAGTGGTTAAATAAGATGATAAGACAGTCTACTAGCTATAAAAACAGGTATAAAATAACTTTCAGAGTATATATGAGATATGTGCAGAATTAAAGGTATATACTGTATATATATATATATATATATATATATATAGGTAAGTACACAAGTATCAGCAGGCAGTGAGCAGGGGTATGCAGTTATATCAACAAGAGGCCTTGTGTTTCAAATCTAACATATAAAGCTATAGGCCAACTGAGCCACCCAATTTGAGGGGGGGGGTCAACCTCACGGGGACACCTGGTGAAATGCTGTTTCTCTAACAGGAAGAGACATTGCGTTCCGTGGAGGGGAAGAAGGAAGTCTTCATGTGATGTTCATCACATGAGTTTCTCTTTCACGGCTGTGGTTTGCATCAACCCCCTCGTCCTGTGACGTGGACGTGTCTTTGAAGCACGAGGTTTCATTTGGACATTGTGCGGGAGGATGAATACAAAACAAAAGCTAGGATATTATTATTATTTTGATAAGAAATAAAAAATGCTGTAGTCTGAATGGGACCTAGGTCACATTAATACATAGGTAGTGTGATAAGAGGAAATATTTAAACCGAAGTAGGTCAGCAATATCTTAATACATTGTGCATACGAGTGCTGCCACTATCATAACATGTCATTAACATTACACTATCATAACATGTCATTAACATTACACTATCATAACATGTCATTAACATTACACTATCATAACATGTCATTAACATTACACTATCATAACATGTCATTAACATTACACTATCATAACATGTCATTAACATTACACTATCATAACATGTCATTAACATTACACGATCATAACATGTCATTAACATTACACTATCATAACATGTCATTAACATTACACTATCATAACATGTCATTAACATTACACTATCATAACATGTCATTAACATTACACTATCAAACTTTTGCTGGACTTTCTGGACTAATTACAGTTACTGCACGGTACTGCACTGTATTCATGATGCTACTGCACTACTGGCACTTTAAATGCTTTTAAATGCTGTTTGCACAATTCAATACATGAACATATCATCCATCTGTCACTTTATTGTTCTTTGTATTGTGTACAGTATTTAATAGTATAGTGTTGTAGAACAGTCCTACTGCAGGAGGGAATGGGGAGTAAGCATTCCCTTGTACTGTATAATAATCCTATATGATGGAGTGATTTAAGAAGAATGTAAGCAGGTGTCTGGCTCCTCCCCCTCAGTGACCGGGATGTAAGGGAGTCAGTAAGCATCCTCCACATGGGGACACTAGTTTCTTAAGTGTCCAAACAGGAAGCTCACGAGGATGGGAGGCGTGTGAGAGGTTTAGCCTCCAGACTCTGAGGTTCAGTAGCAGACAACACTTCACGATGGACGGTGAGCAGCTCCTCTTTACTTCACTGCTTATCCTGCCTTATCTGATGGAGTTATGATTCTAGATAGAGATGATTATAAGGACATAAGGGGATTATAATAACATAAGGTGATTCTAGATTATAATGATCATATTATGATTATAATAACATAAGGTGATTATAATAACATAAGGTGATTCCAGATAGAGATGATTTTAATAACATAAGGTGATTCCAGATAGAGATGATTTTAATAACATAAGGTGATTTTAATAACATAAGGTGATTCCAGATAGAGATGATTTTAATAACATAAGGTGATTCCAGTTAGAGATGATTTTAATAACATAAGGTGATTCCAGATAGAGATGATTTTAATAACATAAGGTGATTCCAGATAGAGATGATTTTAATAACATAAGGTGATTTCAGATAGAGATGATTATAATAACATGTAGGCTGGTCTATCTATCACAGTTGGGATGTGTGGGTGTCACAGCACAAAGTGCAGTAGCCTAGAATTCAAATAAAAAATAGATTTAATGATGAATATAGCCCAATATATTAGTTATTAAACGTCACTTAGTATAGTTGTTATTAACAGGTTGGTTTTCCAAAAACATTAGTTTGCCTTTTTATATTATTTGAAGTAGGCTACTTTAAAGTAATGCATGTGATTTTGTAAAGTCATTTAAATTATATTGAACCCTACTGTAGAATATAAAATTGTGATGGGTTACTTTTTTTTTACACAAATGCATTTAGTCCCTGCTGACCATAAGCTAATCATGTTAGACATACGTAGGCCTCAAGCCTGTAGAGTCCACTATAGACCGTAGGTTCACATTTCACATTTAACAGCACTTGAAGCACTGGTCTCTCTCATGTGGGCTCTCCTCTCACTGGTCTCTCTCATGTGGACTCTCCTCTCGCTGGTCTCTCTCATGTGGGCTCTCCTCTCGCTGGTCTCTCTCATGTGGGCTCTCCTCTCGCTGGTCTCTCTCATGTGGGCTCTCCTCTCACTGGTCTCTCTCATGTGGGCTCTCCTCTCGCCGGTCTCTCTCATGTGGGCTCTCCTCTCACTGGTCTCTCTCATGTGGGCTCTCCTCTCACTGGTCTCTCTCATGTGGGCTCTCCTCTCGCTGGTCTCTCTCATGTGGGCTCTCCTCTCGCTGGTCTCTCTCATGTGGGCTCTCCTCTCGCTGGTCTCTCTCATGTGGGCTCTCCTCTCGCTGGTCTCTCTCATGTGGGCTCTCCTCTCGCTGGTCTCTCTCATGTGGGCTCTCCTCTCACTGGTCTCTCTCATGTGGGCTCTCCTCTCGCTGGTCTCTCTCATGTGGGCTCTCCTCTCACTGGTCTCTCTCATGTGGGCTCTCCTCTCACTGGTCTCTCTCATGTGGGCTCTCCTCTCGCTGGTCTCTCTCATGTGGGCTCTCCTCTCACTGGTCTCTCTCATGTGGGCTCTCCTCTCGCTGGTCTCTCCTCTCGCTGGTCTCTCCTGTTTGTGACCTAGGGAGCCTCCTCGCGAGTGAGCCTCAATCTCCAAGAGATAACATGAAGATTTGCCATGTGAGGGATAAGGACAATGAAATCTAATGTGATATAGTTTAGGCTGTAGCTTCTTAAACACATTGACCCGTTGTTTGAACACATTAAAAGTCCTTCATCCCAGTGACCCAGTGGACCAGGGCTCCGAGTGGAGAGCCTGCTGCCTTAATAGTCACAACCAAATCTATATATATTATTTTTATTTATAATAATAATAATAAAGAGTAAACACTAGTGTTCATTGTTTCAATGAACAAAGGTATAATGTTTCTCTGGTAAATCACCACAATGTGAGCTGGGACACTTTATAACATCACAACGTCTTAGCTTCAACGTGTCGACGTACAGCTTGACAGCTTGGGTATTGCACACAAGAATTTCACATCACTGCTTTATACTAAACTGTAAACTGTGAAGTGACAATAAACTTGACTTGACTTGACTTGACTTGACACATCCTTTCCTCTTTTGCCTCTACTATATATTGCCTGGACTATATATATATATATATATATATATATATATATATGAGTACTGCTACCTACTAGTCTGTTCTGTCTATTCATAGTCCTCATGCCAGGACACTGACCACGGTGACTTTAGATGATCACACATTGATGTCATTTAGCGTACCTTCAAGTACCTTCAACCCTCCCACACGTCTATTATGTTCTATTATGTTCTTATGTGTCCTGTTCATTTCGGTATGTGGGCGCTGACCATCTTCCACCTGTTGACAAAGCCTTTGGATGTTGGACCCCCATGTGTTGTTAATATCTTTATTTAAAACAGCCTTTAATGTCGTTTTTTCCTTGTGTTCTGCAGATTCCTTTGAGTTCAACTTCAGCTCCATCTACGACGAGCTGAACTTCACCTACAGCACCACCACGGACTTCATCTTAGACCCGTCCACGCAGCCCTGCGACAGCGCGGCCCTCTCCAACGCGGCGGCGGTGGCGGTCAGCGTCTTCTACGTGCTGGTCTTCCTACTGGCCATCCCGGGGAACCTGGTGGTGGGTCTGGTGATCGGCCGGAACCCGCAGCCCCTGTCCCCCTCGGACCTCTTCCTCCTCCACCTGGCCGTGGCCGACGTCCTGCTGGCCACCACGCTGCCCTTCTGGGCCACCTCCGTGACGCAGGGCTGGGTGTTCGGAGACGCCCTGTGCAAACTGGTCAGCGTCCTCCAGGAGCTCAGCTTCTACGTCAGCATCCTCTTCCTCGCCTGCATCAGCGTGGACCGCTACCTGGCCATCGTCCACGCCATGGACGCCCGCATTGCCAGCCGCAAACTGGTGAGCTGGTGTGTCTGCGCCGCCGTATGGCTGGCGGGGGGACTGCTGTCCCTGCCGGGGCTCTTGAACTCCGCCACCCTGGACACAAACTCCACCAACGGCTCGCACTTCACCTGCAAGGAGCACTACGACCCGAGCAGCGCCAACAGGTGGCGGCTGGCCACCAGGGGGCTGAGCCACACGCTGGGCTTCGCGCTGCCGCTGGCCGTCATGCTGCTGTGCTACGGGGTGACGCTGCGGCGCCTCCTGCGCACCAAGGGCAGCTTCCAGCGGCAGCGCGCCATGCGGGTGATCGTGGCGGTGGTGCTCGCCTTCCTGGTGTGTTGGACGCCCTACCACCTGACGGTGATCGCCGACACGTTCCTGCGGGCGAAGGTCGTGCTGTACGAGTGCCCGACGCGGAACGCCATCGACCGGGCCCAGTTCGTCACGCAGAGTCTCGGGCTGCTCCACAGCTGCGTGAACCCCGTGCTGTACGCCTTCGTGGGCGAGAAGTTCCGCAGGAGGCTGGAGCACCTGGTCAAGAGGACCGGGCTCCTCCAGCGCGTCTCCACGGCCCGACCGAGCAGGTCCTCGCTGTCGTCGGAAATCACATCCACGATCATGTAGCCCGCTGTGTGCGCGTGTGTGTGTGTGTGTGTGTGTGTGTGTGTGTGTGTGTGTGTGTGTGTGTGTGTGTGTGTGTGTGTGTGTGTGTGCGCGTGTGCGTGTGTGTGTGTGTAACGCCCTTGTCCAGTCTTCCTAGTTGAAGATGTTGCAGTCGGCCTGTGAACAGTTAAGTTCTTTATGACCAAAATGACACCAGTTCCTCTTTTTTTTATTACAAAGCTACTTTTGTATAATTTAAATAAATATAAAAAGTAAATAAAATAAAACCGTCTAATGTGAACTAGAAGCAGATGCTTATTGGTGGGTTGCCATGGGGACATGAAGCAACACTTGTAATTAGACATTTAAAAATATTTAAAAATAATAATAATGTAACCATCAATTTGAGGTATATGTTTTGGATATTCCAAAATTGTAAATTGTAAATAGATTGGTATAAGTTCCCTTCATTCCGGTATTCGGGTTGTTTACTCCCCTACAGTGCCTCCTTGTGGCCGGATGTGTAACTGGTTATTGCTAAGCAACTAAATGGTATGTTAATGTTAATATTAATGTTATGTTGCATAACTGAATATACATGTATGTCTTATTAATGTTTTATATTGACACTTTCTGCATTCTGCACACTGCACTAGTATAGCATAGTGTAGTTTAGTATAGTATAGTACTGTTGTAGACATACAACAATGCAGGAGGGAATGGGGAGAAGGCATTCCGTTGTACTTGATACATGGACCATGAAGAATCTGGAATCTCAAACTGGGGTCCGTGGACCCCCTGGGGGTATGCGGACCCCAGTTTGAGAACCAGAAATGATTAGTCAATTATCCTTAACAAATGTATATCTGAAGACGGGCATAATTTGAGCCAATCAAATTGTGTTCATTAGTCCCGCCCATGTGAGCTTTGGGCCAATAGAAACTCAACTGATGTGATTGTGACACTTCACGTCAATCATGACTCATTCACTTCACTCGCACTATGACTATGATGCCACATCTTTTAACTGCATAGTCATAGCACTATGTCTTGTTATAAACACCTTTTGCACAATTCAACACATGTATCATATCATCCATCAGTCACTTAATGGTTATTTTTATTGTGTACAGTATTTTTATAGTATAGTGTTATAGGAACTTCATATTCAGGAGGGAATGGGGAATAAGCATTCCATTGTTCTTGTTGCAAATGGAAAATAAAACATCTTGAATCTTGTTACGGTTGTTACTGTTCATCTTGTTACTTTGAACTGTTATGAAAGCTTTTAGGATCAATTACTTGAAAAGTATAATGCTGTCATATCTAAGTGGTATTAACATGATTCAAATTTAGATGTTGTTGTAGATGTTTTTGTTTATTACTATGAAACAGGTCTGAAGTGTTTAGGCTGAACATTTTTACAATACAAATAGTTCTAATGGCATCTAGGGGCTGCATGATAGCTCAGTCTGTTGGGACTTGGCTTGGGAACCGGAAGGTTGCTGGTTCAAGTCCCCCAAACACCTGGGCACTGCTGAGGTGCCCTTGAGCAAGGCACCAGACCCCTCCCCTGCTCCCCTGTTTATACAATAGCTGATACCCACTGCTCCTCCTACCAGGATGGGTTACATGAAGAGAAACTCATTTCACTGCTGCCAGGGCATTCCACAGTCTCGCTGCTCCGAGACTGTGGAATGCCCTCCCAAACCAGCTGAGGACACCACAGACTGTGGAACGCCCTCCCAAACCAGCTGAGGACACCACAGACTGTGGAACGCCCTCCCAAAGCCGCTGAGGACACCACAGACTGTGGAACGCCCTCCCAAACCAGCTGAGGACACCACAGACTGTGGAACGCCCTCCCAAAGCAGCTGAGGACACCACAGACTGTGGAACGCCCTCCCAAACCAGCTGAGGACACCACAGACTGTGTGAACTAATCATTAATCATTAGCTACTATACAATGTGATGAGGAGTTACTCATGAACTAATGGATCACTAGCAGTTCCTCATTTGTTCCTCATCTCTTCCCTTGTAACTACTCAACATGTGTGCCTTATTGTACAGCGCTTCCGCCTGTCCACAGACTGTGGAACGCCCTCCCAAACCAGCTAAGGACACAACAGACTGTGGAACGCCCTCCCAAACCAGCTGAGGACACCACAGACTGTGGAACGCCCTCCCAAACCAGCTGAGGACACCACAGACTGTGGAACGCCCTCCCAAACCAGCTGAGGACACCACAGACTGTGGAACGCCCTCCCAAACCAGCTGAGGACACCACAGACTGTGGAACGCCCTCCCAAAGCCGCTGAGGACACCACAGACTGTGGAACGCCCTCGCAAAGCAGCTGAGGACACCACAGACTGTGGAACGCCCTCCAAAACCAGCTGAGGACACCACAGACTGTGGAACGCCCTCCCAAAGCAGCTGAGGACACCACAGACTGTGGAACGCCCTCCCAAACCAGCTGAGGACACCACAGACTGTGGAACGCCCTCCCAAACCCGCTGAGGACACCACAGACTGGAACTCCCTCCCAAACCAGCTGAGGACACCACAGACTGTGGAACGTCCTCCCAAACCAGCTGAGGACACCATAGACTGTGGAATGCCCTCCCAAACCAGCTGAGGACACCACAGACTGTGGAACGTCCTGCCAAACCAGCTGAGGACACCATAGACTGTGGAACGCCCTCCCAAAGCAGCTGAGGACACCACAGACTGTGGAACGCCCTCCCAAACCAGCTGAGGACACCACAGACTGTGGAACTCCCTCCCAAACCCGCTGAGGACACCACAGACTGGAACACCCTCCCAAACCAGCTGAGGACACCACAGACTGTGGAACGTCCTCCCAAACCAGCTGAGGACACCATAGACTGTGGAATGCCCTCCCAAACCAGCTGAGGACACCATAGACTGTGGAATGCCCTCCCAAACCAGCTGATGACACCACAGACTGTGGAACGCCCTCCCAAACCAGCTGAGGACACCACAGACTGTGGAACGCCCTCCCAAACCAGCTGAGGACACCACAGACTGTGGAACGCCCTCCCAAACCAGCTGAGGACACCACAGACTGTGGAACGCCCTCCCAAACCAGCTGAGGACACCACTGACTGTGGAACGCCCTCCCAAACCAGCTGAGGACACCACAGACTGTGGAACGCCCTCCCAAACCAGCTGAGGACACCACAGACTGTGGAACGCCCTCCCAAACCAGCTGAGGACACCATAGACTGTGGAATCAACTAACTCAGACTAACCTGAGGGATACGATTACAGGCCTACAATACTCAAAAGTGCACATTCTGAGGTAGATATTGACTAAAGTGATAGTAAGATGGGACAAAGCAGCCGATACAGAACCCCTTTACAGTAAGGAGGGCCCATGTGGAGTGGTTATCACAGACCAAAGCTCAACTCAATGGTTGGTTCATCAAGAAACCAGTGATGAACCAATCGGGTGTATGATCATGAACTAATCATGACCTAATGAGTTATTCCTATAGCACCAGTCTGTTCTTCAGTAAATCATTATCTACTGAACGGTGAATCCCTCAGACTGCTCATTAACGATTCATCAATTATCAAGTCGTTCCTGATTTGCTCCTCACTCATTTCTTAATGAACTAATCATTAATCATTAGCTACTATACAATGTGATGAGGAGTTACTCATGAACTAATGGATCACTAGCAGTTCCTCATTTGTTCCTCATCTCTTCCCTTGTAACTACTCAACATGTGTGCCTTATTGTACAGCGCTACCGCCTGTTCTCCACAGGCGGGACTTCAAGATACAAGATGTTTTACAAGTACAATGGAACGCTAACTCCCCATTCCCTCCTGCAGTATTTTATAAAACACTAGACTATAAAATACTGTACACAATAAAAATAACAATAAAGTGAATGATGGAAGATATGTACATGTGTTGAATTGTACAAAAAGCATTTTTTGTACAATTCACTAAGTGCCAGTAGTGCAGCAGCCTCATGAATCCAGTGCAGTACAGAGCAGTAACTGTAATGAGTCCAGAAAGTCCAGCAAAGTATGACAGAGTAATGTTAATGACATGTTATGATAGTGTAATGTTAATGACATGTTATGATAGTGGCGGCACTCCTAGCAGTTCAGTAGGTCACTGCCTGTGGGTAAAACCTGCCCACAGACATGTTGGTTGCTACGGGGTCCAAACACACACCCCTTCAAATGAAGTCATGTGACACTGAGCGCATGGAAGGTGCGTCAGGAAGCGTGATGGCAGCATGTCAACAGACCGCTGGTCATGAGCGGGGAACTTCCTCCCAAACTCTATCACCTCAATAAAACAGAAGGTTCATATTGATTTGGACTCTGACTGTTATGTATGTGTATTAGCTGTAGTGATGTTTCTTTCTACCCAACTGTACATATGGATAGATTAGATTCTAATGTATTGTCATTTCACAGCACAAGTACAGTACAGTAAAGATGATTTGGCATCTAACCAGAGTGTAAATGCTACAGTAAAGTGCCTGGTAATATATAATGTACAGTGGTTAAATAAGATGATAAGACAGTCTACTAGCTATAAAAACAGGTATAAAATAACTTTCAGAGTATATATGAGATATGTGCAGAATTAAAGGTATATACTGTATATATATATATATATATATATATATATATATATAGGTAAGTACACAAGTATCAGCAGGCAGTGAGCAGGGGTATGCAGTTATATCAACAAGAGGCCTTGTGTTTCAAATCTAACATATAAAGCTATAGGCCAACTGAGCCACCCAATTTGAGGGGGGGGGTCAACCTCACGGGGACACCTGGTGAAATGCTGTTTCTCTAACAGGAAGAGACATTGCGTTCCGTGGAGGGGAAGAAGGAAGTCTTCATGTGATGTTCATCACATGAGTTTCTCTTTCACGGCTGTGGTTTGCATCAACCCCCTCGTCCTGTGACGTGGACGTGTCTTTGAAGCACGAGGTTTCATTTGGACATTGTGCGGGAGGATGAATACAAAACAAAAGCTAGGATATTATTATTATTTTGATAAGAAATAAAAAATGCTGTAGTCTGAATGGGACCTAGGTCACATTAATACATAGGTAGTGTGATAAGAGGAAATATTTAAACCGAAGTAGGTCAGCAATATCTTAATACATTGTGCATACGAGTGCTGCCACTATCATAACATGTCATTAACATTACACTATCATAACATGTCATTAACATTACACTATCATAACATGTCATTAACATTACACGATCATAACATGTCATTAACATTACACTATCATAACATGTCATTAACATTACACTATCATAACATGTCATTAACATTACACTATCAAACTTTTGCTGGACTTTCTGGACTAATTACAGTTACTGCACGGTACTGCACTGTATTCATGATGCTACTGCACTACTGGCACTTTAAATGCTTTTAAATGCTGTTTGCACAATTCAATACATGAACATATCATCCATCTGTCACTTTATTGTTCTTTGTATTGTGTACAGTATTTAATAGTATAGTGTTGTAGAACAGTCCTACTGCAGGAGGGAATGGGGAGTAAGCATTCCCTTGTACTGTATAATAATCCTATATGATGGAGTGATTTAAGAAGAATGTAAGCAGGTGTCTGGCTCCTCCCCCTCAGTGACCGGGATGTAAGGGAGTCAGTAAGCATCCTCCACATGGGGACACTAGTTTCTTAAGTGTCCAAACAGGAAGCTCACAAGGATGGGAGGCGTGTGAGAGGTTTAGCCTCCAGACTCTGAGGTTCAGTAGCAGACAACACTTCACGATGGACGGTGAGCAGCTCCTCTTTACTTCACTGCTTATCCTGCCTTATCTGATGGAGTTATGATTCTAGATAGAGATGATTATAAGGACATAAGGGGATTATAATAACATAATGTGATTCTAGATTATAATGATCATATTATGATTATAATAACATAAGGTGATTATAATAACAAAAGGTGATTCTAGATTATAATGATCATATTATGATTATAATAACATAAGGTGATTATAATAACATAAGGTGATTCCAGATAGAGATGATTTTAATAACATAAGGTGATTCCAGATAGAGATGATTTTAATAACATAAGGTGATTTTAATAACATAAGGTGATTCCAGATAGAGATGATTTTAATAACATAAGGTGATTCCAGTTAGAGATGATTTTAATAACATAAGGTGATTCCAGATAGAGATGATTTTAATAACATAAGGTGATTTCAGATAGAGATGATTATAATAACATGTAGGCTGGTCTATCTATCACAGTTGGGATGTGTGGGTGTCACAGCACAAAGTGCAGTAGCCTAGAATTCAAATTAAAAATAGATTTAATGATGAATATAGCCCAATATATTAGTTATTAAACGTCACTTAGTATAGTTGTTATTAACAGGTTGGTTTTCCAAAAACATTAGTTTGCCTTTTTATATTATTTGAAGTAGGCTACTTTAAAGTAATGTATGTGATTTTGTAAAGTCATTTAAATTATATTGAACCCTACTGTAGAATATAAAATTGTGATGGGTTACTTTTTTTTTACACAAATGCATTTAGTCCCTGCTGACCATAAGCTAATCATGTTAGACATACGTAGGCCTCAAGCCTGTAGAGTCCACTATAGACCGTAGGTTCACATTTCACATTTAACAGCACTTGAAGCACTGGTCTCTCTCATGTGGGCTCTCCTCTCACTGGTCTCTCTCATGTGGGCTCTTCTCTCACTGGTCTCTCTCATGTGGGCTCTCCTCTCGCTGGTCTCTCTCATGTGGGCTCTCCTCTCACTGGTCTCTCTCATGTGGGCTCTCCTCTCGCTGGTCTCTCTCATGTGGGCTCTCCTCTCACTGGTCTCTCTCATGTGGGCTCTCCTCTCACTGGTCTCTCTCATGTGGGCTCTCCTCTCGCTGGTCTCTCTCATGTGGGCTCTCCTCTCGCTGGTCTCTCTCATGTGGGCTCTCCTCTCGCTGGTCTCTCTCATGTGGGCTCTCCTCTCGCTGGTCTCTCTCATGTGGGCTCTCCTCTCACTGGTCTCTCTCATGTGGGCTCTCCTCTCACTGGTCTCTCTCATGTGGGCTCTCCTCTCGCTGGTCTCTCTCATGTGGGCTCTCCTCTCGCTGGTCTCTCTCATGTGGGCTCTCCTCTCGCTGGTCTCTCTCATGTGGGCTCTCCTCTCGCTGGTCTCTCTCATGTGGGCTCTCCTCTCGCTGGTCTCTCTCATGTGGGCTCTCCTCTCGCTGGTCTCTCTCATGTGGGCTCTCCTCTCGCTGGTCTCTCTCATGTGGGCTCTCCTCTCGCTGGTCTCTCTCATGTGGGCTCTCCTCTCGCTGGTCTCTCTCATGTGGGCTCTCCTCTCGCTGGTCTCTCTCATGTGGGCTCTCCTCTCACTGGTCTCTCTCATGTGGGCTCTCCTCTCGCTGGTCTCTCTCATGTGGGCTCTCCTCTCGCTGGTCTCTCTCATGTGGGCTCTCCTCTCACTGGTCTCTCTCATGTGGGCTCTCCTCTCGCTGGTCTCTCTCATGTGGGCTCTCCTCTCACTGGTCTCTCTCATGTGGGCTCTCCTCTCGCTGGTCTCTCTCATGTGGGCTCTCCTCTCGCTGGTCTCTCTCATGTGGGCTCTCCTCTCACTGGTCTCTCTCATGTGGGCTCTCCTCTCGCTGGTCTCTCCTCTCGCTGGTCTCTCCTGTTTGTGACCTAGGGAGCCTCCTCGCGAGTGAGCCTCAATCTCCAAGAGATAACATGAAGATTTGCCATGTGAGGGATAAGGACAATGAAATCTAATGTGATATAGTTTAGGCTGTAGCTTCTTAAACACATTGACCCGTTGTTTGAACACATTAAAAGTCCTTCATCCCAGTGACCCAGTGGACCAGGGCTCCGAGTGGAGAGCCTGCTGCCTTAATAGTCACAACCAAATATATATATATTATTTTTATTTATAATAATAATAATAAAGAGTAAACACTAGTGTTCATTGTTTCAATGAACAAAGGTATAATGTTTCTCTGGTAAATCACCACAATGTGAGCTGGGACACTTTATAACATCACAACGTCTTAGCTTCAACGTGTCGACGTACAGCTTGACACATCCTTTCCTCTTTTGCCTCTACTATATATTGCCTGGACTATATATATATATATATATATATGAGTACTGCTACCTACTAGTCTGTTCTGTCTATTCATAGTCCTCATGCCAGGACACTGACCACGGTGACTTTAGATGATCACACATTGATGTCATTTAGCGTACCTTCAAGTACCTTCAACCCTCCCACACGTCTATTATGTTCTATTATGTTCTTATGTGTCCTGTTCATTTCGGTATGTGGGCGCTGACCATCTTCCACCTGTTGACAAAGCCTTTGGATGTTGGACCCCCATGTGTTGTTAATATCTTTATTTAAAACAGCCTTTAATGTCGTTTTTTCCTTGTGTTCTGCAGATTCCTTTGAGTTCAACTTCAGCTCCATCTACGACGAGCTGAACTTCACCTACAGCACCACCACGGACTTCATCTTAGACCCGTCCACGCAGCCCTGCGACAGCGCGGCCCTCTCCAACGCGGCGGCGGTGGCGGTCAGCGTCTTCTACGTGCTGGTCTTCCTACTGGCCATCCCGGGGAACCTGGTGGTGGGTCTGGTGATCGGCCGGAACCCGCAGCCCCTGTCCCCCTCGGACCTCTTCCTCCTCCACCTGGCCGTGGCCGACGTCCTGCTGGCCACCACGCTGCCCTTCTGGGCCACCTCCGTGACGTGGGGCTGGGTGTTCGGAGACGCCCTGTGCAAACTGGTCAGCGTCCTCCAGGAGCTCAGCTTCTACGTCAGCATCCTCTTCCTCGCCTGCATCAGCGTGGACCGCTACCTGGCCATCGTCCACGCCATGGACGCCCGCAGGGCCAGCCGCAAACTGGTGAGCTGGTGTGTCTGCGCCGCCGTGTGGCTGGCGGGGGGACTGCTGTCCCTGCCGGGGCTCTTGAACTCCGCCACCCTGGACACAAACTCCACCAACGGCTCGCACTTCACCTGCAAGGAGCACTATGACCCGAGCAGCGCCAACAGGTGGCGGCTGGCCACCAGGGGGCTGAGCCACACGCTGGGCTTCGCGCTGCCGCTGGCCGTCATGCTGCTGTGCTACGGGGTGACGCTGCGGCGCCTCCTGCGCACCAAGGGCAGCTTCCAGCGGCAGCGCGCCATGCGGGTGATCGTGGCGGTGGTGCTCGCCTTCCTGGTGTGTTGGACGCCCTACCACCTGACGGTGATCGCCGACACGTTCCTGCGGGCGAAGGTCGTGCTGTACGAGTGCCCGACGCGGAACGTCATCGAGCGGGCCCAGTTCGTCACGCAGAGTCTCGGGCTGCTCCACAGCTGCGTGAACCCCGTGCTGTACGCCTTCGTGGGCGAGAAGTTCCGCAGGAGGCTGGAGCACCTGGTCAAGAGGACCGGGCTCCTCCAGCGCGCCTCCACGGCCCGACCGAGCAGGTCCTCGCTGTCGCCGGAAATCACATCCACGATCATGTAGCCCGCTGTGTGTGTGTGTGTGTGTGTGTGTGTGTGTGTGTGTGTGTGTGTGTGTGTGTGTGTGTGTGTGTGTGTGTGTGTGTGTGTGTGTGTGTGTGTGCGCATGTGCGTGTGTGTGTGTGTAACGCCCTTGTCCAGTCTTCCTAGTTGAAGATGTTGCAGTCGGCCTGTGAACAGTTAAGTTCTTTATGACCAAAATGACACCAGTTCCTCTTTTTTTTATTACAAAGCTACTTTTGTATAATTTAAATAAATATAAAAAGTAAATAAAATAAAACCGTCTAATGTGAACTAGAAGCAGATGCTTATTGGTGGGTTGCCATGGGGACATGAAGCAACACTTGTAATTAGACATTTAAAAATATAAAAAAAATAAAATAATGTAACCATCAATTTGAGGTATATGTTTTGGATATTCCAAAATTGTAAATTGTAAATAGATTGGTATAAGTTCCCTTCATTCCGGTATTCGGGTTGTTTACTCCCCTACAGTGCCTCCTTGTGGCCGGATGTGTAACTGGTTATTGCTAAGCAACTAAATGGTATGTTAATGTTAATATTAATGTTATGTTGCATAACTGAATATACATGTATGTCTTATTAATGTTTTATATTGACACTTTCTGCATTCTGCACACTGCACTAGTATAGCATAGTGTAGTTTAGTATAGTATAGTACTGTTGTAGACATACAACAATGCAGGAGGGAATGGGGAGAAGGCATTCCGTTGTACTTGATACATGGACCATGAAGAATCTGGAATCTTGAATCTTGAATTAATTAATTCATTAATCCATTGCATCTCCTCAAGAAAAATGACTGCCTCATAATGTCTCATAATGCCTCATAATGTGGAATGTTAAAACCCTTAGACCTTCTGGTGCTGGTCTGATGTCATTATCCCCTCCTGTGTGAACACAGACCCCCCTGCTCCCTTGGTGTCCATGTGTGCTCTTATTGATCTAATATGTTATTTTAGTTATTAATGTTATGTTTTTATTTGATATTGTTTCTGTAGAGCAGTGGTTCTCAAACTGGGGTCCGTGGACCCCCTGGGGGTATGCGGACCCCAGTTTGAGAACCAGAAATGATTAGTTAATTATCCTTAAAAAATGTATATCTGAAGACGGGCATAATTTGAGCCAATCAAATTGTGTTCATTAGTCCCGCCCATGTGAGCTTTGGGCCAATAGAAACTCAACTGATGTGATTGTGACACTTCACGTCAATCATGACTCATTCACTTCACTCGCACATGACTATGATGCCACATCTTTTAACTGCATAGTCATAGCACTATGTCTTGTTATAAACACCTTTTGCACAATTCAACACATGTATCATATCATCCATCAGTCACTTAATGGTTATTTTTATTGTGTACAGTATTTTTATAGTATAGTGTTATAGGAACTTCATATTCAGGAGGGAATGGGGAATAAGCATTCCATTGTTCTTGTTGCAAATGGAAAATAAAACATCTTGAATCTTGTTACGGTTGTTACTGTTCATCTACTTTGAACTGTTATGAAAGCTTTTAGGATCAATTACTTGAAAAGTATAATGCTGTCATTTCTAAGTGCAGTGGTGAAGCGTCAGGGCCTTCAAGGTATTCAGAGAAGACCCTGGAACTCTCAGATGAAACCAAAAAAAATCGAATTAATTGTATTAATAAAATGTAATACAATTTAATCAAATGTAATCAAATTTAAATTAAATGAATAGATGAGAATGGTATCTGTGTTGTTATCTGTTATATTACAGTGTTACGTTGATTTGTTTGTCTTTCTCAGTCCATGCACGACGCATTTGAGTGGTTTTGTGTTGGAAAAACAATGAATCAACCAATCAGATATTTTTCTAGGTTGCTGGGAAGAATATCCTATAACCAAAGTATTCCCGATGACTTTGGCCCTTAGACTGAATGAGAGCGTACGTTTGGATTGACAATTTGATCAACCAATCATATAGTGATTTGTAGCCAATGGGCGTATTCTTTCAGATTCCCCCACAGCTCAATAGGGAGCTAGAAGGTATACTGGCTGGAGCGAGAGGGGATCTAGCGTAGTGCTGCGTTGTTTCTACGTAGGATTTTACGTCAAAATGGTGAAGGCGAAGATGATGGGCTGTTACTTCACTACATGGACTGTTAGACCCCAACGAGACCGAGGAACCAAATGTGCCAAAGAACCCAGAAGTAGCGAGACACGGACACTCAAAGCAAAGGAAAAAATGTCTTTACTGTTATCTCCAACATCAAAAACATAAACTGGGCAGGGTTGGACAGGATATTTGGCGAGGTAGGAGCTGGAACAAGCAGTCTCTCGTGATAGTGGTTCACAATAACCAAGCGCCCGACGTCGGTCCTCGGCAGCCTAAAGAAGGGTAGATCCCAGGTGTTAATTAGTCTCAGTAGGCCTGATTATGATGGGCAACACCTGGGATCGATTAGAGCGTGGGGGGAGGCACAACAGTATCCCCCCCCTGAGGGGAGGCACCGGACGACCGCCCCAGAGCCCCCGGGTTCTCCCGATAGAAGTCGTCCAGCAGGGAGGGGTCCACGAGATAGGAAGGGGGTACCCAGCTCCGGTCCTCCGGACCAAAGCCCTCCCAATCCACAAGGTACCGGAAACCCCGCCCCTGGCGGCGGACGGCGAGGAGCTTACGGACCGACCATACCGGATCTCCATCCGCCAGGACCCGGGGAAGCGGAGGAGCTGTAACAGGGGGAGACAAGGGACTGGAGGCCACGGGTTTCAGCTGAGAAACATGAAACACGGGGTGAACCCGGAGAGACGGAGGGAGAACCAAACGCACCGCAGAGGGGTTAATGATTCGATCCACGGTGTAGGGACCAACATAACGGGGATTCAACTTACGAGTCGATGTCTGGGAGGTCTGGAGGGGCAGGTCCCGGGCCAACAGCCAAACCCTCTGACCAGGCTGGTAGACAGGGGCAGGCACCCTCCGCCGGTTCGCGGCAAGCCGGGCCCGCTCCGTGGCCCGGAGTAGTGCGGCCCGGGCGGCCCTCCAAATGCGTCGACACCGGCGGAGGTGGGCCCTGGTGGTCGGGACCGCCACCTCCAGCTCCTGTTGGGGAAACAGCGGGGGCTGGTAGCCCAGGGAACATTGGAACGGGGACATACCAGTAGCGGAGCTCTCCATAGCGTTGAGGGAGTACTCCACCCAGGGCAGGTACTTGGCCCAGGAGGTGGGGTTACTCGAGGTGACGCAACGGAGAGCCGCCTCGACGGCCTGGTTGGCGCGCTCCGCCTGCCCATTGGACTGGGGGTGGTACCCCGAGGATAGGCTGGCCGTGGCCCCAATTCCCTTGCAGAAGGCCTGCCACACCTTGGAGATGAACTGGGGACCGCGGTCGGACACAATGTCAGAGGGGATTCCATGTAGGCGGACCACATGGAGGGTCAGGAGGTCCGCTGTTTCGGCCGCCGAGGGAAGCCCTGGGAGGGAAACAAAATGAACCGCCTTGGAGAAGCGATCGACCACGGTCAGGATGGTGTCACAGCCTTGGGAAACAGGAAGCCCCGTAATAAAGTCCATGGCAATGTGGGACCATGGGCGACTGGGAACGGGGAGGGGGTGCAGGAGACCTGCTGGAGGGCGATGCGAAGCCTTGCTCCGGGCGCAGGTGGTGCAGGCGGCTACAAACCCCCTGACATCCCTCCTGAGAGTGGTCCACCAGAACCTCCGGCTGATGAACTCCGCCGTCCGCCGCTCCCCGGGGTGACAAGCAAAGTGGCTGGAGTGGCCCCACTCCAACACCTGCGGGCGGACAGCAAGAGGCACAAACAACCGGTTACAGGGACCGTTACCTGGGTCTGGCTCGGCCCGCTGGGCCTGTCTCACCAGCGGCTCGATGGCCCAGGTGACTACACCCACCACCCGGGCTGAGGAAAGGATGGTGTCGGGGTTCTCCTTGACGGCAGGACCCTCCCCCGGGGACTGACGGGAGAGGGCGTCAGCTCTGACGTTCTTGGAGCCCGGACGGTAGGTGAGGGTGAAATTGAACCGGCTGAAGAAAAGGGCCCAGCGGGCCTGCCTGGAGTTGAGCCTCTTCGCCGTCCTCATGTAGGCCAGGTTCTTGTGATCCGACCACACAATGAACGGTAGCTCAGCTCCCTCCAACCAGTGTCTCCACTCCTCCAGGGCGGCGTGAACCGCCAACAGTTCCTTGTTGCCCACATCATAGTTCCTCTCAGCGGGTTCGAAACGCCGAGAGTAATAGGCACATGGGTGGACCCTGTGGTCCTCCTCTGACCGCTGTGAGAGAACGGCTCCGATGCCTGTGTCAGACGCATCTACTTCGACGACGTACTGCCTCGCCGGGTCGGGGTGGACGAGAACCGGGGCTGTGGTGAATAAGCTCTTGAGTCGGCGGAAAGCCGATTCCGCCTCAGGTGTCCACACGAATGGTCGAGAGGAGGAGGTGAGGGCGTTGAGGGGGGCAGCCACCTGGCTGAACCCCTTGATGAACCGCCGCACAAAGCCTGCAAAACCCAGGAAGCGCCTGAGCTGCGTGCGGTCAGTAGGGCGTGGCCATTCCTCCACCGCCTTGATCTTGGCGGGGTCTGCACGCATCTGTCCATCCTCCACCACGTTGCCGAGATACGTCACCGAGTTGGTGTGGAAGACGCACTTCTCAGCCTTCACATAGAGCCTGTTCTCCAACAGCCGTTGTAGCACCAGGCGGACGTGCTGGTGGTGTTCCTCCATGGACCTAGAGAAGATCAGGATGTCGTCCAGGTACACCACCACAAAAATGTCTAGCATGTCCCTCAGCACGTCATTCACCAGGCCTTGGAAAACTCCGGGGGCATTGGACAGACCGAACGGCATGACGCGGTACTCATAGTGGCCGAGATGGGTGTTGAAGGCCGTCTTCCACTCGTCACCCTCCCTGATCCTGACCAAGTGGTATGCGTTACGAAGGTCCAACTTGGTGAACACCCGGGCGTGCGTGAGTGGCTCGAAAGTGGAACTAAGAAGTGGCAGGGGGTACCTATTCTTCACCGTGATGTCGTTCAGTGCCCGATAGTCTATACAGGGCCTCAGGCCACCGTCCTTCTTAGCCACGAAGAAGAAGCCCGCTGCGAGGGGCGAAGACGACGGCCTTATAAGGCCTGAGGCTAGGGACTCAGCGATATAGTTGCGCATCGCCTCCCTCTCCGGCTGGGAGATGTTGTAGAGCCGCCTCTTAGGAAGGGCGGCCCCAGGAAGGAGGTCGATGGGACAATCATAAGGCCGGTGAGGGGGGAGTGAGAGGGCTCTGTCCTTACTAAACGCCAGAGAGAGGTCGTGATAAATGTGAGGCACCCCAGTGATATCTGGTGGAGAGGACACAGGCCTGGAACCGCTGGACGGAGACAAGGCGGAACGCAAACAGGTAGCGTGACAAGCTGTACTCCAGCCCAAAACCCGCCCAGATGCCCAGGAGATGTGAGGGTCGTGCCTCTCCAGCCAGGGTCTACCCAACACTAGAGGCGCCGTGGGGGCGTGCAAAACAAAAAAACGAATGGACTCAGAGTGATTTCCCGAAAGAGTGAGTGTGAGAAGGTCAGTAGCGTGCGTAATAGTACCCAAAGAATGCCCATCTATGGCCCGAGGAGAGAGGGTGCGATCTAAAGCCACCAAAGGGACACCCGCCTGTCGGGCTAGAGTTACATCCAGTAGACACTCGTCGGCACCCGAGTCAATGAGGGCGCCAACCGACAAGGTCTCCGTACCCCAGGCTAAGGTGGCCGGAAAAAGACGATTTAACGTACTAAGGGGCGGGGAAAAAGATGTTTTGCTCACCCGTATGCCCCTTACTGGCGAGCTTGGTCGTTTGGGCGGGTTGGGCAGGATCTGACATAATGTCCCTCCTTCCCACAGTAGAGGCACTGTTGGTGGGACATCCTGTACTCCTTTTGTCCTGCCGAAAGGTGGGATCGGCCAATCTCCATGGGCTCCCCGGGCCCGGACGTCGACCTGTCAACAGACAGCGCGTGCTGAAAAGGGGGCGTGGCCAAGCCCGCCGCGGACTGTGTGGCGGTCGCCGAGGCAGAGCGACCGGGAGCCGGGCAAAGGAACGAACGCTGGGCTCGGTCCAAACGGCGTTCACGCAGCCGTGTGTCCATTTGGAGAGCCAGTGTGATCAACTCTCTCAGCGTCTCCGGGCTGTCTCGAACGATGAGGTCCTTGACGGCGTCGCTCAAGCCCTTGCGATAGAGACAGAGGAGTGCTCTATCGTCCCAACCACTCTCTATTGCAAGGATCCGGAACTCCACCGTGAAATCGGCCACCGAGCGAGACCCCTGACGGCAAACTAGCAGCCGGCTTGCAGAATCCAGCCCGTCTAACGGATGGTCGAAGACCGCGCAAAACTCTTGCTTGAATAGGGGGTAATCGGTGGCATAACCCCCGTCGCTGTTCACCGCGGCTATCGCCCAGCTGAGAGCTCTGTCGGCAAGGAGGGACATCACAAAAGCAATCCTGGCCCCACCCGAGGAATACTTGGACGGCTGATGTGTGAACAGCAACTCACACTGAGCTATGAACCCCCGGCACTGGTTCAAATCGCCCCCGAACGATCTGGGGCTAACCAAGCTGGGCTCGGCGCAACCGACTGACCCTGCGGGGACATCGGGGCCAGCTGGGACGTAGGACGGACTGGTTCCCGGACCGGAACCTGGATAGGTGCTGACGGCTAACGTGTCCAGAGATCGCTGGATGGACGCTAGGGCTCCGGTCATAGCATCCACCTTGGCGGTGAGACTGGTGACCGTACTGACGGTAGTCTGCGACGTGTTCTCCAGCACCGCAATCTGGGACTGGACCGAGGGAAAAGCCTTTCCCAGTTCGGCCTGCAGTTGGGTAAGCTCGATGGCTTGTTCTGTTACAATCTTGCGTAACTCGGAAGGTGTCCCGTGCCCCGCTTCTGGGTTCCCGGCTTGGCTCATTTTTAGGCTTGGTTATTCTGTTAGACCCCAACGAGACCGAGGAACCAAATGTGCCAAAGAACCCAGAAGTAGCGAGACACGGACACTCAAAGCAAAGGAAAAAATGTCTTTACTGTTATCTCCAACATCAAAAACATAAACTGGGCAGGGTTGGACAGGATATTTGGCGAGGTAGGAGCTGGAACAAGCAGTCTCTCGTGATAGTGGTTCACAATAACCAAGCGCCCGACGTCGGTCCTCGGCAGCCTAAAGAAGGGTAGATCCCAGGTGTTAATTAGTCTCAGTAGGCCTGATTATGATGGGCAACACCTGGGATCGATTAGAGCGTGGGGGGAGGCACAACATGGACACTGCTTTACCAACTATGGTACACTTGGAAATTGGCTGCGACAATCTTACCTGCCTAAATGAGATAAGGCATAAAGTGACTGCCTCCGTGACGTCCGTCTGACTAGAACAACGGAATTTTAGAATGGGGGGGGGGGGTGGGGGGTGGTCTACAGCAGGTGTTCCCAAAGTGGGGGTTGCGGGACCCCGAGGGGGGGGGGGGTCGCGAGATGATTCCTCTTGATGTGACCCATGAGGTTTATTTATTTTTTATTTTATTATTATTTATAAAAAACATTTTTTTATCATTTGTATTATTATTATTGTTAATAATAACGTGAGTGACAAATAAAGGAATTCTGATTCCCACAGATTAACGACAGTATCATCATTGAAAAAAAGCCACACACAATGTTCGTGTTCGCGACATACCCCCCCCGACCCCGTCGGACGGTGACAGTGGGGGGGGGGGTCGCCAGTCTCCAGTCTGTTATTTTGGGGGTCGCAGGCTGAAAAGTTTGGGAACCCCTGGTCTACAGAAGGTCCACTTGTGATAGACACGCTTCGCCACTGTCTAAGTGGTATTAACATGATTCAAATTTAGATGTTTTTTGTTTATTACTATGAAACAGGTCTGAAGTGTTTAGGATGAACATTTTTAGAATAAAAATAGTTCTAATGGCATCTAGGGGCTGCATGATAGCTCAGTCTGTTGGGACTTGGCTTGGGAACCGGAAGGTTGCTGGTTCAAGTCCCCCAAACACCTGGGCACTGCCGAGGTGCCCTTGAGCAAGGCACCAGACCCCTCCCCTGCTCCCCTTTTTATACAATAGCTGATACCCACTGCTCCTCATACCAGGATGGGTTACATGAAGAGAAACTAATTTCACTGCTGCCAGGGCGTTCCACAGTCTCGCTGCTCCGAGACTGTGGAACGCCCTCCCAAACCAGCTGAGGACACCACAGACTGTGGAACACCCTCCCAAACCAGCTGAGGACACCACAGACTGTGGAACCCCCTCTCAAACCAGCTGAGGACACCACAGACTGTGGGACGTCCTCCCAAACCAGCTGAGGACACCACAGACTGTGGAACGCCCTCCCAAACCAGCTGAGGACACCACAGACTGTGGAACGCCCTCCCAAACCAGCTGAGGACACCACAGACTGTGGAACCCCCTCTCAAACCAGCTGAGGACACCACAGACTGTGGGACGCCCTCCCAAACCAGCTGAGGACACCACAGACTGTGGAACGCCCTCCCAAACCAGCTGAGGACACCACAGACTGTGGAACGCCCTCCCAAACCAGCTGAGGACACCACATACTGTGGAACGCCCTCCCAAACCAGCTGAGGACACCACAGACTGTTGAAAGCCCTCCCAAACCAGCTGAGGACACCACAGACTGTGGAACGCCCTCCCAAACCAGCTGAGGACACCACAGACTGTGGAACGCCCTCCCAAACCAGCTGAGGACACCACAGACTGTGGAACGGCCTCCCAAACCAGCTGAGGACACCACAGACTGTGGAACGCCCTCCCAAACCAGCTGAGGACACCACAGACTGTGGAACGCCCTCCCAAACCAGCTGAGGACACCACAGACTGTGGAACGCCCTCGCAAACCAGCTGAGGACACCACAGACTGTGGAACGCCCTCCCAAACCAGCTGAGGACACCACAGACTGTGGAACGCCCTCCCAAACCAGCTGAGGACACCACAGACTGTGGAACGCCCTCCCAAACCAGCTGAGGACACCACAGACTGTGGAACGGCCTCCCAAACCAGCTGAGGACACCACAGACTGTGGAACGCCCTCCCAAACCAGCTGAGGACACCACAGACTGTGGAATGCCCTCCGATGTTTGTAAAAAAGGCCTAAAAACACATATTTTTAGAATAGCCTTTCACTAGATTTTTTAAAACCCCACTGGTTGCCATGATAAACGTTGCTGCTTTTATTTTGTTGTTTTATTTAAACCATTTTTACTTTGTAGCACTTTGAGTTTTGTCTACTCAAATTAAAAGTGTGCTTAGAAATAAAATGTATTATTATTATTCACTGTGTGTGAACATGTATATGAACAATTCTTGGTTTTCAGATGTCATCAGAGGGCTTTCTACATGTTACAGGTGTTAACATATATGTAAACATAAGCCATTTATATACAGTGCTCACGTTCTACCTGTAACTTTTTGACTTCTTTATGGATCTTTCACAGAAAGAAACCAAGGATGACTTGGAACATCTAGCTAAAGATATCCCAGTGCTTTCTGAGTACGCAAAATAATGTTTGACCCTGATCAGTTTGACCCTGATCAGTTTTACCCTGAGTGTTTGACCCTGATCAGTTTGACCCTGAGTGTTTGACCCTGATCAGTTTGACCCTGATCAGTTTGGCCCTGAGTGTTTGACCCTGAGTGTTTGACCCTGAGTGTTTGACCCTGATCAGTTTGACCCTGAGTGTTTGACCCTGAGTGTTTGACCCTGAGTGTTTGACCCTGATCAGTTTGACCCTGAGTGTTTGACCCTGAGTGTTTGACCCTGAGTGTTTCACCCTGAGTGTTTGACCCTGAGTGTTTTACCCTGAGTGTTTGACCCTGATCAGTTTGACCCTGAGTGTTTGACCCTGAGTGTTTGACCCTGAGTGTTTTACCCTGAGTGTTTGACCCTGAGTGTTTGACCCTGATCAGTTTGACCCTGAGTGTTTGACCCTGAGTGTTTGCCACCAATTGAGGCTACAGATGTGCTGAGTGACCTCTTTTTGGAGACCAGCTATTACACCAAACAGCAATTTAAGGCCTATAAAAGCTTGGAGGCATTTAACCAAATGGTGTCTGGGTTCGTAGCCTCTGTACAAGGAAAGCTTATTTCAGGAAAGCATGCGGTAGTCGTGATAGTCGTGATAGTCTCATTCTCACAGGACCAACGAGCCGCTTGGGAGCCTTTGGATCATCGCCCAAAGCGATGGAACTATTTGATCAGCCCGCTGCTTGGGATGTAAAGCTGGTTTCGCAGAATCTTGCCCACATGTCGCCAGTGTTCTGTTCTACATTGAAGCCTGGATACGCATCAAGGTAAAGTTGACCTGTACCCAAGTAAAATGCTCTTGGCTACTTCCCACCTACATGAATGAAGTGCATTACGCTACGATAAAATATATTAATTTTTCCTCTGCCAAGAAACTAAAGGAAAACCTTGATATGAAAATCGGGCTGTCCCGAAACAAAATGCTTACTGCAAACTCTCTCACTCTTAAGGATGTCTTTAGTTGTTGTATCATCTCGACTTATTGCCGGAATCCAAGCTTCTCTTCTCTCTTCAGCAAGTTTTTTTAACTCTTCACCTTGATAATGTATAACAGAAGGTACACGGAATAGTCCTACGCCCTCCTTCTTCCCAGTTTTACTTCCACAGCCAACTATAATACAATGAACCATGTCGGTTTCTTCACTCGAGCGTCTATATTGTGACTCTGTGTTTAAGTTTGAAGGGCTCCAACATGGCGGATAGCAACCGTTGTCAAGGTCTTAGTCACGTGGGTGAAAACCAAGAATAAAGAGGATTCATTTGATTCATCTAGGAGTAAAAATGGTAGGAAGCGTATGTTTAATCTGTGTTATGATTTTGAGGGGGTCCTTGGACAATAGTTTTCCCTGTAAGGGGTCCCTGGCCCTGAGAAGCCCTGCTGTAGAGTATGTCTGTCCCCTGCTAAGAGTTGTATCCTTGTGATTGAGATCACCACTGACAGACACAGATTAATTGATTGTATGCAAGTTGTGGCACCCAGTATCTCTGTAGTTTGTTCATGTTAAATATAATCTCAGTGTCTCCTCTTGTTGACATAACATTCTAACTGACATCTGGACTCATTGCAGCGACTGAACTGTACTGCACTGTATTCATGATGCTGCTGCAGTACTGGCACTTTAAAATGCTTTGAAATGCTATAACACATGTACCTATCATCCTTCAATCACTTTATTGTTCTTTTTATGTTCATTTTTTATTGTGTATAGTATTGTGTATAGTATTGTGTATAGTATTGTGTATAGTATTGTGTATAGTATTGTTTTATCAATTCATACTGCGGGAGGGAATGGGGAGACAGCTTTCCATTGTACTATAATACAAATCTTGAATCTTAAATCACAGTTTTATATATATATATATATATCATTATATTTTTTGGGGGGGAAATATGTTATATATATATATATGTATAAATGTATATTTTATGCTATAGCCTTAGAGTCTGTCCCCATTAGAACCACATTTGACCTACACATGAAGTCTGTCCCTCTGTGTTACACCGGGCCACACAGCCTGCTGACCAGGGATTGGCTGGGGGAGGCAGAGGGGGCGGGTCGTAGGTTGGACCAGGCCGAGGGATCAACCCTCAGCTGTCAGTCTGTCATTCACCTCTTAGGACGGGTCTGGCTGACGTGGTGGTGGCTGCGGTGGGGAGGCTATCCTAAGTGGGAATGCTTAGCTCACGGGCCAAGGCAGGCGGGGGGAACAAGAACCACCGTGACAGGACCTCGGAACCCGACCACTCAACAGCCGAGCGCAAGAGGGACAAGAAGGTTCTCCATAGGAGAATAATATCTGTTCTAGAGTCCCAAGGTTCTCCAAGGAAACAAGAGGTCTGAGGCTGGCGAGGGGAAAGGACCTAGCAGAGGCAAAGGGGGGAGCGATGCAACTTGACCCACTTGCTCCTAAAAATACATCTTTACAGCGGAGCCGCTGCTGTCTCAAACCTGTTTAATAACGTGATTATCAACTTTTACTTATTATTATCCCCCTTTGGACGACAAACTGGAGGTAGTACCGCACAAATCTCACCAAATCAAAGTGTCATTACTGACGTCAATAATGTCATGACCACAACTTCTCAATCTGATCTCAAACTTGAACTATCACTGATTTGACCGCCATGTTAACTGCAACATTTTAGGATTTGAGTCTCCTGTGAGATCCCTCTGGCTCCAGACCATTGCCCGAGAAGGTCCAGCCTCTGTCCAGGACCTCTGTAAGGGACATTTTATTCAACAAGCCCTGTCGCGACCATGAGGAAAGCCGAGGTCCAAACGACCCAGAAGAGGGGTGCTGACGACGGGGGCGCCCTCTTCAGGGGGGCAGAACTCCCTGTCCCCCCCAAGCGCTCCAACAAGAACCGGAGCCCCGAGTCCAGCCAGGACGGCCCTCGCCATCCCCAGCCCTCGCCGACGCCGCCCGTCTTTTTGCGCAAGATGAGGAATGCTGCGGTGGGCACGGGCTGCGACATCCGGCTGAAGGTGAGCGTGGGCGGGGACCCCCAACCCTGCTTGTACTGGTACCACAATGACCACCTGCTCAACATGGAGAACCAGGAGTACGGGGGCCTCTGGATCAGGGACTGCAAGCCCAGTGACGCGGGACTCTACACCTGCATCGCCAACAACCACCTGGGGGAGGCACGCAGCAGCGCAGTGCTCGCCGTCTTGGATCTGGGAGAAGGTAGGCTCTCATGTGTATACACGTATATATACACATGCGTATAAATATACAGATATTATTAATCATTTAGTATTCGGCTGATGTGTTTATCCAAAGAAACGGAGTGAGTTCAGACACAGGTCGTTAAGGTAGCAGGAGGGTGTAATGCTCTAGGATGGCCTACACAGGTGATGCTGGAAACCTTAGGGGATCGAACCCAGAACCTAACCCTAACACAGAACCTAAATAATGACACACGCATAGATACTGTTTAGGCCTTTAGCAGATATCTAACTTATAGTGAGATATTACAGTTAAATTTCAGATACAGGTCATTAAGAAGCATACTGGAATTGGCAGACTGGTTGTTGCTAGGTGGTTTGGGTTCTTCATACCAACAGATGAATCTTCCAGGGGGAAGCAATTATATTAATGAGAGACAATCAGCAGTGTTAATGTGTTAATGAGCAGAGCCCAGAGGTATCAGCCAATCAGAGCAATCTGCCGAGTCAGGCTACAGGTGTGCAGGGGGGCAGGATGGGGTTTTCTTCATGGTCTCATCCCCATGACGACACAGGCCTGCACACCCACCTCATTATTCAGATCCATTAGGGATCCATCTATGTGTATTCTACTCCATTGCATGGGATGCTGAATGTGATGATCCAATGCAGTGTTATGTTATGTTGACTTTGGCATTTTGCTGTGCCTTATGTGACATATTTAGACTCCTTCAGTCTATTTAACGAATGGGAAAATGAAGCCTGATTATATATACATATACAGATTTTATATACAGTAATATATATATATATACAATGTTGGAAACATGAAATTTAAATGCATTTATAGAGATTATTACTGGAACTATGTGTACCATATTGACTGGACAGTTAAAGACTATGTGTTTTAAGAATCTGATGGTGGCTGTGTGTTTGCCTTCTTCGAAATAGCAGTTTAGTAAGTTATATGTTTAGTAGGTTTGATGTGTGAATGTAGTCGTGTGTCAGGCCCTTTCACACGTTGGTGTTCCTACACTTCAGTGAGTCATCCCATTGGAGCACAGCATTAACCCTGGATCATTACCATCTGAACAGTCAAGAGGGTGTAAGAGAGCAGCATACATTCATATCACAACTGGTAATGACTTTATAATATGAGTTATATTCATATTACATTCATAATTACTTTATAATACAGTAAATCTGACTGCTACTGGTAATAATTCAAAATCACAAAGTGTTACAACTTTTAAATCAGGTAATTTTCAGGGTCTTTCATTGTCAACACACATTCTGAGGCACTATGAACCGAAGTAAAGCTACTGGTCAGTTAGTTAGTAGTTAGTAGTTAGTAGTTAGTGGTTTGTAGTTTGTTAGTTTGTAGTTTGCAGTTTGCAGGGGAATCGGGGCTATAGGATGAAGCTGGTACTGTTGTTGTTCTATTCAACAATATCGACAGTAGGACCACAATCCCCCAGAGGAGGCTTGGTGATCAAACCCTAACCAACCCTCCGCTGCCAGAACATAAAGCCACCATAACGTGTATCAAAGGTCCATCTGGTCACCCTGTGGTTCTGTTTTCCCCTTCCGTGTGTTGGAGCCTACGGCCAGCTGTCACATCACTCAGCCCTCTCTCTCTGGCCCCCTGGTCCCTCTCTGCTGCTCTACTAGCGCTGGTTATTTATACCAAGGAATGTGCCAGGGCCTCGGATTCCCCTGACAGTAATGGGCAGCGGCTCTTGTTACCGAGGAAGACATCAGTGCTAATATTAGCGCCAATCTGTACAGCGTTTTTTTCTTTTTCTTTCTCTGGATTCTCTGGGTTAACAAAAGCAGAAAATGACAATCTCACCAATTTGATTTAATAAAACGGACAGAATGAATGAAATGGCAACGAGCCTTCGCTGTGTCACTTGATAGCTTCTGTTGTTACACGGCCCTCGTTTCACCACTCATTCAGTTTTAACCAAACCATGAGACTATTGAGACTTTATTGAGATAGTTGCTTCTATATGCTGTCTTCCTTTATCCCTAAAGGCCTTGCAAACTGAGTGCTATAAAGTAAAGTAGGTGGATATCATCTTGTGTTCATAGGTTTGTGGTTTACTGCAACAAGCGTCCACTTTAGTTTTGAGGGATGCGTTTTTGGACTCTGCTGCGGTTTCCTTGAAGGGTCTCCTCTGTGTGTTTGATGGCGTTGTTCTGGTGGGTAGCAGCCGTCACGCTGAGGGTCAGAGACATCTGCTGTCTGTCTGTTGTGGACAGGGACCTCTCCACTGGAAATGACCTCACATGCCGTTTGGTCACGGAACTCCAAGAAATCAACAATCACCTGTCCAAGAAATACCGGAGAACCACAAAAGCAGTTTTCTATCAAGGCTTACAGCGTTTTGTGTAAAAGTATTCTCTTCACCAACTTGGATATTCAATTACTATTAATTAATCAAGTAAATATTTATTTTCACTTTGACTTACAGCCAAACCAGATTAATATAAACTATTGCACACACACACACACAACACAAAATGCTACACTAATTGAGTGTCACTTAGAAATTGTCATCATACTTTGTTATACATGACGATATCATTAATCTCTGTGAAGAAATGGGTCCATACTGCCCTGTCTTCACAAATTGTACTATTACTAGACTACTACTAGACTACTACTAGACTGTACTATTACTACTAGTACTATTACAACTAGTACTTTTACTACTAGTACTATTACTACTGGCGCTGTTACTACTAGTACTATTACTACTGGTACTATTACTACTAGTACTATTACTAATGGTGCTGTTACTACTAGTACTATTACTACTGGTACTATTACTACTAGTACTATTACTAATGGTACTATTACTACTAGTACTATTACTACTAGTACTATTACTACTAGTACTATTACTAATGGTACTATTACTACTAGTTCTATTACTACTAGTACTATTACTACTGGTACTATTACTTCTAGTACTATTACTAATGGTGCTGTTACTACTAGTACTATTACTACTAGGACTATTACAACTAGTACAATTACTACTAGTACTATTACTACTAGTACTATTACTCCTGGTACTATTACTTCTAGTACTATTACTAATGGTGCTGTTACTACTAGTACTATTACTAATGGTGCTGTTACTACTAGTACTGTTACCACTAGTACTGTTACAACTAGTACTATTACTACTAGTACTAGTACTACTGGTACTATTACTTCTAGTACTATTACTACTAGTACTATTTATTCTAGTACTATTACTAATGGTGCTGTTACTACTAGTACTAGTACTACTAGTACTCTTACTACTGGTACTATTACTTCTAGTACTATTACTAATGGTACTATTACTTCTAGTACAATTACTACTGGTACTATTACTACTAGTACTATTACTACTGGTGCTGTTACTACTAGTAGTCACTTATATTGTAACTACTACAGTCACAGAGTCAGTGGTCACACCAGGGCTGTTGTTACGTATGTGTGAGTGTGTTTTTGGTGTGTGTGTGTGTGTGAGTGTGTGTGTGTGTGTGTGTGTCTGTTCTTGTGTGTGTGTGGGTTTGGTGTGTGTGTGTGTTTGGCATGCCACCGTTGGCGGAGGAGGACAACAGCGGTGCGGTGGTAAACAAATGGATTTATTGTAAAACAGGTGGGGGTAAGGGGAAAAGAATAAAGGCAAATAAAAAACGGTCTCCCGGTTGGGTGTCCAATCTCCCCCTACTCTCGTCGTCCGGGGTAGCTGTCCGGGCCGGCTCGTGGGGTGTTGGTCCGCTCCTGGGGCACCCGTTAGCAGCAACACCGCCGCCAGGGGTTAAGGCTGGGACAGAAACACAGTTAACAATCCTGCATCGTACACAACGCGCACCTAGCGCGCCGCGTCTTTCAGTCGGGTTGGCCTGCGGCCTCTTACAACATTACTGTAGCCACCTCTTCGGTTTATGCTCTCCCTTTTTCCTCGTCTCCCGCTCTTGAGTGGCCACCTTCCAGGTGCACGGCGTCAGGCATGATGAGCGCTCCAGGTGTTTCCCATTTCGGCCTGACGAGGTGGGCGGTTACCGTCTGAGATCTCCGTGGTGCCAATACCTGCTAGGAGCTCCAGCGGCGTAGTAACGCGGTTTCCACAACTGCCCACGGGTTGCCAGAATGCTTCCCAGTGGAGCCCAGGCGCCACAGTGTGTGCGTGTGTGTGTGTGTGCGTGTGTGTGTTTGGTTGTGGTCGTGTGTGGCGTGTGTGTTTGGTGTGTGGGTGTGTGTCGTGTGTGTGTGGTGTGTGTGTTTGTGGGTGGTGTGTGCCGTGTTGGTGTGGGTGTGTGTGTGTGTTGGTGTGTGCGTGTGTGCTGTGTGTGTGTGTGTGTGTGTGGTGTGTGTGTAGTGCATGTGTGTTTTGGGTGTGGTGTTTGGTGTGTGTGTGTCGTGCGTGTGTGTTTGGTGTGTGTGTGTGTGTGTGTGTGTGTGTGTTTGGTGTGTTGGTGTGTGTATGTATGTTTGGTGTATGTGTGTGTGTGTGTGTGTGTGTTTGGTGTGTGTGTGTGTGTTTGGTGTGTGTGTGTGTGGTCACACCAGGGCTGTTGTTACGTATGTGTGAGTGTGTTTTTTGGTGTGTGTGTGTGTGAGTGTGTGTGTGTGTGTGTGTGTGTGTTTGGTGTGTGTGTGTGTGTGCGTGTGTGTTTGGTGTGTGTGTGTGTGTGTTTGGTGTGTGTGTGTGTGTGTTTGGTGTGTGCGTGTGTGCGTGTGTGTGTGTGTGTGTGTGTGTGTGTGTGTGTGTGTGTGTGTGTGCATGTGTGTTTGGTGTGTGTGTGTGTGTGTTTGGTGTGTGCGTGTGTGCGTGTGTGTGTGTGTGTGTGTGTGCATGTGTGTTTGGTGTGTGTGTGTGTGTTTGGTGTGTGTGTGTGTGCGTGTGTGTTTGGTGTGTGTGTGTGTGTGTGTGTGTGTGTTTGGTGTGTGTGTGTGTGTGTGTATGTATGTTTGGTGTATGTGTGTGTGTGTGTGTGTGTTTGGTGTGTGTGTGTGTTTGGTGTGTGTGTGTGTGTGTGTGCGTGTGTGTGTGTTTGGTGTGTGTGTGTGTGTGTGTGTGTGCGTGTGTGTGTTTGGTGTATGTGTGTGCTGTACCATGCGGCATTGCCCATGCATACCTGCAACACACTACACTCCTTGGAGGCGATGACTATGTAGGAACTTAAGATGTGTGTGCGTGCGTGTGTGTGTGTGTGTGTGTGTGTGTGTGTGTGTGTGTGTGCGTGTGTGTGTGTGTGTGTGTGTGTGTGTGTGTCTGTCTGTGTGTGTGTGTGTGTGTGTGTGTGTGTGTGTGTGTGTCTGTCTGTGTGTGTGTTTGGTGTGTGTTTGGTGTGTGTGTTTGGTGTGTGTGTGTGTGTGTGTGTGTGTGTGTGTGTGTGTGTGTGTGTGTGTATGACGATCGTGGCGTCTTTCCAAAATGCTTGGATATCTTCCCCATGGCGTCATCCTCGGGGTCAGAGATGTGAGGAGACAGGTGATGGGAGCTGTGGAAACCCCCTCAGACCACAGGGCCTTTGTGTTGAGCTGATCAGACCTCATGTGACTAGGACCACACAGAGGGGTCATCGGAGGTCAAACACAGGTGTCACTAAGTCCATTAGATTCTAATGTATTGTCATCTCACAGCACTAGAACAGTACAGAGAAAATAAGTTGTCATCTAAACCAGAGTGCAAATGCTACAGTAAAGTTCATGGTAATATATAATAGACAGTGGTTAAATAAGAAGATATGTCTACTAGCTATAAAATAACTTAGAGTAGGTATGAGATATGTGCAGAATTATAGGTATATATATATATTTATATATACAGATAATTATACAAGTATCAACAATTGATACTATTTATCATACTAATTAAAATAGTGATACTAATAATACTAATAATAGTAATTATGGTTCTGCTTTGAGGTAGCAGGACACATGGTTAACAGGTGTTCTCCTCACTAGTGAAGCACCCTGCTTCACACCAACAGCAACAGACAGACAGGTGTCTGTCTGTCTGTCAGAGTATTAGTGACCATGGTTACTGAAGCGGATTACCGCCTCCTATCTGTTAGTTCAATGTTGGTAGAATTCAATCATCGTGGGATTTGATTTAGAAAAGCCATTCATGAGAATATTTTTGATTTATGCTTACATTGCTTTGGCTGTATATTGTGGAATTATTAATTACCATGGGAT